>CM039305.1:108188538-108545213 GCA_022316695.1 Camellia oleifera | reverse complement strand
CTGCCATGCAAGTTTTGCCCTCTGTTGCTGTGAGTTGCAGGTTCTGCAGGAATTCATTGCCGGCCGGCAATGTTTAGTGCCGACCGGCAGTCAATTATCAGCCGATGGATGAATTCTGTGCCGATGGCCACATATAGCAGCCGGTGGATATTCTGTTTAGTCGGTGGTGATTCCCAGTATCCAAAGAAGTATTTCTGAGACTTTGGCAGTTTTCAAAGGAGCAAAGCAGGGAAAACAGAGGCAGGCTAGGCATGGCAGTGCAATTCCGAGCGGAATCCAAGCGCGCGTGCATTGAGCCCTCGCCCCGAGGCGGTTTATTGTTTTTCCTTAGATTAATTAATTTGTTAATTTAATTAATTTGTAATATTTAATTAGCTTGCGTAGTTAATTATTTGTATTATTCTTTTGGTCCCTCCAAGCGAGGGCGAATCTGTAATAAGTGTGGGTGAGTAGTGTGTATGTCTTCCAACCCCCATTTCTTTCTCTCTTTTATTTACCTGCTTATGATGGTAGATTAGGGCACGTTTATTTTAGCATACCTTATGCAATGCATGCGTACATCCATACATTTGTTGACATGCACCGGGCTCGGTACATCATACAAACCGCATTGTATCTTCAATTTCCAACTCGAATACGTGCGTCGAATGATTGCATTTCACATGCCATTTTAGGGTTAGCTGAGCCTATCCTAATTACATTCTGTATGCGATGCATTAGTCACTCTAACATGAACTAGGGCATGCATTTTTGCTAACTAGTTTGTTGTTTTGGCACAGAGTACGATGTAAGTATTTACGCTTTAGCATATCGCATGCGTGTGAATGTTAACCATGTGGCTAAATGCTTATATGAGATAAACTGTTTGAATGCCTGTGGGTGGAGGTTGGATTGCTTGAGTTGGAAAAACTCATTGAAATCCGTATTTTAGCCTACTTGCGAGTAGCAATTTCAAACTGTTTTTCAAACAAGCGGATATGCAATGTTTATTTCCAAATTAGGCAAATCTAGTCTATACTTGTTTGCCGCGCGCATAACATAGTAATTCTAGGCTAATAACCGGAATAAGAGCATGTAATGCTTTCAAAATCGGATATCACGGTTAGTAGAGGCCGGTCTTCAGACTGGGCGAAAAGGGGTGCTCATAGCTGACCTTCCCCGATCGTACCCAAGCTCCCGAGCCAAGACCACTTTGGTGATGACGGACATGTGGCCTTCAGCACCGAGTCAGGGTTTCCTAAATTTCCCATTTTAAAATATTTAGGTGGCGACTCTGTATCTGGCAAAGCAGTCCATGTTTGGTGCTTCTTTTCAAAATCTATTTTTCTTCAAAACGATTTGCCGGATTTGGACTCTTTGGTTCAGATGTAGAACCGTAATAAATCGAGTCCGAACTGTAGTAACCCCAATATGAACGGAACGGGACTTAACCCTCCCGAGGCGTTCGGGGACGTCTACAAATTGTTAATTTTCTGACCTTTATTTTTTTCAAACAACAGTGTTCCGAATACATAGTATCTGTTATCCGATTGATGTAATTTTTTACAGGAATAATATACTCAACATACTCTAAAATATGAACAGTTTAAATTATCGAAAAGAGACTCAAAAATAGACCCAATGAACCGAATTGAACCGAACTATCCCAACTCTAAACTAGAAACAGTTTAGACACTTCTTTAAAACCCCATCACTTGACTCGTTTACGTTTCATTTTCCTTTTGTCAATTCTCTTTTATTTCTTAAGCTTGTTTTAGTAACTCAATTAAAAGTTATTTATTTATTTATATTAACTTTTTAAATTATATCAGTTCTTTAGTTATTTATTTATATTTATTTTTTAAAAAAATTATAAAAATTCACTCTCAACTTACTTTCTAAGATAAGCATTTGCAAATACACAACCACTCTTTCCCTTCTATCTAACAAGAAGTGCCAGGTGATGACTTTAATTTCTTTAGTCCTGTTAGCTAGCTAGATGCCACTGAAATACGGAGAAAGAGTGTAAAGTAGGCCACTGAGATGGGACTCCATTATTGAATCAGGTTACTCTCCTTCGCTTCTTATTTATTGGGTCATTAGTTTATTTTGGGGTTCAATTTTAATAATTTAAGTTGTTCATATTTTAAGATTTATTAAATATATTATACTTGTAAAAAATTAATTTGATCGAATATTAGAAAATATGTGTTCAAACAACTGTTTATTAAATTTTTTAAAAAAATAGTTTTTAGTTCGATGATCCGAACACATAGTTTCTGATATTCGATCAACTTAATTTTTTACAGGTATGATATACTCAACAAATCTTAAAATGTGAACAGTTCAAATCATCAAAATTGATCCTAAAAGTGAGTCCAATAACTCAGTAAGTAGGAAGTCAAGGAGAGGATCCTGATTCTCCATTATTGTCTTCTTTCATTTATGTTTATGACTATGGCCTTATTTGTCATAACCTAAAAAAGTCAAAAAGTTCCCATCATATTTAAGTTACATCATCTTATTTAAATCAGTCACATTACCTCTCTACCCCATCACTTCAAACCGAACCAATACCCAACTCATATTTCATAAAAAGTCAAAAAGTATACTTATTTAGATCATTCCAAACCACCCCTATGATTTTGACAGTAGAAAGAGAGGGCCCTGCTCTATCTAAAATTATTCGATACAGTCACAAAATGTATTATTAAATATGTTCTGATTAATAAAAATAAATAAATTACACTTACCTCCTGAAATTTAAGTTAATATATATATCATTCTTAATATTTGAAAAATTACATTAACCCCCTATCATTATAATTATTTAAATAAAATAAAGACATTAAACTCATACACTCTCCCTTTTCTTATTTTGCTTTATTTCTTCTATTTTTTTTCCCTTTTCTTTGTTTTATCTATTTTTTTTAATGTAATTTTTTTTTATTTTCTATTAGGAATTATTGTCTTGTATACAAGCAAGAAAAGATTATAAAATGAGATTATTAATCACGAGAATAGAAATATAATTTCTAAAATGTCAAAAAGTGAGATATATAATTGAACCTCAAGAGTTGGCCCTCCTTTGGGAAGAAAAAATTTGGGATTTTTTTGCTAAAAAAGTCATAAAAAACAAAATAGACTAAAAAGTTAATAAGACAAAATATCACATCTAAATCATAATCATTTTATTTTTTCTCTCATAAAAGTAAAAAAATCAAAAAAATATCCTAAATGAGACTTTTTAACCCTAATTAAAATAATTAAAAAATCAAAAAATCAATGCACATCCCAAACCAACCTAATTTAATTTACCTATAAAAAAGAAAAAGAAAAAGAAAAAAAGAGTAAGATGAAATTCACAATTTTATATTAATTGATTCAAAAACGTAAAATAACATAAAAATTTGTGATTAATTGGTCACGTGATACCTCTTTTTTGATCGAGTCAGATGGGGTCTCTCTGAACACCACCTTCTCTTTTGCTTTTGAAAACAGTTGCTCTTTCACTTCAGTTAAAGACCGCCTAAAAACACGAATTCAACCACTCCACAATTGTTCCATTTCTTAATTAAAATTTTTGAGGGTGGTTTACAAATATGCTATTTTAATAAATTTCTAAATTTTTTTTTTAAGACTCGTTTGAGAATATATTATTTTAATAATTTTTAATTTTTAATTATAATATAAAATTGAAAAATTAAAAATTATATACTTAGAATGATTTTTTAATTTTTTATGTAAAAATATATAAAAAAATAAAGAGAAAAAAAATCTTTAATTTTTTTGATATAAATTATAGATTTTTTGATAAACGTGTTACATGTCAAATGAAACTTAAAATAAAAAAAAATTAATTATGTATTAAAAGTAATGTAATAGTGTGAATTTACCCTTTTGCCCCTTATGTGAGGTCACCTCATGCGCCAGAGGATATCACATGCTTGTTGATTGAATATATATATATATATATTTTCCTCTTATGCAGCTGGCACATGACAGGATTTTCTTTTTTACTTTACAAAAATGTTTCATCTCTCTTTTTCTCTTCATCCCCTTTAACCTTCTCTCTCTTTTATTGGTTACATTTTTTTTCTTTTTTTTTTTTTTCTTACTTCTTCAGTCACTACCCGCTACGTGTATGTAAGATTGTGAGAATGATGATTAGAGAGAGTCTCTATCATGACTCTTTACTTTATTTTTATGTCGTCTTGTGGGGCATGCACATGTCAGGAATCTCTAATTTTTTTGTCATCAACGAGGGTCTTAATTTTCATCACTGTCCAAGGCTTGTAAACGGGTGCCAGTTGAATTAATTTTTCAGAAATAAGTGAGATCTCTAAAATTAGAGTTCTAAAATGACATTAATTAATTTTTTTTTTTTTTTTTTAAAAGGTGACAGCTCATTAGAGCTGTTTTTAAACAGTTCTAATTAGAGCTCTCTAAGGGAGCCCTTAATTTTTTGTTTTTTTGTTAAATGATTTATTAATCGAATTTTTTATGGTCAATCTTATTTACCATAGTCGTCTTATTTTCATTTATTGCGGTCCTCACTTTATCATTCGGATGATTGACTGCTGAGTAAATTTGGATAATTTGAATTATATCAAATTCGTTGAAGATGATATTTTTATTTTTATTTTTTGTTTTACTTTTTATCTAATTTTTTATTTTGTAGTTCCATCAACATTATTATACCTTCGTTTGACATGTCAAAAAGCTTGATTTTTTTGACTATTTGAGTTCTAAAAGATAAAATAGATAAAAAAAAAAAAAATCAATAAAACAAAATATCGTATCTAAATCATAATCATTTTTATTTTTTTTTCACAAAAGTCAAAAAAGTCAAAAAATCTATCTCAAATGAGAATTTTTAACTCCAGACTAAAATAGTCAAAAAAATCAAAAAACCAACCCGCATCTCGAACGAACCTTATGCATGATAGAAGCATTTTAAGATTGTTTTAAGAAATGATAAATAAATTGATTTTTTTACTTATTATGGAAAAAAATATATAAACAATAGAGGGGTAATATGACTTAAATAAGTTAAAAAATTAATAAATTAGCTTATAAGCCACTTCTTAAAAGAGGCATTGTAAACAATTTACAAAATTTATTAAATTAATTCTATTTTCTACCGCCCATTGCTCCACCACCGCGATCTCCTTCGCTCCTTCCTTGATTTTATTTAGGGTAAATTTCATTTTACTCCTTGTCGTTTGAATCAAGTGCGGTTTATCCCCTAACTTTTGGAAATGATCACAAAAATCTCCACGTGGTTTGTAAACTAAAATGCACAGTTAAGCATTCTGTCTAACTTAACAACAAATGTGAAACATGTGGCAGACATAAGGAGGTTATGTACTCATTTTCAAATTTCAATGAGGTAAATCACACATGGAATAAAATATAAGAGGTTAAAGTGACTTTACCTTCCAAATAAATGACAAAAATATCCGTAGTTCACACACCTAAGTTACTTATATACAGGGGTATTTTAGTCTTTTTATTAAATCGTTAACGGGCCAAATAGTGCATTTTAGTCCACAATCATGTGGATGTTATATGGTTATTTCCAAACGTTAAGGAGGTAAATCGCACATGACCCAAACCATAGAGAGTAAAGTGAAGTTTGCCCTTTTATTTATTAAATATATTTATATATATAATTTAATTTTTTTTAATATAATAAAAGTAGAATATTAAAATATTATAGCTAATATTTATTTTCACTCATTTATTTATTATCATACATCTTTTAACTCTCATTAATTATAAATTATTATTTATAATTTTACTAAAAAAATTATTTGTAAAGTTACAAAAATAACTCACTTCCCGCCCTCCCCGCTATGATATGGGCAGGGGTGGAAACAGAGGATGACAAACCAGCTCCAAACCTATTCTGTTGCCATCCCTACTCATTGCTATCAGCTACCATCGCCGATAACCTCCTTTGCCAACTACATTCAACCACCATCTCCCTCAATCGCTAATCACCTGTTATTGCCACCAACCATCTCTTACGGGAGATAAACACCTTCGGGCACCACATTTTCTTGAAAATCACTTTCAATCAGCACTTTATAAATTAAGACAAATATTAAAAACTAAATAATAACTAAAAATCTCTCTATCCATAAATAAATAAACACAGATACAAACCCAAAATCCTAAATTCTAAATGAAGACAAAATTTAAATCATAATTATACCACTTTATCAATTTATAATAGGTTTGAACAATTTCAAATAGGAAAATAATAATCGCTGTGTAAAAAAAATATTGAAATATATGACAAGTATATGAAAATTGCAAGGAATTTTTTTTCATAAATCCCGTGTGTAAGACTTATCTACCTAAAAACTCTTACTTTTTGTTTTTCTTATAACTCATTTAATCCTGTGGCTTGCAAAACTACATAAACACTCAAATATTTCAATCACACATGTTTTGGAGTTTGAATTGTAAACTCCTAAGTAACGCTATACTAGAAAGGTAACTTTCTAAAATCTCCAAACATGAATTCATTGCTACGAATATCTTAAATCAATATTTCAGTCTCATTGTGGAATCCTATTACTGGAAATTTCACAGCGATTTTGATAGGCATCCGTTATCATCCTGGTCGAGCTATCTTACTTCAGTGGCTTCGTTTGGCAAGTTTGATTCGGACTAAAATAGTCACTAAAAGATAAAGTCAGCTAAAAAGTCAATAATATAAGATGTCACATTCAAATCACAGTTATTTTTTACTTTTTCTCTCAAAAAGTCAAAGAAGGCAATCCAAACGAATTTTTTAATTCCAAGTTAAAATAACTAAAAAACCAAAAAGCCAATTAAAAAAACCAATTGACAAACGACGACATTGCTTTCAAAAACACATTTAACATCAAAAGTGTGAACATTCACATTTGAGTTAGGCAATGTAAATATAAAAGATAAATTGTAAATTTGAAATCATGGAAACTAATAAATATTGTATTTAAAATTATGAAAATTAATATATATTTAATTTTCACACTTTTTTATTATAGCGATCCCGGTTTTCCCTTCATTTTTTTTTTAATTGTATTCCGAACTCGGTTTCGTAGATGTGTTGTTGTCTTATTCCCATTTCCATCCTTTACTCTTTGTATATATACAATGTATAGAAGACTAATGCTAATACATTGAATGTGATGGATTTATTATGAATGAATCTTAGAGATGCATTATGTATCTATTATGAATATGTAAGATACATTAATTTATATAATGAATTCATTAATATAGAGGATGCATTATGTATCATGAATGTATGAGATACATTAATCAATTTAATGAAGTTCATTGAATGAATAACTTGAGAGTTTCTCTCTCTCCCTACACACCTTCTCTCTTGGTTTTCATCTCCCTCTAGTGTAAATCTATACTAAGTCCTTTGTAAGAAAGGTAGAGTGGGTTGAGGGCTTTATTTTAATCTGAAAGTTTGGCGATTTGGAGCACTTTGATTTTTGGCCTTCATCTTCTCCATTTGGTCTCTCCATTTGAGGTAGGGATTTCCTTATTCTTTTTCAATACTCCGTCTATAGATAGACATGTGGTAGTTTTGTATTGCATGAAAATTATATCCGTGTTGGATTTGTTTGAAAATCATGAGGGGAACCTAGGGTTGGTTGTTTGAGAATGGTTTTGTTATCATTGACTATGGTTTGGACTAATTAGAGAGTAAAATTAGCATGTTATTGTTGAAAGAAGAGAAAGCCCTAAATTATATTTTGATTTAGTAAAATAAAAAGGGTTTATGGTTGAACAATGTTGGTAAATGTCTATTGTTAATATGAGTTGTGTAGAAGGTGTTAACAGTTAAGGGAATAATTATGGTATTGAGGTTATTTTGAAATGAACGTACTGAATCAAGTTGGGTTATGGCTTATTATTCATGGAATTGATTTTGTAAAATGAAGAGAATGTAATTGGTTTTGTGAAAAGGGAAAAGTGTTTTTTTGGAATAAGTGATGGAACATGTTGACTTAAGAAAATTATGAAAGTTGATCTTGAAAATGGTAAATGAAATGTTAACTCTATGTGAGTCTCGGAAAATAAATTTGAGAATTAAACTATTGTATCATGAGTGTTGAATACACACATTTGGGAATTTTATCCTTACCTATCGTACTAGTGTCGTTGTTGGGTTTAAGATTTGCTTGAGAATTGAGTCTCTTTATTAGGTGTACTAAATACATGCATCTAGAGGTTTTGTCTTTGGTCATCGGTGGAGGATGACATTGTTGTGTTGAATTGTGATGTATGCGTTACACTTGTGTTGGTTAAACATTATTGAATAGCTTATGTGTATGTATTACACTTGTTATTTATGCTTTGTTGTATTGAAGAATTTGTATATGATAATCTCTTATATACATTGTATTGTGTGGGAGAAGATAGGGGATGTACTCCACGGTTTAAGGGAAGATATGGGATGGACCTCTAAACCGGATTTTGTTTGGGAGGAGATAGGGGATGGACTCCATTGATACAGCACTAAAATGTGTATCATTTGTGAAGTATAGAAGTGTTTTTGTTTGATATTGATACAGCACTAAAATGTGTATCATTTGTGAAGTATAGAAGTGTTTTGTTTGATATTGATACAACACTAAAATGTGTATCATTTGTGAAGTATGGAAGTGTTTTTGTCTAAGATTGATACAGTACTAAAATGTGTATCTATTATGAGGTATGAAATGTTTAAAATGAGTTATTATCTCGCTTATCGCTTTGGCATATCCTTAACTTACTGTGCATATAGCCGGTAGAGCAGAGTTTTAATTGTTATCGTCAGTGTATCTGAGTATGTTATGGGTTGCGATGGTTACAGTTTTGAAAGGCCGAGCTGCCTCATTTGTGGATTATATACATGATTGATGATTTGTTATTTCCCTTTTATTTAAGGCATGCATGTATTGATATGAATGTATTGGGAACAAACCAAAATGTCATTTTGAGATTTTGGAAAGTGTGAAGGAAAATGGGGTATTTGTGAACATGTTTTCAAAAAAGGTCATTTTGTTGTAAGTACGGAAAATGAGGGAAGAGTAATGGGCTTGGTGAAATTGTTTTTTTTTCTAAAACTGTTATAGTCATGAAAGTTTGGAAAAATGGGTAATGAAAGGAAAAAGGAAAGATGAATCGCTTATAGCGTTGAATGAAATAATTGTTTTCGAGAAAAGTTTATATATATATTTTGTATAAACTGTCACATTATTATTCTAGTACGAGAATGAGTGTTCATGATCATAGCTATCTGTAAGTTGTTATTGTTGAGGATCATGTTGAGATCTCTACTGGACTATATGTTCATCCCACGTTGTTGAATCTTTTTCAGGTGTTTAGCAGGGTGTGCTACAAGATTTGGATCTTCTTATTTGTTGGCCACGGGGTCTCTTTGTTGTAGGCGGAATGCCATATATGTAAAAGGGTTGCACCCTTCATTTGATTATTTATTGTTGTAAGCCTGAGGGTAATTTATTTAGAATGCTCATGTTGTATTTAACTTTCATTCGAATGAGAGAATTGTTGTTCATCACTTTTAATTGAACATTTGAGTTTATTTCCGCATGTTATCTCTGAAATTGAATTAAGTTAAGGAACTTGGTTGTCACGACCCCAACCTGCCCCTAGAAGGTCGGCGCCGAGATGGCCAGTAACCCGAGGTTACCAAAGGCCTCTTACAAGAATTCACACACAACTCAGAGTAAATATGTGGGGCTTACAAATGCGGAAGCAATAAATTAACATACAAGCAGTCCATAAAAGCAGTGCTTAAGTCGAATGAAATGACATACATCTTTGATGGCTTTAATATAACAGAATAGAGTACATGAATTACATCTTGACAAAAAGGCTTCTCGGCCTTCAAATACAAAAATTTCAATGAAATAACCAAGAAGCATGATCTTCAAGATGCTGCAAAACACGAATGCAAAACATGTCGGCAAAAACATCGGCAAACAAGTCTAGGCGTCTCCGCCGCCCTGCTCATCACCTACATATATATATAGAGAGGGTGAGCTTGGATACTCAGTGAATGGCATAAACAATAAAGGGTTTACATGAATGATATCCGAGGTCTTTAACAAAACTATACATAGTACAAATCAAGTTTGTCTTTCAAATCTTTCAAAGCTTCAAGGGATGTTCATTAACATCAATATAATACGAGTGATGACATTCTGGACAAGCAAACCCACGCGGTAAAACCGTCAGTGGCAAGACAAGACAAGACAAGACAAGACAAGAGAGATCTCTAAACAAGGATGTCGTTGCATTATAGTCCCCGACACTAAGGACTTGTGCCACAAATGCTTAAAGTCCCCTGGCACGTACGGACTTCCAAACTTGTGCTACAAATGCTTATAGTCCCCTAGCACGCACGGACTGGTGCCACAAATGCTTAAAGTCCCCTGGCACGTACGGACTGGTGCCACAAATGCTTAAAGTCCCCTGGCACGTACGGACTTCCAGAATGGTCATCAAAACAAGACATAACATTTGATACTCAAGGTAGGGTTAATCATTCATGCTTACAAACACTTTTCAAAACAGGGCAAAACAATACTTTTATCAAGTCAAAGCAACATAGCTTTATTAAGAATGCCACTCACATAGTTCTTCGAACGTCGGGGTCAAGGCAAGTCCAAGTCCTACAAATACATGGCAAGTTCACTGAATACACTTACAAACAAGTTTCACATGCATGCAAATGATCTCGGCATGCCCCAAGACTAAGTCAAATCAAAGCAAACACTGTTTCTTATTTCGGAAAACATGCTGGGCAACTAACCAGGTCTTGGCCGAGGTTCCACACCTCCTTGCCGAGGTGAGGTTCCGAGGCCACATTCAAGGACAAATGAAGTCGGGAAAACCTGGGTTTCCCTCTGCTCAAGAACATCAAGAACATGATCATGAAGAACATGAAGGAATGAATGCAAGGATCATAACTTATCATTTATAAAATCAGAGATCTCATGCACTGAGTTTGAAAACATGGACCTGGACGCCCATACTAGAATATCTTGGTGAAACAAACACAAATGCATGGATTTCAATGCAAGCTTTCAGATCCAATCAAGGCTTTTCTTCAAGAACACATGAAGGTCACATTTTCTTTCCAAAACCAACTTTAAATCAACACATGATATGCAAGACAGCTTCAATCATGCAATGCAGCTAGATGATCATCAAGAACAACAAAAGGAGATTGAGATTCTAACCTCAGATCACGAATCTAACGGGTCCAACACCAAGGATCGAGCTTGCTAATCACTTTCTCACTCTAGAACTCCTCCTAGAGCTTCTCTCTCCTCAAGAACAAGACTTATAACAAAATGAGACATTTCTAGATTTGCCGGCTGATATAACATTCAGCTCGGACACGTGGCAGCAGTTGGTTGGTTTAACTTAAAAAAATGATTGATTGAAAAGACAA
This sequence comes from Camellia oleifera, assembly GCA_022316695.1. NCBI lineage: Eukaryota > Viridiplantae > Streptophyta > Magnoliopsida > Ericales > Theaceae > Camellia > Camellia oleifera. Next base: position 108,533,755 of record CM039305.1, on the reverse strand, counting down.
GTCTCTGACAAGGCGTGTTCAACAAGCTTGGTGGCAAGGAACTCCGGCGGGCAATGACATCGGCCAACAACAAGACTTCGGCAAGAAATAACATCGGCTAAAGACAAACTTCGGCAACAGGGTAACAAAGACATCGGCTAGGGAGGACAACACTTGACTAAGCTGTGCCACACCTCGGCCAGGGGTGTGCCACATCTCGGCCTAGGTCATACCTTCCCAGGGTCAAAGGTCACTAAGGGTAGAACATCTCGGCTAAGTAGCGACATCTCGGCTAACATGCTGAGGTGAGAAGGAAGGCCAGACAAGCGATTCTAAGTACAAGGATTCAAAGGTGATCTAGGCTCATGACAACCTCGGCACATACACACACACACACACACCAAAGGAACATAACACTTAAGTATCACTTATGCAAGACAAGTCAAGGATGCAAAGCAAGTCAAGATTAAAATTGCAAGCTCAACAAAACAAGATCATATATAATGCATATGAGTATGGTCGAAGCAGTGTGAGGGTTATTACACCCTTCCCCCCTTAAAGAAGTTTGGTCCCCAAACTTGAGTTACCTTATCCTAAGAACAGTTCTGGATGTCGAATCCTCATTTCTTCTTCCATCTCCCATGTGGCATCCTTGCCATGATGTTCCTTCCATTCAACCTTCACCATCTGTATTGCCTTATTTCTCAATTGTCTTACTTGCCTATCAATAATACGCATTGGTCTCTCCTCATAGCTCAATTCTTCATCAACCACAATCCCAAAATGATCAACCACATGCAGGGGATCTCGAATATACTTCCTCAACATTGAAATATGGAATACATTGTGAACTTGACTCAGTTCGGGTGGTAGAGCAAGTCTGTAAGCAGTGGTGTTAATCTTCTCAAGAATTTCAAATGGCCCGATGTAACGAGGTGCTAATTTGCCCTTCTTCCCAAATCTAAAAACTCCTTTCGTTGGTGAAATCTTCAGGAATACATGGTCTCCAACTTCAAATTCCAATTCTCTTCTTCTTTGGTCGGCATAGCTCTTCTGCCGACTTTGGGCAGTTCTGATCCTCTGTCGAATAAGCTTAATCTTCTCGGTTGTTACTTGAATCAGTTCGGGGCCGATCAAAACTTTATCTCCTACTTCGGTCCAACATATCGGCGATCTGCACTTCCTTCCATACAAAGCTTCGTATGGTGCCATGCCAATGCTGGCTTGATAACTGTTGTTGTAAGCGAACTCTACTAATGGTAAGTGTGTTTCCCAACTTCCTTTGAAATCCAATACACATAACCTGAGCATATCTTCAAGTGTCTGATTTGTCCTTTCTGTCTGCCCATCGGTTTGGGGGTGAAATGCTGTGCTAAACCTCAACTCGGTTCCCAAAGCCCTCTGTAACTTTGCCAAAACCTGCAAACAAACTTCGGATCTCGGTCTGAAACAATTGACATCGGCACTCCATGAAGTCTCACAATCTCATTCATATACAGTACAGCTAGTCGGTCAGCAGTGAATGTAGTCTGAACAGGCAAGAAATGTGCTGACTTAGTTAATCTGTCGATTATGACCCAAATCGAGTCCATCCCTTTCTGTGTCTTCGGCAAACCAATCACAAAGTCCATGGAGATATGTTCCCATTTCCATTCAGGAATCGACAAAGGTTGAAGGAGTCCTGCTGGTCTCTGATGTTCTGCCTTCACTTGTTGACATTGCAAGCATCGAGATACAAACTCGGCTATCTCTCTCTTCATGTTCGGCCACCAAAAGGTTTGCTTCATATCTTGATACATCTTAGTGTTCCCTGGATGAACAGCAATTCTAGAACTATGAGATTCCTGCAAAATCCTTCTTTTCAACTCTGGAACGTCGGCCACACACAATCTTCCTTCAAACTTGAGCACTCCATCTTCAAAGGTGTAACCTGATCTCGGCTTGGTATCAATCTCCTCGGCAACCTTTCTGAGGAATTCATCATTCATCTGTCTTGACTTTACTTCATCAATAATGGTCGGCTCTGCTGAGATTATGGCTAAGCATGCTAAACTTCCCATTGATCTTCTGCTTAATGCATCGGCTACTGAGTTGGCTTTGCCTGGGTGATATTGAATTTGCATGTCGTAGTCCTTCAATAATTCCAGCCATCTTCTCTGCCTCAAATTTAGTTCCCTCTGAGTAAATAAATACTTCAAACTCTTGTGATCCGTGAAAACCTGGCAAGAAGCTCCATACAAGTAATGTCGCCAAATCTTCAAGGCAAATACCACGGCTGCTAATTCTAAGTCATGGGTAGGGTAGTTCTTCTCATGAAGTTTCAACTGACGAGATGCATATGCTATGACCTTACCCCTTTGCATTAATACACAACCCAAACCCTTATGTGAAGCATCACTGTAAATCTGAAATTCCTCATTACTTGATGGAAGTACAAGAACTGGAGCTGTAACTAACCTCGTCTTCAATTCCTGAAATGCTGACTCTCTATCTTTGGTCCATTCGTATGCCACTCCCTTCTGAGTTAACTGTGTCAAAGGCACTGCAATCCTTGAGAAGTCTTTCACAAACTTTCTGTAATAACCTGCCAAACCTAGGAAACTACGAACCTCGGACACGTTGGTCGGCGTCGGCCAATTTACCACGGCTTCAATCTTGCTGGGATCAACTGAGATACCTTCTTCATTAATCACATGCCCTAGGAATGAAATACTGGAAAGCCAAAACTCACATTTACTCAACTTAGCATACAACTTCCTGTCCCTCAAAATCTGTAAGGCAAGTCTCAAGTGGTTTTCATGTTCAGCTTTACTCTTGGAATAGATTAGTATATCATCAATGAAGACAACTACAAACTCATCTAAATGCGGTTTGAAGACTCTATTCATTAAGTCCATAAATGCAGCAGGGGCATTGGTTACACCAAAAGGCATCACTAAAAACTCGTAGTGGCCATATCTGGTTCGAAATGCCGTCTTCTCAACATCCTCGGCTTTAACCTTAAGCTGATGGTAACCCGACCTAAGGTCAATCTTGGAAAAGACTCGTGCTCCTTGAAGTTGATCTAGCAAATCATCAATCCTAGGCAATGGGTACTTATTCTTAATGGTTACTTTATTAAGTTCTCTGTAGTCAATGCAAAGACGAAGTGTACCATCCTTTTTCTTAACAAACAAGACTGGTGCTCCCCATGGTGATGTGCTCGGCCTAACAAAACCCTTATCCAACAATTCCTGTAACTGTACCTTCAATTCCTTAAGTTCGGCTGGGGCCATTCTATAAGGTGTTTTGGAGATCGGCTGGGTTCCTGACATGATGTCCACAGTAAACTCTATTTCTCTATCGACTAAGTGGCCAGGCAATTCATCTGGAAAGACATCGGAGAATTCACTAACAACTGGGATATCGGCTAACTTAGCATTTCCATTCTGATCACTCAGTATACTACACAAGTAGCCATGGCATCCTTTCCGAATTAGCTTATAGGCTTTAATGGATGAAATCAAGTAAGGTGGGGACACTACACCTCTACCCTGGAAAATGACCTCGGCTTGGCTTGGGGGTTTCAAAGTAACGCTCTTAGAAACACAATCAATAGATGCATGATTCATCACTAACCAATCCATTCCTAATATAACATCAAAGTGGGTCATGCTTAATGGCATCAAATCAACTAACAACTCTACACCCTTAATCCCAACAACACACTCTCTATAAATAGATGCAACAATCATAGTTCTCCCAGATGGAGCAGATACATATAACACATAACCAAGGGGTTCCTGTGGTCTATTCAACTTCTCAGCAAACTTAGCAGATATGAATGAATGTGTAGATCCCGAATCAATTAACACATAAGCATCTTGAGAGCAGATTGGAAGTATACCTGACACTACTGTTTCAGCATTCTGGGTGTCTCCTGGCACTAGAGCGAAAACTCTGCCCTGCCTCATTTGTGTCCTGCCGACATTGCTTCCCTGTGCAGAGCCCGAGGTGCTCCCACTTTTCCTACCATCATCAATCCTTGACTTTGGGCAATCTTTCACACGATGACCCATCTCTCCACATTCAAAACAAGCGCCTGACGCCCAACGGCAAACCCCTGAATGCGGCCTCCCACAACTTGCACACATCGGCTTAGTACTACCTTCCTGGTTCGAGTTGCTGGAGCTTCCCACGTTCGCTTTCTTCTTAGCATTAAACGGAGCTCGGCGGTGGTCATAGTTCTGTCTCTTTCTCTGGTTCTCTCCTGCATTCTGATATCGGCTCAAGTTGGTTTCTGCAAGGATAGCCTTGTCCAAGACTCCAGCGTAAGTTGGCATGTTGAGCATGTTAACTCTATCCTGTATCGGTCCACGCAGTCCACTTTCAAACTTCCTAGCTTTCCTATACTCATCACTGACCATATGAGGTGCATACCTCGCCAATTCGGTGAAGGCACGATCGTATTCTGCCACTGTCCTGTTTCCTTGTGTGAGGGTCTGAAACTCTGTGATCTTGCGATCTCGGACACTAAGGGGAAAATGCTTATTATAAAATAGTTCCAAAAATTTGGCCCAAGTTAAATCAGGGTTTCCTTCTCGTGTCATCATCCACCATCTTCGGGCATCATCATCTAATGTAAATGCGGCCAATGCCACCTTTTGAGCATCTGTGCTGGGAAAGATTTCAAACAACTTCTCCATTCCTAGAACCCACGCTTCGGCTTTCATTGGTTCTATGCCCCCTTGGAACCTCGGCGGGTTCATCTTCTTGAATTCCTTAATCAAAGTCATGGTTCCATCTCCATACAAGGCTGGCTGTGAGGGTACTTGAGGTACTGGAGGAGGTGGAGGTGGAACTGTATATCGGCCATTCGTCTGTTCGGCCTGGGTAGTTGTAGCACTAACATTCTGTTGTCTCACTTGTCTTAATTCTCGAGTTAACCCTTCCACTAGTCTTTCTAATCGGTCCAGTCTGTCCTCTGATCGATCTCGGCCAACTGGTGGTCTTCCTCTCCTCATAGTGCTATGAGTATGCGAAATGTGACTTTAAAACAGAATGTAGAACAAGTATGCATGCTAGCAACAAGTAATCATGCTGGGATGATGCACACATTTGTCAAGTAGCAAGCAACATGATGCAATCCTATGATCTTTCTAAGGGAAATCCTATGCTCTTTAGGACTCAGAGTGTGTGAATAACGTACTATAAGAAACTTGTGCTCTGATACCAATCTGTCACGACCCCAACCTGCCCCTAGAAGGTCGGCGCCGAGATGGCCAGTAACCCGAGGTTACCAAAGGCCTCTTACAAGAATTCACACACAACTCAGAGTAAATATGTGGGGCTTACAAATGCGGAAGCAATAAATTAACATACAAGCAGTCCATAAAAGCAGTGCTTAAGTCGAATGAAATGACATACATCTTTGATGGCTTTAATATAACAGAATAGAGTACATGAATTACATCTTGACAAAAAGGCTTCTCGGCCTTCAAATACAAAAATTTCAATGAAATAACCAAGAAGCATGATCTTCAAGATGCTGCAAAACACGAATGCAAAACATGTCGGCAAAAACATCGGCAAACAAGTCTAGGCGTCTCCGCCGCCCTGCTCATCACCTACATATATATATAGAGAGGGTGAGCTTGGATACTCAGTGAATGGCATAAACAATAAAGGGTTTACATGAATGATATCCGAGGTCTTTAACAAAACTATACATAGTACAAATCAAGTTTGTCTTTCAAATCTTTCAAAGCTTCAAGGGATGTTCATTAACATCAATATAATACGAGTGATGACATTCTGGACAAGCAAACCCACGCGGTAAAACCGTCAGTGGCAAGACAAGACAAGACAAGACAAGACAAGAGAGATCTCTAAACAAGGATGTCGTTGCATTATAGTCCCCGACACTAAGGACTTGTGCCACAAATGCTTAAAGTCCCCTGGCACGTACGGACTTCCAAACTTGTGCTACAAATGCTTATAGTCCCCTAGCACGCACGGACTGGTGCCACAAATGCTTAAAGTCCCCTGGCACGTACGGACTGGTGCCACAAATGCTTAAAGTCCCCTGGCACGTACGGACTTCCAGAATGGTCATCAAAACAAGACATAACATTTGATACTCAAGGTAGGGTTAATCATTCATGCTTACAAACACTTTTCAAAACAGGGCAAAACAATACTTTTATCAAGTCAAAGCAACATAGCTTTATTAAGAATGCCACTCACATAGTTCTTCGAACGTCGGGGTCAAGGCAAGTCCAAGTCCTACAAATACATGGCAAGTTCACTGAATACACTTACAAACAAGTTTCACATGCATGCAAATGATCTCGGCATGCCCCAAGACTAAGTCAAATCAAAGCAAACACTGTTTCTTATTTCGGAAAACATGCTGGGCAACTAACCAGGTCTTGGCCGAGGTTCCACACCTCCTTGCCGAGGTGAGGTTCCGAGGCCACATTCAAGGACAAATGAAGTCGGGAAAACCTGGGTTTCCCTCTGCTCAAGAACATCAAGAACATGATCATGAAGAACATGAAGGAATGAATGCAAGGATCATAACTTATCATTTATAAAATCAGAGATCTCATGCACTGAGTTTGAAAACATGGACCTGGACGCCCATACTAGAATATCTTGGTGAAACAAACACAAATGCATGGATTTCAATGCAAGCTTTCAGATCCAATCAAGGCTTTTCTTCAAGAACACATGAAGGTCACATTTTCTTTCCAAAACCAACTTTAAATCAACACATGATATGCAAGACAGCTTCAATCATGCAATGCAGCTAGATGATCATCAAGAACAACAAAAGGAGATTGAGATTCTAACCTCAGATCACGAATCTAACGGGTCCAACACCAAGGATCGAGCTTGCTAATCACTTTCTCACTCTAGAACTCCTCCTAGAGCTTCTCTCTCCTCAAGAACAAGACTTATAACAAAATGAGACATTTCTAGATTTGCCGGCTGATATAACATTCAGCTCGGACACGTGGCAGCAGTTGGTTGGTTTAACTTAAAAAAATGATTGATTGAAAAGACAAGTCTCTGACAAGGCGTGTTCAACAAGCTTGGTGGCAAGGAACTCCGGCGGCAATGACATCGGCCAACAACAAGACTTCGGCAAGAAATAACATCGGCTAAAGACAAACTTCGGCAACAGGGTAACAAAGACATCGGCTAGGGAGGACAACACTTGACTAAGCTGTGCCACACCTCGGCCAGGGGTGTGCCACATCTCGGCCTAGGTCATACCTTCCCAGGGTCAAAGGTCACTAAGGGTAGAACATCTCGGCTAAGTAGCGACATCTCGGCTAACATGCTGAGGTGAGAAGGAAGGCCAGACAAGCGATTCTAAGTACAAGGATTCAAAGGTGATCTAGGCTCATGACAACCTCGGCACATACACACACACACACACACCAAAGGAACATAACACTTAAGTATCACTTATGCAAGACAAGTCAAGGATGCAAAGCAAGTCAAGATTAAAATTGCAAGCTCAACAAAACAAGATCATATATAATGCATATGAGTATGGTCGAAGCAGTGTGAGGGTTATTACATTGGTAATGACTTCGAGTAATAAAAATTGGGGCGTGACATTTATAATATGAAAATTTAAATATAACATAACAAAAAATCTAAACGAAAATTAAATTACAATGTAAATGTTCACTGTAAATAACAAATATAAAATCAACATTTGAAAAAACAAAATATATACCAAAGAACAATGTGAATGTTCAACAGTAAATAACAAACATACAACTAATTTTCAAAAAAATAATACTCATATCAAAATATAATGTAAATATTCACAATTTACAATTAACATACAATTGCCGTTAACAAAACTAACTCATAGCAATGTAAACATTCAAACTGCAATGTGAAAACATGAAACAAAATAATAATAATAATAAAAAATTGATTATTTCGATTGTTCAATGATAACAAAAAATGATTGTTCAACCAACAAGTATAGTGACAAAAACAACAAACATACAACTAACCTTCAAAAAAAAAAATTTATACCAAAATATAATGTGAATGTTCACAGTTTACAATTAATATATAAATAGCCTTAAAAAAGGTAAACTTCATAGCAATGTAAGCATTCACACTGCAATATGAAAACACAAAATAAAATTGAAAAAAAGTAAAAAATCGACTATTTCAATTGTTCAATGGTAAGAAAAATGGTTGCTCAACCAAGAAATATAGTAACAAATAATATACTCCCTTCGTCCCAAAATATTTGTCCCTTATTTCATTTTTCATTGTCCCAAAATATTAATCCCTTTTCAAAAATCAAGTACAAAAATAATATAAATTTCCTATTTTGCCCTAATTTTAAATTCATTAACAACATAAAAAGTACAATTATGACATTGATATTCCTAAAAAAATGTACTATCAAAGGGTAATTTTGGAAAATAATTTTTTTTTAAATACAATAAATTGTACTACCAAATAAAGTTAGATTCCCCAAAAGGGATCATTATTTTGGGACGAAGGGAGTACAACAAATCACCAAACAATATATAAAAAATCATCAAATAGTTCATATATATATTGATGCACGTTTTTAAAAAAATCCGTATATAATAAACTCCGACATAATATTGGTACATAAACTACACAATATTGATGACTACACAAACTGACGGGGAAACTGGGGTTTATGTATAACCATGGCAAAAAATGATTGTTCATCGTCGATTTACCATCATCTTTGTTGCGAGTCCACCACCATCGTTATCATTAGTCTATATGTACAATTAACCTTCTCTTCTGAATGTTCTTTCATGACAGAAGCATATTGAAAAATAATGGGAAGGAAGATCTTTGATAAAAGTGAATCCTTTATATTAAGGCAAACAAAACACTAAGAATAATAATCTTCTATATTTATATACAATATTTTATAGGGCGTTCGGGGCGAAAAGTCCAATTTTCAATTTTGTTTGGTCAAAAGTCCAAGCGCTAGAGTACTTTGTACAAAAGGACAAGCTCAAACAAAATAACCAATATGTCCCTAACACCTCTCTCTCCCTCTTCAAACCCTAACCCTCTCTCTCTTTGTATTGTAGTTGCTGGAGTCATCTGAGTTGTCAAAGTCGCTACTCGACCTCTCGATCGCATTGCACCACCAGTGAACTACCGCAACACCTCTTCCTCATTCTCTTTCTCCTCTATCGTCCTAAAGAAGAAGATTCAAAGTGACTCTTTGCCACCAATGTTCGATCTATCTAGCGGAGTCGGTACTATACTCTCATACGGCAATGAATGACGAGGCGATGGTGGCAGATCTGGGTCTTTCAAAGCTTGATGAAAATGGCATCACATTAGCTTGCTCCGCGCGTTAGTACATAGCATTTCAGGGTTCTTATCTACTCCTGGTCTTCACCTGTAGAGAAACCCCGATCTAAGACGATCATCTGCCACACCGACTCCCCCCTTTATGGTTTGTGGCGAACTCTGGCGATAGAAGTCAACTCGTCAACACTAAATATCTCAACCTATCCATTCTCAAACCTGAACAAAATCCTTCCTTACAAGGTCTTTAGATGTCTGCCTGGAGGTTGTATAGATGCATAAGATGAGCATTTCGTAAGGTGTGTATCAACATGTGTATAAAGATCCGAGTAATTCCATAATTTTGGGTTTACGGTTCAGCTTGTCGTATTTATGTGATCTGTGTAACCAGGTATTGCTAGATCTGCTTCGGCGAGATCTTTGGTCACTCAAAGTTTAGCATTCAAGATGATTGTGAGGCCAAATACATTTTAATTACAAAATAACCTAGAATACAAATCTGTTGGACAAAAACCCTAGAATACAGATTTGTTGTTACAGATAAATTTTTTTTTCTTTGTTGTTGTTGTTGAACAAATAAAATCTAAGAAGCATGGACATGGACACGTGACACGACATGTATACAACACGAACACACTGACATGTTAATTTTCAAAAAATGAATGACACGACACGTGGGGAACACGCATGAAATATGTAATTTTATATATTTATTATATGTTATATATATGAATATATCATTCATAAATAATAAAAAATGCAATATGATACTAATTCCTACAAATTTATATGGTTTTTCTTTCATTATTGTATCTTAAGTTATTTTATTTAAACTTATAATTAATTTCACATGTGTCCAATCAATAAACACGTGTGTTTATGTGATTGACACATGTGTCTTTCAAGTGTCTAAAGAGTGTCTGGGTCTTTAAAAAATAGGACACGTTTTGAAGAGTGTCCAAAGAATGTCGGTGTCTGACACGGATACGTCGCCTTTTTAGAAGTGTCCGTGCTTCTTAGGATAAAACAAACAGATAATTTTTTTTCTTTGTTGTTGTCGTTGTTGTTGTTAATCATCCCTCCCTAATGCTAATTTTTTTTCTTTGTTGAACAAATATATTTTGGATTTAGTTATTCATATCTATAAAATTGTTTTTTTTTTTAATCTGTTTTTTGTTTTTGTTTTTTAATCTGTTGGTGTGTTTTTTTTTTTTTTTATCTGTTGGTGTGTTGTTGTTGCAGTGGATAATTCCAATAGATAGAAAACAAGTTTGTGAAATTTCAAATAGATAGGAAAATGGACCTTCAATTTGAACAAATCGAAAAAAAAATTGAACAGATAGATATAAATTTCAACAGATAGCAAAAAAAGTCAACAGATAAAATAAAGTCAACAGGTAAATTAAGGGGTAAAATTAAAAAGAAAATGTCTTCCCAGAATAACAAAAAGATTTCTCACCAAATTATCTCACAAATCACAAAATTTGTAACATCAATCAAACTATACATAATCTCGTTACAAATTAAAGTAATAAAATGTCTAAAATTTTGTAATTCATGTTACAAAAGTTTGTGATTTGGTTAGGACATTTTTTGTTACCCTAATTTGTGGTAAGATTATGTATTTTGTGATTGATATTACGAAATTTTATAATAAAATTATTTTGATTTGTGATAGGGTGCATATGGTAAGAGGGTGCATACCATAGGCTTTCTCTCATTTTAATAAATTTTATTCATTAATAAATTTTAAATTTTTATTCAATATATTTAATATTTGACTCATTTTATATGTGTGATTCACTCTTTTTAATGATATCAAATTTATAAAAATTAAATATACATATTAAAAGTTATGGAGTTGGCTCTCTCCAGTTCGTTATTGGACTGGAAGGTACTGTTGGGCCATTTGGGGCCTTAATTCGGGCTCTTCTCGATAATATAAACCGTTTAATGTGTAGAGTCTATCGATTATATCATCCCTGGAAAAAATTACAGTGATCGGATATCAATAACCATTTGATCATATCACATTTCTATCACAATTTATTTTGAAATTTGTACATGCCAATGACAGAAATGTGATCTAATGAAATGTCTATGATATCCAATCAACGTGATTTTTTGCAGAAATGAAATACTCAACGAGCTCTATATTAAACAGTTTGAATTATCAAGATAGGCTCGGATCAAAGACCACAACAACCGAGCAGTGTCCTCCAGTCCGATATCAAACTGGAGAAGAGCTAATTCCAAAAGTTAATTATATTTTACAACATATAACAAAAATTACAAAAAGATATAATTATAGATAAAGTTGAAGGGAAAAGTTTTGATGACAAAATTGGTATTTAAAAATATGAATAGTATTATAGAGATACTCCTCCATTTCTTATCATCTCTTATTTGGAGGATCAACTCATGCTCTCCTCTCAAATGGAGACGATTTTAGAGGATGAGTTGGAAGTAAAAATCCTTCATATATGAAGATGTAGATGGTGAGTTGGAGAAGCTCTAACAAAGTTGTTATAATTGGAGAAATTTTAATTTGGGAATAATTTTAAAAAATAATTACAAATAAATAGTAACAAATTTTATAAAGATGAATAATTAAAAATACAAATTTATAATAATTTTTTTTCAACTATCACTGATCTATAATTTTCTCATTATAATTTAGCAATAACAATTACAGTCATGGAGTTGTAGAAAAAGAGTATTTTTAGGATTTGTTTGAGATGTTCTAAAAAAGTATACTTTTTAACTTATTGGCTTATATGGGTTGGGTTGGAATTGGGTTTGATGTGATATGTTAGAGAGGTGATGTAATTTAAATAAGATGATGTGATTTAAATAAGATAATGATTTTTTAATTTTTTATATTATTTAATGTATCACAAACAAATCTTATTTTCTATCAAATTTTTTAATTTTCTCATTATAATTTAGTGCCAATATGTTTACCAAAATCAAGGCTCAAGAACACAAAATAACATAAAAATTTGTGATTAATTGGCCACGTGATACCGCTTTTTTGATTCGAGTCACATGGGGTACCTCTGAACGCCACTTTCTCTTTTGCTTGTTGCTCTTTCACTTTAATTAAAGGTTTGGTTTGGTTATGGTGTGCAACTTACACATTACACCTTATTTTTTACACTTACATCTTATATTTACACTTTTTATATCTTACACCTTACACTTTTTGTGTAAGTGGCACATGGTGTGCAACCCACTTACACCTTTTATGGGTTGCACACCTAAAAAAACTCCTTAAAGGCGGCCTAAAAACACGAATTCAACCACTCCACAATTGTTCCATTTCTTAATTAAATTTTTTGATGGTGGTTTACAAATATATTATTTTAATAAATTTTTAATTTTTTTAAGACTTATTGAAGAATATATTATCTTAATAATTTTTAATTTTTTAAGAAAAAATATATAAAAAGTAGAGAGAATTTTTTTAAAAATTTTTTAATATAAAATTATAGATTTTTTTAATTTTTTTAATAATATTTTTACTTTTAGACGTGTTACATGCTAAATGAGATCTAAAATTAAAAAAAAAAATGTGTATTAAAAATAAGTAATATAAAATAATGTAACTGTGCGAATTTACCTTTTTGCCCCTTATGTAAGGTCACGTCATGCGCCAGACCAGAGCATATCACATGCTTGTTTATTGAATATGTATATATATATATTTTTTCCAGCTGGCACATGACAGGATTCTCTTTTTTACTTTATTTTTTTGTCGTCTTGTGGGGCATGCACATGTCAGGAATCTCTAATTTTTTTGTCATCAACGATAGCCTTAATTCTCATCACCGTCCAAGGCTTGTAAACGGGTCCCAGTTGATTTAATTTTTGTTTTTTTTTAAATGATTTATTAATCGAATATTTTATGGTCAATCTTATTTACTGTAGTCGTCTTATTTTCATTTACAAAAATATTTTAAAGTTCTAATACAGGAGTTTTAATAGTTCTAATAGAAGGTGGATCCCATTCTAATGTGATATTTGTATCTTGCTTTGCTTTTTTTTTTTTTACTTTAACACATCACTAAAACTCAAATTAAAACTCTAAATTTAAAACTCTCTAACATTTCTCTTTCATTTATTGCGGTCCTCACTTTGTCATTCGGATGATTGGATAATCCACGAGTGGTTTATGGTTCTAAATTTAGAGTTTTGACAATAATTTTAATAATGTGATATGAAATATAAAAAAAAATAAGACACATATATCAAATTAGTTATGAATGAAACCTATTGTCACATAAGTAAAGCTCTCATTATAGCTTTACTTTTAGTACTCTTAAACAATTGTGTTGGTCAACCGAATCTCTACTTTTAATACTCTTAGGCCAAATTTGGAAAGTCTCAAAAAAGTCAAAAAGTCAAAAAGTTATTCAAAAAGTTAAAAAGTTATCACTATTCACCAAAAGTCAACAATTACGGCTGCACAATTTTCAATACTAATTTTTCCCTACACATTAATTTATACAATTTTTTAATACACATTTTTCCATAAAAAGTCAAAAAGTTAACCCAAATATTCATATTTTCACCCTCAACTTTTTAGTCTAAAAAGACAAAAAGTGCACTTATTTAAGGCACCCCAAATAACCCCTTAAACATTTTTGTTGATTGATTGATCGAAACGATCGACATGAGTAAATTTAGACAATTCGATGAATATGATATTTTTATAATTTTTTTTGTTATATTTTTTATCTAATTTTTTATTTTGTGATTACATCAACATTATAATGCCTTCGTTTGGCATGTCAGAAAGTTTGATTTTTTTGGTTATTTTAGTTATAAAAAGATAAAATAAATTAAAAAATTAATAAAACAAAATGTCGCGTCCAAACTATAAACATTTTATTTTTTCTCTCACAAAAGTCAAAAAACTTATCCCAAACGAGACATTTTAATCACAGACTAAAATAGTCAAAAAATTAAAAAGTCAAAAAACCAACCCACATCTCAAACAAACCCTATGCATGATAGAAGCATTTTAAGGTTGTTTTAAGAAATGATAAATAAATTAATTTTTTTACTTATTATGAAAAAAAATATATAAACAGTAGAGAGGTAATACAACTTAAATAAGTTAAAAAATTAATAAATTAGCTTATAAATCACTTCTCAAAAGAGGCATGGTAAACAATTTACAAAACTTATTAAATTGATTCTATTTTCTACCGCCCATTGCTCCACCACCGTGATGTACTTCGCTCCTCCCTCGATTTTATTTAGGATAAATTTCACTTCACTCCTTGTCGTTTGAATCAAGTGCAGTTTATCCCCTAACGTTTGTAAATGATCACATAATCTCCATGTGGTTTGTGAACTAAAATGCACAGTTAAACATTCTGTCTAGCTTAACAGTAAGTGTGAAACACGTGGCAGACATAAGGGGGTTATGTACTCATTTTTAAATTTCAAGGAGGTAAATCACACATGGAATAAAATACAAGAGGTTAAAGTGCACTTTACCTTCCAAATAAATGACAAAAATATGGAGTTTTCTTAGGTGTGCAACCCACAAAAAGTGTAAGTGGGTTGCACACCATGTGCCACTCACACAAAAGGTGTAAGTGTAAGGTGTAAGTGTAAGGTATAAGTGTAAGTGGAAGGTATAAATCAAATGTATAAGTTGCACACCATGTGCCACTTACACAAAAGGTGTAAGTGCAAGGTAAAATAGGTGTAAGTGTAAGGTGTAAGTGAACACAAAAAGGTGTAAGGTGTAAGTTGCACACTATAGCATTACCCCAAAAATATTCGTAGTTCACACATCTAAGTTACTTATATATAGGGGTATTTTAGTCTTTTTATTAAATTATTAACGGGCCAAACAATGCATTTCAGTCCAAAATCATGTGGATGTTATATGGTTATTTCCAAATATTAAGGAGGTAAATCGCATATGACCCAAATCACAGAGAGTAAAGTGAAGTTTGCCCCTTTATTTATTAAATATATTTATATATATAATTTAATTTTTTTAATATAATAAAAGTAGAATATTAAAATATTATAGCCAATATTTATTTTCACTCATTTATTTATTATAATACATCTTTTAACTCTCATTAATTATAAATTATTATTTATAATTTTACTAAAAAAATTTATTTGTAAAGTTACAAAATTAACTTACTTACTGTCCTCCCCGCTATGATATGGGCAGGGGTGGGAACGGAGGATGACAAACTCGTTCCAAGCCTATTCTATTGCCATTCCTACCCATTGCTATCAGTTGCCATCGTCGATAACCTCCTTTGCCAACCACATCCAACCATCATCTCCCTTAATCGCTAATCACCTGCTATCGCCACCAATCGGGCACCACATTTTCTTGAAAATCACTTTCAACCAGCACTTTATAGATTAAGACAAATATTAAAAACTAAATAATAACTAAAAATCTCTCTATCTATAAATAAATAAACACAGACACAAACCTAAAATCCTAAATTCTAAATGAAGACATAATTTAAATTATAATTATACCACTTTATCAATTTATAATAGGTTTGAACAATTTCAAATAGGAAAATGATAACCATTGTATAAAAAAAATATTGAAATATATGACAAGTATATGAAAATTGCAAGGAATTTTTTTTCATAAATCCCATGTATAGGACTTATCTATTTAAAAACTCTTACTTTTTGATTTTCTTATAACTCATTTAATCCCGTGGCATGCAAAACTACATAAACACTCAAATATTTCAATCACACATGTTTTGGAGTTTGAAATGTAAACTCCTAAGTAACGCTATACTGGAAAGGTAACTTTCTAAAATCTCCAAACATGAATTCATTGCTACGAATATCTTAAATCAATATTTCAGTCTCATTGTGGAATCCTATTACTGCAAATTTCACAGTGATTTTGACAACATGCGTTATCATCCTAGTCGAGCTATCTTACTTCAGTGGCTTCATTTGGCAAGTTTGATTCGGACTAAAATAGTCACTAAAAGATAAAAATCAGCTAAAAAGTCAATGATATAAGATGTCACATTCAAATTATAATTATTTTTTACTTTTTCTCTAAAAAAAGTCAAAGAAGGCAATCCAAATGAATTTTTTAATTGCAAGTTAAAATAACTAAAAAACCAAAAAGCCAATTAAAAAACCAATTGACAAAACATTGCTTTCAGAAACACATTTAACATCAAAAGTGTGAACATTCACATTTGAGTTAGGCAATGTAAATACAAAAGATAAATTGTAAATTTGAAATCATGGAAGCTAATAAATATTGTATTTAAAATTATGAAAATTAATAAATATTTTATTTTCACACTTTTTTATAATATGAAAATTCAAATATAACGCAACAAAAAATCTAAACAAAAATTAAATTACAATGTAAATGTTCACTGTAAATAACAAATATACAATTAACATTTGAAAAAACAAAATATATACCTAAGAACAATGTGAATGTTCAATAGCAAATAACAAACATACAACTAACTTTCAAAAAAAAAAAATACTCATATCAAAATATAATGTGAATGTTTACAATTTACAGTTAACATACAATTGCCGTTAACAAAACTAACTCATAGCAATGTAAACAGTTTAATGCAATCTTTTATGATAAATATTT
The DNA here is from genome assembly GCA_022316695.1 of Camellia oleifera. NCBI lineage: Eukaryota > Viridiplantae > Streptophyta > Magnoliopsida > Ericales > Theaceae > Camellia > Camellia oleifera. The sequence continues at coordinate 108,516,807 of CM039305.1, read as the reverse complement.
TCCCCAATGCTTCAGGGATCGGAAGGTGTCCAAGTTTCAAAAACTTAAACAGGGAAGAATGTCTGTAGTAGAGTATGAAGCCAAATTCACCGAATTGGCACGTTTTTCTCCACATATGGTGGATACTGATTACAAGAAAGCATGGAAGTTTGAGGGAGGGCTGGATCTGGAAATATTTGACCGAGTGGGTGTCCTAAAATTACCTACTTATGTGGAGGTACTCGACAGGGCATTGATGGCAGAAGCCACAATAGTAGCTAAGAAACAAACTACAACACCAATAGCAGAATGGAGAGGAAAGAGGACCGGATTCAGTTCAAGAAAGGCCAGTTAGTTTCGAAGAGGCAAAATACAGGATCCTCCAACAGCTCTAGCCAAAGTAGCGGATCTACTCTAAACTGCCCCGACTGTGGAAAGAAGCATAGAGGTGCTTGTTATCGAGCATCAGGTGCGTGTTTTCGCTGTGGCAAGACTGGCCACATGGTGAGGGATTGCCCGATGAGATCCAACGAGGTTAACCGTCCTATGACAAGTTCCACCGGGTCTGTTTCCGCAACAAGACCAAATGCAAGGACCGATGTTAGAGGGAATACAAATAATGAAACATTGAGGCAAGGGAGAGTGTTCGCCTTAGTGCTTGGTGACGTATCAAACACCTATACTGTGGTGTCAGGTACACTCTCTGTATGTTCTCAAAATGCCTGTGTACTGATAGATTCTGGTTCTATACATTCCTTTGTATCGCATGCTTTCTCTTGAAAATTGACTAGACCACTAGAACGTATGACATATGTGTTATCTGTATCCACACCGTCTGGGGGTTCTATGATGTGTGCTTATGTTTATCCAGCATGTGATATTATGATTGGCGATGTGATGTTATATGTTGATTGATTACCCTTGCACCTTGATCACTTTGATTGTATTTTGGGAATGGACTGGTTGACTAAATACTGTGCTACCATTGACTGTGCAAGTAAATCTATTGTGTTTAGACCACCGGGTATGCCTGAATTTACTTTTACTGGGGATGGGGTAGTTCCTCTCCCATATTTGATTTCAGCTCTGAAAGCCATAAAACTACTTAGAAAGGGATGTAGAGGTTACTTGTGTTGTATATTGATTGCACCATCTGACGGAACTACGGTAGAAACCATCCCGGTTGCTTGTGAATTTCCCGATGTGTTTCCAAATGACCTACCTGGGGACTTAATTGATAGGGAAATAGAATTCACCATTGATGTAACACCTGGGACACAGCCCATCTCCAAGACTCCATATAGGATGTCAACTTCTGAATTGAAAGAACTGAAAGCTCAACTACAGGAACTCTTAGACAAGAAATTCATTCGTCCGAGTACCTCACCTTGAGGTGCTCCAGTGTTATTTGTCAAAAAGAAAGATGAGTCTTCGAGGTTATGTATCGATTACCGGGAATTGAACAAAGTGACCATTAAGAACAAATATCCATTACCCCGAATAGATGATTTGTTTGATCAACTCCAAGGTGCCAAAGTGTTTTCTAAATTGATCTCAGGTCAGGTTATCATCAGTTAAAAGTTAAGGCAGAAGACGTAGAGAAAACTGCATTCAGAACTAGACATGGACATTATGAATTCTTGGTAATGCCTTTTGGAGTAACAAATGCACCTGCAGCTTTTATGGACCTAATGAATAGGGTTTTCAAACAATATCTTGATGAATTCATTGTTGTGTTTATCGATGACATTCTGATTTATTCTAAAGACAGAGAAGAACATGGGAACCATCTAAGAACTACTCTGCAAATTTTGAGAGAAAAGAAATTGCACGCTAAATTGTCCAAATGTGAATTCTGACTTGATAGTGTGGCATTTTTGGGACATATAATCAACAAGGAGGGTGTTTCTGTTGACCCTCAGAAAATTGAAGCTATTGTAGATTGGCCTAGACCGACAAATGTGACGGAAGTCTGAATTTTTCTGGGACTTACAAGTTACTACAGGAGGTTTGTGAAAGACTTTTCTAAGCTTGCCATGCCATTGACTCAGTTAACTCAGAAGAACGTGCCATTTGACTGAAACGAACAAGAGAGGCAGCCTTTCAAGAACTGAAAACTAGGTTAGTGACTGCACCAATCTTAACTTTGCCTAATGGTTCTGATGGGTTTCAAGTTTATAGTGATGCTTCCCACAAAGGTTTGGGGTGTGTATTAATGCAAAACGGAAAAGTGATTGCCTATGCTTCTCAACAACTCTGACCTCATGAAAAGAATTACTCGACACATGACCTTGAATTAGTAGCAGTGGTGTTTGCTTTGAAAATTTGGCATCACTACTTATATGGGGTAACTTGTGAAGTGTACACCGACCACAAGAGCTTGAAATACTTCTTCACCCAAAAGGAATTGAACATGAGACAGAGGCGATGGTTAGAGTTAATCAAAGATTACGATTTGCAGATCTTGTACCACCCAGGAAAAGCTAATACCGTGGCGGATGCCTTGAGCCAAAAATCAATGGGAAGTTTGTCATATCTGTTATCCAACTAGAAAGGATTGCTAAATGACCTAGAACAAGTTAGGCTGTTAACTGCTATTTCTGCTCAACCTGCTATTTTTGATTAGATCAAACAGAAACAATGTAAAGATGAATACTTGGAAAAGGTTAGAGAGGAATTTGCTTCAAAGCCAAGACCAGGATTTGTGTTTGAGAATGATGTACTGAAATTCCAGAACCGTCTTTGTGCACCCGATTGTGGTGATATGAGAAAATGTGTTATGATCGAAGCTCACAGTTGTAAGTTTGCTATGCACCCAGGGAACATGAAAATGTACCATAATTTGAAACAGAATTTTTGGTGGCCTGGAATGAAAAAGAGTATTGCAGACTTTGTGGCTAAATGTCTACATTGCCAATAGGTTAAAGCTGAACATCAATGACCCGCTGGTTTGCTACAACCACTCTCAATACCGGAATGGAAATGGGAGCACATTACCATGGACTTCATTGTGGGATTGCCTCGTCCTTCTCGAGGTATGGACTCTATCTGGGTTATAGTTGACCGTTTAACTAAGTCTGCCAATTTCCTGCCTGTCAAAACTATTTATAACGCTGATAAATTGGCCAATATCTATATAACTGAAATTATGAGATTGCATGGAGTGCCAGTATCTATTGTGTCTGACAGGGACTCAAAGTTTGTATCGAGATTTTGGCAAAGTTTGCAACAGGCTTTGGGGACTGAATTGAGACTGAGCAGTGCCTATCATCCACAGACAGATAGCCAAACTGAACGAACGAACCAAACTCTGGAAGATATGCTCAGAATGTGTATATTAGACTTCCAAGGGAATTGGGAGACCTACTTACCATTAGCTGAATTTGTGTACAACAACAGTTACCATTCAAGCATTGAAATGGCTCCTTACGAAGCTTTGTATGGAAGAAAGTGTCGTTCTCCGATATGTTGGGCTGAAGTAGGTGATAGACCTTTGTTGGGACCAGAACTTGTGCAAGAAACAACTGAGAAAGTAAAATTGATCCAACAACGTCTAAGAATTGCACATAGTCGGTAGAAGAGTTATGCCGATATCCGAAGAAGAGATAGGGAGTATGAAGTTGGGGACCACGTGTTCATAAAGGTGACCCCGATGAAGGGTCAAACTCGATTTGGTATTAAGGGAAAATTGGCGTCAAGGTATGTTGGACCTTATGAGGTCCTTGAAAAGATCAATCCAGTATCGTATCGGGTAGCCTTACCTCCAATAATGGAACATATGCATAACGTCTTTCATGTATCGATGCTTCGAGAGTATTTAAGAGATCCACTCTACGTCATTGAGCCAACACATGTGCTTTTGAAAGATGATTACACCTATGAGGAAAGACCTATCCAGATTGTAAACCGCCGGATCAAAAGATTGAGAAACAAAGAAATACCATTGGTAAAAGTGGATTGGTAAAACCACGGAGGAACCTTTGCGACTTGGGAAACAAAAGAAAATATGATGAAAAGATATTCGGATTTGTTCCCATTGGACCCGATGTTATTCCCGAAAGAAGGTAATTCGAGTTTGGAGGATCAAACTCTTTTAAGGGGGGAAAACTGTAACAATCCCAACCTCTGATTAATGTTAATTCATGATTATTTATGCCTAATAATAATTTAGAAGGGAATTTGGATTAATTTGCATGTGCATTGCATTATTTATGTGTTTCTATCTGTTCGGTGTAAAAAGATCTGTTCACGTTTTAGTTTCGATTTACGAATTGAAAGTCTTATCGGCGTTCGAATCGGAAATTGACTTGATTTATGTGCTAATTAGGATTTATAGAATTTTATGATAGGTTTAATTAAAATTCAGTTCGGAATGATTAAAGTAGATTAAATTAATGCCAATTGATCTAACTTAGCCAATTACCAGTTATAAGCTATTTTATCACTCCACTCACCCCCTTTTAGTCATTTTGATCACACTTGAGCTTATTCTTAGAAAGAAAACGTGAGTGAGAGTGAGAGTGGGAGAATTTGGTTCAAGAATTGGGGATTTAGCTCAACTCAAGGAGGTACAAAGATTGTTGATAATTAAAGGAGAATTGTGGAGCCTCAACCTTAATTTTGTAGATTAAAGCTTCTAGGTAAGGGACTAAACTCTTAAGTGAGTAATTAACTTAGATTCTACAAGATCATTGGTGAATTAAGTGAATTTAAGTGAGAATTGTGCTAGGATTGAACCATACCATGTATGCATGTACATTTTCTTGTAAATTGAGCATAGTGCAAAGGTTTCTTTCATGCATGTGTTAACCTCACTCACATTTTGGTCATCTATCATGTTTTCCATTAAATTACCAAATTTGATTATGTTTTGGAGTGTTTGAATTCAAAGAGGTTCTTGCATGTTGAATTAATAGCATATTCATAAAGTTCATGTTGATTTTGCACAAGTTGGGTTGCTCTTGGGCCATGATTTCTCGAGATGATTTTCAAATACATGTTGTTTTATGAGTTGTTATATGTTTCCTCAAATATTGGCCCAGAAAAATGAGTTTTGAAGGCTTAATGGTTGAGTTTCATGCTTGGAGATCAATCTGGTTTTTCCAGAAATTTGACCCACGCTCGAGCGGGGACTTTCACGCTCGAGCGTAAAGCCTGAGTACATGCACTTCCGCTCGAGCGGCGAAAGTCATGCTCGAGCGTGAAATGCGTATACCTAGAGGTTTGTGTGTTTTGTAGTCCGCTCGAGTAGGGAAAGCCACGCTCGAGTGATGGTCTGTGTCACACGCTCGAGCGGGGGTCAAGCGCCCGTCGAGCGTGAATTTCACGCATCCAGCACTTTTTCATAAGTTTACAGTCCGCTCGAGCGAAGCTTCATTTTCTGCATGTCCGCTCGAGCGGGGAAAGACACGCTCAAGCGTGGACCTTATCTTCAGCAAAATTTGAGAAATGGTTTTCAATGCATTTTTGCATCCTCATTCCATCCTAGGCATTCCTAGGCCATGTTTAAGACCCCATAATGAGGATAAGAGATTAGAAACACACTAAGAGCCAACGAAATAAGTTTTGTACAATTAGATCGTGTGTTTCAAGTATGTATCTGTTGTGTGTCGTGTAGGTCACGTGCCACGTCCTGTCTGATCAATCTGCTCTGTCTGTCTATCTTCAAGCCCACTGTGAGTAATAACTCTGTAAAGTTATGTTTAACTTAAGTATTTTCTGACTGGTATGGTATGATCGGTTTTCTGAAATGCTATCTTACGAATTATGAATGAATGCCCAATTTTCTGAAATGTATTTGTGGCACCCTTAGTTCACGTGGCCCTTACCCGGAGGTAACAATACCGCGACCAATCTGCATGTGGCCCTTGCCCGGGGGTAACAATACCGTGGCTACTTGCGCGCAAGATATGGACCTTTATGATCGTTGGTACCAACTATGCATGTGGGTCTCTAGACCAAATTAATCTGATAGCTAATGCGTGTACCACGTATGATCTTATGCAAAATCTGAATATGAATATGAATGTGTATCTAACTCTATTTCTGTTCTAAAGTCTGAATATGTTCTGATTTAAATACTGGATCCTAACTTGTGCTGGACATCATTCATAAAACCCCTTTACTCTGTTATTATTCACTGGGCTTCCGCTCACAGTTTATATTATGTATGTAGGTGAGCCGGCACATAACCAGGGCCAGAGTTGACGGTAGGGGTGCAACTCGGGCGGGTTTGGACGGGTTGGGAGGTTGTCCAAGCCCAGCCCAAGTTGTGCTGAGACCTACCCAAGCCCGCCCAAGCCCGAATTGTAACCCGAGGTTGTCTGTTCAAACTCGACCCGAGTTAAACCCGAATTGCCCGAGTTGTAAATGATTTTTTTTTTTTTTTTTTTTTTTTTTTGCAGCTACATTATTAAATTATTAAAATTTGACTCTATTTACAAATTTTTATTTATTTATAGAAAATCATTAATATCACCAAAATAAATAATTTATATAATGTAAGAGAGATGCCACTATAGTAGTCCTTACAATTTATGAGTGAAAATAAAAAGGAAAAAAAGTAAGATTTTATGTTATTTGTATATATAATATATATTCAATATAATTTAATAATATAAATTACTTTAATATCACGTAATGGCTAATAATTTATATGTATATATAATATTTTTATATATCTATATATATAATTCGGGTTTCGGGTTACTCGGGTTGTTTGATGTCTTTGCCCAAGCCCGCCCAAATTTAATTTGGGCTTCTGAAATTTTGCCCAAGCCTGTTCCGAATTTGAAAATACTTTGTCCAAGCCCTAAAAAAATTCGGGCTGGGCTCAGGTTGAGCCCGCCCAAGTTGCATCCCTAGTTGACGGCCTCATGTTCTGTTTTTGTCAGCCAACTGTTATGCCTCCCGAGGAGGTTCCGAACGAAGCCTAATACCATGGCTGTTTTTGCATTCATGCTGGTCTCTGTGACTATTTTGTAAAGTCGGGTCTTGAGATGTACATTCTGTAATTACCTTGTAAATATTGTGTATCTAGACTGGCATGTTTATGTATATATAAATAAGTTTTGTAATGTTCTGTCCCATGTACGTTATCACAGCTCATTGGACCTTGTCTATTTTATATATTTGCTTCTGCAGCCCCATTATTTGCTAATCAGTTCAAAGGCCTTTGGTAATCCACGGATTACTGGCCGGTTACGGTGCCTAACCTACAGGGGTGGGTTTGGGTCGTAATATCACCTGAGTCTTCAGAGTCGCTACTTAACCTCTCGATTGCATTGCACTACCAGCGAACCACTGCAACACCTCATCCTCATTCTCCTTATCATCTGTCGTCCTCCGCCGCCGAAGGCCTAAAGAAAAAGATTCAAAGCGACTCTTTGCCACTAACGTCCGATCTGTCTAGTGGAGTCGGTGCTATACTCTCATACTACGATGAACAATGAGGTAATGGTAGCAAATCTGGATCTTTCAAAGCTTGACGAAAATGGCATCACACTAGCTTGCTTTGGCGTTGGTACATAGCATTTCAGGGTTCTTATCTATTCTCGGTCTTCACCTGTAGAGAAACCCCAATCTAAGACGATCATCTGCCGCACCGACTCCCTCCCTTCATGGTTTATGGCGAACTCTGGTGATAGAAGTCAACTCCGGCGAGTAACACTCTATCTGGTGTCCATTAACGCTGAATATCTCAACTTATCCATTCTCAAACCTCAACAAAATCCTTCCTTACAAGGTCTTTAGATGTCTGCCTGGATGCAGTATAGATGCATTAGATGAGCATTTCGTAGGGAGTGTATCAACATATGTATAAAGATTCGAGTAATCCCATAATTTTAGGTTTATTGTTCAGCTTGTCGTGTTCATGTGATCTGTGTAACCAGGTATCGCTAGATCTGTTTCGGCGAGGTCTTTGGTCACTTAGAGTTTAGCATTCAAGATGATTGTGAAGCCAAATACATTTTAATTGCAAAATAACTTAGAATACAAATATATTGGACAAAAACCCTAGAATACAGATCTATTGTTACAGATCTTTGTTACGAGTAAAGAAACCCTAGAATACAGATCTGTTGTTACGAGTATCCGTGGCGTTGGTACATAGCATTTCAGGGTTTTTATCCGAGAATATAGATCTTTGTTATTATTGTTGAACAAATAAAACCTAAGAAGCATGGACATGGACACAGACACGCTGACATGTTAATTTTCGAAAAATGAAGGACACGACACGTGAGGAACACGCATGGAATATGTAATTTTATATATTTATTATATGTTATATATATGAATATATCATTCATAGATAATAAAAAATGCAATATGACACTAATTCCTATAAATTTATATGATTTTTGTTTTATTACTGTATCTTAAGTTGTTTTGTTTAAACTTATAATTAGTTTCACCTGTGTCCAATCGATAGACACGTGTGTTTATGCGATTGACACGTGTGTCCTCTTAGTGTCTAAAGAGTGTTCGGGTCTTTAAAAGAATTTAAAAAATAGGACACGTTTTGAAGAATATCGGACATATGTCCTAAGAGTGTCAAAGAGTGTCGGTATCTGACACAGACGCGTCACATTCTTAGAAGTGTCTGTGTTTCTTAGGATAAAACAAACAGATAATTTTTTTTGTTGTTGTTGTCGTTGTTGTTGTTAATCATCCCTCCATAATGATAATTTTTTTTCCGTGTTGAATAGACATATTTTGGATTTAGTTGTTCATATCTATAAAATTGTTTTTTTTTTTTTAATCTGTTTTTGTTGTTGTTTTTTAATCTGTTGGAGTGTTGTTGTTGTTACAGTGGATAATTCCAATAGATAGAAAACAAGTTTGTGAAATTTCAAATAAATAGGAAAATGGACCTTCAATTTGAACAGATAGAATTTTTTTTTTTGAATAATTAGATATAAATTTCAACAAATAGCAAAAAAAGCCAACAGATAAAATAAAGTCAACAGATAAATTAAGGGGTAAAATTAAAAACAAAATGTCTTCCCAAAATAACCAAAAGATTTCTCACCAAATTATCTCACAAATTACAAAATTTGTAATATCAATAAAAAAAAAAAATACATAATCTCGTTACAAATTAAAGTAATAAAATGTTTAAAATTTTGTGGTTCATGTTACAAAAGTTTGTGATTTGGTTATGATATTTTTTGTTATCCTAATTTGTGGTAAGGTTATGTATTTTGTGATTGATATTACGAAATTTTATAATAAAATTATTTTGATTTGTGATAGGGTGCATATGGTAAGAGGGTGCACACCATAGGCTTTCTCTCATTTTAATAATTTTTATTCATTAATAAATTTTAAATTTTTATTCAATATATTTAATATTTGACTCATTTTAAATGTGTGATTTCACTCTTTTTAATGATATCAAATTTATAAAAATTAAATATACATATTAAAAGTTATGGAGTTGGCTCTCTCTAGTCCGTTATTGGACTGGAAGGTACTGTTAGGCCATTTGGGGCCTTAATTCGGGCTCATCTCGATAATATAAACCGTGCAATGTGTAGAGTCCATCGAGTATATCATTACTGCAAAAAATTACAATGATCGGATATCAATAGTCACTTGATCATATCACATATCTATTACAATTTATTTTGAAAATTGTGCATGCCATTGACAAAAATGTGATCTAATGAAATGTCTATGATATTCGATCAACGTGATTTTTTGCAGAGATGATGTACTCAACGAGTTCTACATTGAACGGTTTGGATTATCAAGATAGGCTCGGATCAAAGACCACAACAACTGAACAACGTCCTCCAGTCCGATATCGAACTGGAGAAGAGCTAATTCCAAAAGTTAATTATATTTTATAACATATAACAAAAATTACAAAAAAGATATGATTATAGATAAAGTTGAAGGGAAAAGTTTTGAGGACAAAATTGGTATTTAAAAATATGAATAGTATTATAGAGATACTCCTCCATTTCTTATCATCTCTTATTTGGAGGATTAATCCATGCTCTCCTCCCAAATGGAGACGATTTTAGAGAATGAGTTGGAAGTAAAAATCCTTCATATATGAAGATGTAGATGGTGAGTTGGAGAAGCTCTAACAAAGTTGTTATAATTGGAGAAATTTTAATTTAGGAATAATTTTAAAAAATAATTGCAAATACATAGTAACAAATTTTATAAAGATGAATAATTAAAAATATAAATTTATAATAATTTTTTTCAACTATCACTGATCTATAATTTTCTTATTATAATTTAGCAATAACAATTACAGTCATGGAGTTATAGAAAAAGAGTGTTTTTATTTTCTATCAAACTTCTCTTTTAAAGTCGTGCTAGCCAGCGGCCACTCAAGTAATTTAGCAATAACAATTACACTATTGACTTTTCTATATGATTTCAAAGTAAAGACGGGGGACCCTGCCTTATACTCTTTCTTTCAAACACGTTTTTGGAAAAGAAAATTTAAAGGTATTTCACTTTTGTTAAAGTTTCCCTAAAAACAGTTTTCAAATTTTGTCCATTTCTTGGTGGAAGTGGAATGCTACCATCATTTTCTAACCCTCTTAGCTGGGGTTAATTATGTTGTCTACCATTATGTTTCAGCACTGATAAAGTAATCAATAATATTAGGGAGAATTATAAAAAGCACCCCCCTCCCCTCTTGCTTTTTGAAAAGAAAATTTAAAAGTATTTCACTTTTGTTAAAGTTTGCCTAAAAACAGTTTTCAAATTTTCCACATTTGTCCATTTCTTGGTGGAAGTTGAATGCTACCTTCATTTTCTAACCCTCTTAGCTGGGGTTATCCATTTAATGTATTATCCATTTGTCCATTTCTTGCTTTCTATGGATTATCCATTTAATGTATTATCCATTTGTCCATTTCTTGCTTTCTATGGATTATCCATTTAATGTAATTATGTTGATATTTATAAATATTTTCCTACTATTTGACAAAAAAATAAATTTAGAAGTACAGCCTTCAATTCAATGCGATAGTTTAGATACACTTTTGGAGAATGGATTTGAAAATTTTGATTTGATAACTTTGAAATAAATTTCTAAAAACAATTATTTGAATCTAATTGCCTCTATCTATTTTGATGGACGAATAAAAATAAAAATAAAAAGATAATAAGAAGCAATTGCTTCTACCTATTATCAATTATGTGAATGTCACAATCCTTTTTTCCAATCCACTGAAACACTAGTGAGATTAATTATATTTATAATAAAATATTTCCTACTCCTTTTGTTAATATTCTTTTTCTTTCAACACCCGACACTAAAATTTTACACGTAGTCTCAACACTAATGAAGTCTAACTTAAAATCTAGTCTTGAAGTACTAATAATTAGAAGCAAATGGATCTATCGTTAAACTAAAAGGACTGGACTTTCTATCGTTTGTTTAATTAGATGGTTTAGTCTGACTCATTTAAAACTCATTTTAGATTCATCTCGATATTATAAACTATTTAATATATAGAATCCGCCGAGTATTTTATTCCTATAAAAAAATTACTTTGATCAAATATCAATAATCATTTAATCAAATCACATTTTTGTCAACAATTTATTTTTAAAATTATACTTACGGTTAACTATGTTCTTTTATATAATTGATACATACATAGAGCAAAATAATGTATACCTGTGACTCATTAATTAAACAACAGAGAATAAAAGAATCAAAGAAAAGGAAAAGAATGAAAAAAAAATGAGTTGGTATACATAATTGTATATGCATAATTGTATATTTTGACATTGGCCCTGTTTGTTACTGCTTATTTTCAGCTTTCAGCTTAATTTAAGCTGTTTTGATATGTTTGGTTTAGCTTATACTTATAGCTTATAGCTTTGTGGAAGTCAGAAATCAGCTTATTCTTTAAGTGGGGCAGGAGATGCTTTAAGAATAAGCTGGAAATCAGCTTAAACTGAAAGTTATAAGTTATAAGCTGTTTGGGCATAAGCTATAAGCAGTTTCCCACAGCTCTACCAAACAGGGCCATTGTGTCATGGGATTAAGGAATAGGAGATTTTTACACTATTATTTGGATTTCTAAGTTTGAAAAATAGAAAATTTTATTCATTTTAGAACCGAAATATTTTTTTTGGAAGTATTTTCATTAATTTTCTTTAATTTTTGCATTTGGTACCTAGCTTTTGCAATTTTTAACTTTGAATTTGAAATTTATCTATTTTAAAGCCAGTAAAATTTCACTGACTCCCTGTCTCTTAGTTAGAAAAATTTCACTAGTCAATTACTACTAATATTTCACTTAATTTTAAAGAAAGACAATGAAATTTCTCTAATATTAATAAAATTTCACTTACTTTTGAAATTTTACACACTAGCTTGTTGTAACAGTTAGTGAAATTTCGTTAATATTAATGAAAGTTTGTTTAAAAAAAAAAAAAAATGAAAGTTTGAAATTTCACTCACTAACTTTTAGTAGGAGACATCATTAACTTTTGAAATTTCACTTACTCATAAATTTTGTATTTTTTTATTGTTATAAAATTTTATATTTATTATTAATTTTATTTGATAAGTGAATTTAAAAAATAAAAATTTTATAAAAAAATAGATATCTCAATCAAAACTTATTGATTTTTTTAGTTTTAAAGTCTATTCCTAATATGATATAACATGTGCCATACAAGTGGACATGGGGTGGTAGTTGTGTCTGGCACATCAATCCCTGTTGTGTGTTTAATGAGATTTATTTTAGACTCTATTTTGATATTAACTTAGATTGATATACAAGTCGCCCCGCTCGAGTATGGAAGTTCCCGCTCCACGCTCGAGCGTCAGACACAGACTCACGCTCGAGCGTCAAAAGCGCCGCTCGAGCGTCGATTACACACTTCCAGAAGTTTTGCAGACCAAGGTCCCCGCTCGAGCGTCAAACTCCCCGCTCGAGTGGAGGGACAAAATCAAAGGGTCACGCTCGAGCATCAAAACTCCCGCTCGAGCGTCTGAAAACCTACAGAGAAAATACTGGGAGATGGAAAATCACGCTCGAGCGTCAAAAATCCCGCTCGAGCGGAGAAGCAACAACAAAGGGCCCGCTCGAGCTTCAAAAGCTCCGCTCGAGCGTGAAGGCCAAATTCTGGGCATCAACTTTTGGTTTCAAAGTGCAACCAACCTGTTTCAAACCTGCCTAACACAACCCAAGACTCAAATACAAAGAGTAAATGATAGAAATGAGAATGAGACAACAACACATCCACGGAACCGAGTCTGGAATACAATAAATAAAGAGAGGAAAAACCAAGATCGCTATAATTTACAACAGCTTAAATCCTTTACGGTGTTCTTGGAAGAGAAGAGAAGCAAACTGTTGGGCTAATGCTTTAGCATTTGAGGCTGACAACATAGTGGATGAATCTTTTGGATGGACTCTGCCCGCTAAACTTCCTATCCTTCTGGAACATTCCTATTATTAGTTGTCTTTGTTTTATCCAAATACAAAAAAATAAAAAGAAGTTACTCATGCAAGGGGTCCAACACCATTCAATTAGCTCACACTTCAGTAATTAACATTCCATGCACTGTTGGCATTCACAGCTTTATTGCAATTACTTTGGCACTCCAAATTACGGAATGTAATCAGACATTAAATTTTTTTCTTTATAGAAACCACGATACTTCTACTGTATTTTATTGCTTGCTACCTCAATAAATAATTGGAGTGGTAGCTATTTGATTGTATTATAGCTAAATCAACACAATTTTTTGTTTTATCCACTTCTCTAGTCCATTAGACATCCCACTGATCAATCATTGTAGCTATTAACTTGTGCATTAAGGGCAAATTATTGCTTTTTTTTTTTTTTTGGCAGTGTAGCAGTTTCTTTATTGAAACAACATGAATACATATGAAAGAAGTCCTGAGCCTTGTTTTAGGTCCCTGGATACACATCTTCATTTGTAGGTGGTTAGGTTGCTAATTTATTAGAATTTAACTTTCTTCTACTATATGTCACATGGCCTAATTAATTGTTCACGTGGTATTCTCTTTTCAAGAGCATTTTTGAGAGAGTGTGTTTTGTTACTTGATCATATAAATGATGTAGAAGTGCAATTACTTGAACAAAGTCTGATTCTGAATTCAGTTTAGTAGATGTTCCCAGGGAAAATGCTAGTTTGGACCTTGGAATATAATATCTGCCAAAATAAATAAATACATAACTGTGGGGTCAAGTATAAAATTGTCTAAAGGAAAAGGACATAAATACATATATCTGGATGTACATAATATATCTGCACCATATATATATATATACATTCAAAGCCTTAAACTCATTTATCTCATCTAATTTCATCCCATAACTGTCGTATAGGCTGAGAATATTATTCCTCATTCTATGGCTATCAACTTTTATGTGGAAAAAAAAAATCAAAAATCAAAAATCAAAAAACTAGTCCAAACCTACAATCTTATTATGGACTTGGACTTGTGGAGTGATTCTGCAACATAGAGATGGATATAATGTTGAAGGGTCTCCTGTTTATTATGGTTATATAGCGAGTTAAAGCACTCTCAAGCTGAAATTAGAGCAGTTTGTTCAACTCTCTAAGAATAGACTCAGTCTTCTAATTTTAAGACTCATTTCTCTACACTTTTGAGAACATTTTACTATTTGAATTTTCAGAAGTTTGAAGAATCTGCTTGATATTCCCAGGTCTCATCTAAAAATTAAAGAATTTGAAAAGTTTTCGCAATTCAATTTCAGGCATCAAAGTAACAGCAAGAGGACAATGATCTGAACCTATAGGATCCAAGAACATCTTCGACTTCTTTGAGAGTATCTTCATCCCAAGGAGGGATACAAAACAAGACTTCATATTATTTTCCAGATATTCAACTCTCAAGTAATAATTGTTCAGAGGTTTGCAACTTTGTGTTTGGATAAAGGATTTAGGGGGTGTGCGGGGAGAAAATATTCCGGCTACCCGCACTTCCTTTCTTCCGAGTTCCTCAGCTGTCCGATCACCTGAAAGCGCAAAAGCGGTGAGCTACCCGGCGGTGTGTGGCCGGAAAACACCTCCGACGCTCAAATTAGAACCACACACCTGGAAAAATGACTAGAGAGAAGGGAGAGTGTTTGAGTGTAAGTCTTACTTACAAAAATTGTCCATCCCCACAAGGGGTGGCGCCGACTTGTTTATATACCTCTCTGCGCCTCATATCTACTCCCAATGATCTCTCAACACGTGGCTCTGCTATCCCATCTGTCAGCACATAAACCATGCCTCTGTCAGATCACACCATGCTGGACATTACCTAATCCCAAATGCCAGCCTTCTCTGCTGGAGCCCGGCAGCCGAGCTGTCCAATCCATAGCCGGGCTGTGCTTCATGCCCAAGCATGCCGCTGGCTAAGCTTGAGGGAACCGGGCTACGCAGTATCCCGGCTGGACCGTGTCCGAGATATCTCGCATTCAACTTCGTCGGCCTTCCTGCCGAGCAAACTCGTAGCTCGGTCGACTACGCTCTTCCTGGCGCCGGTCATCTGCTTGGCTGGTCGGCCTTCCTGCAAAGCATGCAGCTCGGCTCACACAATTGGTGCTTTAACCGAGCACCTTCTCAGCCCAGTACCTGTTCGGCCCAAACCTTGCCCGGCGTAACTCTATCCGGTCAAATATGTCCGGCACGGTACCAGACCATTATTTTCCCACTCAGGGGGTATTTGTGGAGGGAAAGTAAAAGAAAACAGTGTAAGATTATCTTCAACCCACCAAATTCTCCCAACGGTATTTTCATTAGAATTATGAAATATATACTAATGGTTAGAGGCAAACAATTCTGAGCAACATTGATGATGTTTCCGAACCTCATTTTATTCTCTACTAGTCCTAGTAGGGTCATTTTATTCTCATTTATGAATTTCTAAACATCTCCATGTTTATTGTTTTCAAATCAGGTATGAGTATTATTGACAGGTCTTTTAGTTGTAAACTTGGTTCATTAAATAGCATCAGGTAATTATACTACTTCCTAAGCACTTCTCTAATGTGTTCTCAATTTGGAAAGCATTTATTAATATGCATCATTCCCCTTCTAATCTGCCTTAAAGCTGATTATTTTCTTCACATTATTTATCATTAACCAATAGGTTATCATCATTGTGACAAAATGAAAGGCCTACCAAATAGCACCTTGTGTTTGACAATCCCTTTTCTTTGAAATTTCTTCGAAAACAGTGTCTGGGTTTTCCCCAATGTCCATCATTTCCTCTATTTCAATTTTTTATTTTTTATTTTAATTTTCTAAATGATAATGACCCACAAAATTATGTCCAAACAATTTGCAGTTTTAGTGTATCCTAGGCTTCCAAGGATATTTGATTGATTTAACCCAAGTATCAACACTGTAGAACTGCCACTTTATTTTTTCTAGAAACATAAAATAAAACTCACCTCAATTGCAGATTCTCATAAAGATAAATCTTTCACAAGGTTTGGTATGTCAATTGGCAATTGCAATGGCAATTGCAATGTTACTGAGTCCTTTCTCATTCCAAAATTTTAAGCATATATTACAAAAACAGTGCCTGTACTGGCACCTTCTTTAAATTTTCTTTTAACTATTCTATATTAGGCTTTCATTTTCTTGCAAAATGCTGAGTACCATATCCAAGACTTGGTCTAATAGCTCCTCCCTTATTGAATTGAATCTGAAAGAAGAAAAATCCATTTTCATTTGACAAAATATTTTAACAATCCAAATCTACCCCCAATTTTTTGTGGAAATATTCTTTACAAGAAACATGGAATGGCAGCCTTTTGTTCAAAACCATCCCAATAGGCAGTCCTTCAATTTCTCAATTTCTCCACTTCCACGAGAGATGTCAATGAATACTATTCAGTATGTTTGGTTTTAGTTTTTTAAATTTAATTTTCTATACATTGAGTTTTTTGTTGTTCGTATTTTTTTTATTTTTAGTGAATATTTTCAAATTTTAAGCAATTTTTTAAAATTTTTTTTTATGTACCTTACTTAGATGTATCTAAATAATAAAATATTTGTAAAAAAATATTTTAAAAAATTAATAAATACACAAAAATAAAAAATATATATATTGAATTTTCATTTTTTTTTTTGTATTTTGATATTTAGTGAATTTTTTAAAGATTTTTTTCACAAATATTACACTTTCTAAGTGTATTTATGTTAGGTGTGTCTAAACATTAAAAAAAATTACTTATAATATTAAAAAAATCATTGAAAATAAAAAAATATGAAAAATAAAAAAGTAGAATTTTTTGAAATGTGTTTTTTAAAAACCAAAACCAAACAAGTTGAACTACTCCTTGATTTGAAATTAATGCATCAATTGCTGAAGTCAAGTGTGAAAAAGGAGACAATTTGTTTGGCTGGGTGAGTAATCGAATACTAAATGAAAAAAGTTCAATTTTAGACGTATTTCTTGAAATAAAATAATAAAATAATAAAATTAAATTTTAATAATAAAAGAACTAGAACCCTGATAAAATAATAAAATAATAAAATAATAAAATTATTAATTAAATTAAATTAAATTTTAATAATAATAATAAAATTAAAATAATAAAATAATAAAATGATAAAATAATAAAAGTTTACAAATTCAAATCTAAAAAAGTTACTAAAAGTTTAATTTTTAAAAAATTTGATTATTATAGAGGCACTTATGATGGAATATATATAATTGGTGAGCAATCATACTCTTACATTTGTACCTAATGCATAAAAGAACTAGAAAAATGATTTACAAAAGAAGGGGGAAAAAAAAAAAGGTCCCTCTCTCTCTATTCCTACTTTTCGTAATCACAGCCACCAATCAAAATGTAGTGTTGACCATCTAGCACGACTAACAAAATTGATAGAAAAGTAGGTAGCAATGCTGAGAGAGGAGACTCCATTATTATTATTGACTTCTTTTTTCTTCATACCCCTTCTTTCACCAATTCCTCATTTGCTTTTGGTCACAACTTACAATCTTCAACTACTACTCACTTGCAGAGCTTCTTCAAACTGTTTGTTTTTGATGAGTTTCTGACTTTTCAGATCCTTTACAATTCCAAAGTTGTTTGAAGTGTGCAGAGTTTCAGTCTGTTTTTTGTCTCTGTATTGCTTCATTTCTTACCTTTCATATCTTTTATCTGCCAAAGTTGTTCCAAGTTTGTAGAGGTTCTGCCTGTTCTTGATCCGTGTATTGCTTCATTTTGACTCAATTTCTTACCTTTACCACCAAAGCCTGTTCCAAGTTTGTAGAGGTTCTTCAGTCTGTTCTTGATATCTGTGTTGCTTGGTTTCATTACCTTTCCTTCTTTCAGAACAAACACCATGGATGTATTTGGGATCTTTATCTCTCCATTTGTGCAAGCTACGGTTGATAAATTGTCCTCTTATTTAATCAACTTAGTGAGCACAGCGGACGTTGGCACTGGCATCCAGAATCTGAAGAAGGCATTAGAGGATTTAGAAACTCTGTTGGCTGATGCAGAGAACAAACAAGTGTACGACAAGGATATCAAAAAGTGGCTAGAAGAGGTTCAACCTTTGGCTTACGATGCAGATGACTTATTGGATGATTTTGCCACTGAAGCTCTCGAAAGGAAGATAATGGCGGAGGAGACAACGATGGGAAGAAGACCAGCTAAGTTTCCACGCCTCTCTTCTATTTTTCCATTCAATTTAAAAAATGGGTCTAAGCTAAATGAGATTACTAGTCAATTACAAGAAGTTGCTACGAAAGGAAAAGATCTTGGTTTGGATAAAAGACTTGCTGGGAGGATGTCTACAGATCTATGGCAGAGATCACAAACTACATCTTTGAAGGAGCCTCACATTCATGGCAGAGATGAAGACATGAAGCAAATTATCGAATTGCTACTTGGGGATGCACCTACTGCAAAAAAAATTGATGTAATTCCTATTGTAGGCATGGGTGGGATCGGCAAGACTACACTAGTTCAGCACATTTATGATCACGACAAAGTGGTAAAGCATTTCAATATGCAAGCATGGGTTTGTGTTTCTGTTGACTTCGACATTCTGGGAACAACAAAGGCAATTCTAGAGTCATTCACTCACCGTCCATGTGATTTGGGCAAGTTAAATGAGGTTCAAGTCCGACTAAGAAACACACTGGCAGAAAAAAAGTTTTTGCTTGTTCTAGATGATGTGTGGCACTATGGACATGATGGGTGGAATTCGCTACGATTGCCATTTGAAGCCGGAGCACCTGGAAGTAAAATCATTGTGACAACGCGAGAAGGAGGTGTTGTAAAGCAAATGGGTATGGATGAATATCTCAATTTGAAAAACTTACTATATGATGATTGTTGGTTAATCTTTGCCCATCATGCATTTGAGAATAGAAATATCATGGAATGCCCGGAATTGGTATCAATTGGGAAGAAAATTGTTAAGCATAGGTGTGGAGGTTTGCCCTTGGCAGCTAGGGCCCTTGGCAGCTTATTACGACGTAAACAAGAAGAGCGTGAATGGAAAGAAATACTAAATAGCAATATATGGAATGAGGAAAGTGGCATTCTCTCAGCATTGAAATTGAGCTACCTTCATCTCCCTTCCCATTTGAAGAGGTGCTTTTCTTACTGCGCAATTATCCCAATGGACTACAAATTCAAGGAGGAGGAATTAGTCTTGCTATGGATGGCTGAAGGTTTAATTGAGCAACCAAAAGGTGGAGAGCAAATAGAAGATTTAGGCCGCAAGTATTTTCACGAATTGGTATCAAGATCATTTTTTCAACCGTCAAGTGGTAACAAATTGAAATTCATAATGCATGACCTCATCAATGATTTGGCTCAAGATGTCGCAGGAGACAAATGTTTTAGGTTCAAGAATAATTTGGAGCATGGCAAGCATAACAAGATTTCGAACAAAGCTCGACATTCATCTTACGTTGGTAGCACTCATGAAGGAATCAAAAATTTTAAAGTTTTTGATGATGCCAAATGCTTACGAACATTCTTACAATTTTGTCCATGGAGAATGTATACATCGAGCTACTTGTTTCATGATTTGTTGCCAAAGTTAAAATGCTTACGTGAGTTGCGTTTACATTGTGATGGCATGGATGAACTACCAGATTCCATTGGAGATCTAAAGCACTTGCGGTACCTTGATGTATCCCGTTCTGGGATTACAAGGTTGCCGGACACAGTGGTAACTCTCTACAATTTACAAGTCTTGTTTTTGAAATTTTGTTCTCGACTTCAGAAGTTGCCCCTAAACATAGGGAGGCTAGTGAACTTGCGCCATTTTGACATGACTGGTGTGAATATTCCATCATCAGAAGAGATGTCACCACATATAGGTAAATTAACTAGTCTCCAAACATTGTCAAATTTTATGGTGGGTAAAGATTGTGGGCGTAAAATAGGAGAGTTGAAAAACCTGTCGAACATTCGAGGGACAATACACATATCAAGACTGGAGAATGTCAGTGGTGTTAAGGATGCAAGGGATGCCAATTTTATGTCTAAGGAGGAGTTAAAAGAGTTATTGCTAGAATGGGATGAATCTCACTGTTCGCAGAATGACATAGTTGAGAGGGATGTGCTAGAGGTGATGAGACCTTTCAAATTGTTGGAACAACTCACCATCATTGGGTATGGCAGTACAAAATTTCCAAACTGGGTTGGTGATGTTTCATACTCTAAAATGGTGTTCATGCAATTAAAAGGAAGTAAATATTGCACATCTTTGCCACCACTTGGACAACTACCCTTGCTTAAAGACCTTTACATTGAAGGAATGAGTGCAATAAAGCGCCTGGGTTGTGAGTTCTATGGGCAGCAGTGTGGTGCCAAACCCTTCCCCTCTCTAGAGAGACTGAGCTTTGAGTTTATGCCAGAATGGGAGGATTGGTCTGCTTTTGAAACAGAGGGAGTTCAGCCTTTCGGTCATCTCAGTGAGCTTTCCATCATAAATTGTCCCAAACTTGTTGGAAGATTACCAAATGATCTTCCTCGTCTCAAATCTCTCAAAATTGATGGTTGTCCACAGTTGTTGATTGATGTTTCGAGCCTCGTTCAGCCATCACTTGCATCCTTGTCAATGAATAATGTTAGGCTCCCAAGCCTTCCAGCACTCTTAGGGACGAAGAACACGATTGAACTTGGTTCCCTCACCTTGGGTATTAGCCATGTTACAGTTCCCGACTCCCTCTGCGATCCAAGCACAATTGATGAAGAGTTACTGGCTACTGAAATGTCTAAGCATTTGACTTCAATAACTGCTTTGAGCATTTCTCATGTTAAAAAATTGGCGTTCCTACCGACATGGTTTACTCGAGATTTGATGGGACTCGAGAAATTGGACATTGGTAACTGCGAAGAACTCATAACATTGTGGCAGAATAAGGTGGGAATACAAGTATGTCTCCCTTCCCTCTGCCATTTAAAGATTTCTTATTGCCCCAAACTCGTTTGCTTGTTTGAAGAAGAGCAAGAAAACGGGGGAAAAGGTTTGAAAAAGCAGCAACATGAGGGGCTGCCTTGCATGACGAGACTCGAATATTTGACAATTGAAGAGTGTGGAATGCTGAAGAAACTGCCACAAGATCTGCACACATACACATCTCTTGGGGTGCTTAGAATCCACAATTGTGCAAGTCTGATCTCTTTTCCAATGAAAGGTTTGCCATCTATGCTGAGAGAACTTTGGGTTACAAAGTGTGATGCTTTGGAGTCCCTACCCGAGTTGATGACACTCAATAATCTGCAAGAGTTGAAGGTTTCTTACTGTGCATCACTCACATATTTTTTGTCAAGAGGTGGGCTACCATCCACACTAAAACAACTTGGGATTGAGGGTTGCAGAAATCTGGAGTTACTTTTTGCAGAGGAAGGGATCAAAATTGATTGTCCATCTCTTGAAACTATTTGTATCAAATTTTGTGGGAGTCTCAAATCTTTACCTGAAGCCAATAATCTCAGGAATCTCAGAGAATTGCTGATAAGAAGGTGTCCTAATCTGGAGCCCCTGTCACTTGGTGGTTGTGATGAGAACAACAACATCAACCAACTCACTTCGCTTCAAAAGCTGCTTTTAGTTGATTGCAGAGCAGGAATGGTCTCCTACTTTGTGAAGGAAGGGAGTTTCCCCACCAACATCACTTCACTTACAATCGCGGAATTCGCCGGTCAACTTCCAGTTCCGCCTCCATCTCCATTAGAGTGGGGTTTGCACAAACTCTCTTATCTCACAACACTCGTAATTGAAGGCCCAGGTTGGCCGTGGGGAGATACGGTGTCCTTTCCAGAAGAAGGGATGTTCCTGCCCACCTCACTCATCTATTTGACCATCGAAAGCTTCCCAAATCTGGAAAGACTCTCTTATGAGGAGTTTCAAAACCTCACCTCTCTTGAAAGACTTGAAATCTGGAGTTGCCCTAGGCTCGCGTCCTTTCCAAAGGAAGGGTTGCCTCCCTCTCTTTTGCGTCTAGCGATCTATTTCTGCCCTCAGCTTGCGACCTTTCCAGAACAAGGCTTCCCTCCCTCGCTTTTGTCACTGTGCATCTCAGAATGTAATCCAATACTGAAACAGAAGTGTGAAAAGGGGAAAGAATATTGGCCCATCATCCAATACATTCCTAAAGTAGATTTGGAAGTGTAAGCAGCCACCTGCAAGGTACAAACAAACAAACACAAAATCTGTCCTACCATTTTTATTTATTTATTTATATTATCATTACCAATTTCAGATTTTTATCACAAATGGGGATTTATTTATATTTGCATCCTCTACCATCACAATATAAAAATTTAAAAAGTACAATTAAAAATAATAAATTTTAAATTTAAACTTTGAATTTTAAATTTGATCTAATACATATCAAATAATTTATTTTAGTTTAACATTTAAATTTTTATCAAACAACTTTTCAACTTACAAACAAGCAAACACAAAATCTATCATACCTATATTGGCGCATGTATATATTTTATATATTAAATTATTAAATATATAATTATATTCTAAAAATTATTTTTTGTCTATTTAGTTAGTTGCAATATGTTTGTTAAAATATGATTTTTTGTTGGAGATTGATATCAACTACAAATTGTCTTTATTAAGTATAAATAAATATTATGTAAATAGAAAGTACTAAAATAAGTTTGAGTTGTTTTTCTTTTATTTCTTTAAGATTTGTATGCTTGACAGATTCGATCTCACTTGAAAGCGAGTTTATTCCTAGAAATGAGCGAGTTTATTCCTAGAAATGAGCGAGTTTCTTGCTAGTTTCTTATTTGAAAGCGTGGAATTGCGTTTCTTAGTAAGCTATGAAGTATGGGTATTTCGAAAAGCATGTCGTACCTGTACTGAGTATTTACTGGCGTATGGTATCTCGCATGATACTTCTGCATACGTACCAAGTACACAAAACACGTACCTAAATTTTTTCTTCTTAATTTTTGACATACCCAGACGTACCTAGTATATACCCAAGCCGTACTGTACCTTAATTGAAATAATATATTCTTTTACTGCATAGATAAAACTCATTTCACTGGAATTTTTTTTTTATTTTTAGTTTTATGGTTGGTATGATTTTAAAATTAAACTATTGTTTGTAAATTATTTAATATATTGACATTTAATTTTGATTTATACGTTTATTTTTGGCATTAAATGTTAATTATATGTTGGATCTTAACAAATTAAACCATTTAATTAATTTCTACATTACTCTAAATTAAAAATAAATATTTTTTTTACAAGTGTACCAAGTCGTACCCGTACCCTACTTTCTTTGGATTTTACCATATCAACATACACGTATTGTACGAGTACCAGTATTCGTACTCATACCCGTGCGTCATAGTTAGTAAGAAACATCACCAAATTAAGAGTTTCCTGCTACTATGGTTTGATCAACTCAAATTGATCATTTTGTGTCTTCAACTACATCTCCACATCAGCTCTAATAATTCTGATTTATAGCTTCTATTTTTCACCTGTATCAACACACAACAATGTTTTTACGTTCATTTCTTTTCTTTTTCTTTCAAATATTTCCTTTTCCTTTTTTATCTATATACCTCTACTGAATGGATGAATTTCATTCAGACATGTAGTTACCCTGACTCTACTTACAGACATGTGGTTGTGACTTTGAATACTATGCTCTTTTTGTTGTTCAGCTTGTAAAAGTGTACTTTTCTATATTTTCTCAGTTTTCTATGAAAAAAAAAAATATAGAAAATATGACTTGTTTGGTTTAGTTTTGAAAACAATTTTCAAGAGCTCAAAACCCAAAATTTGTTTGGTTTACAATTTTCTCAAAATTATTTTCAATCACTTTTTCTATCTCTTCTCTCATTCTCTCACATCTTACACATCAATTAATCACTTTTTCTCTCACACCCATCTATTCAACTACAAAAAAATTTCAAATCATTCCAAACTACAAACCTACAAAACTAATTTCAAAATATACAACCAAATAAATTTTCAAATTTTGAAAACTCTTTTCAATCTTGTGTTTCAAAATTATTTTCAAAACTAAACCGAACACAGCCTATGTGGACAGTTTAAATAGTGAATCCTACTAACTATTGTTGTTGTCACCCTTTTGCTTTCCAGGGCTTTGTTGTTGTGGAAACAAACTTTAGGATGCATTCATACTTACTGTCTAAGCTGCATTGCGAGATTTTGTGCCTCTTTTCAAGGTATGCCAAAATTATGCTTGATAAAAGACTTTGGCTGCTTTGATTTAACTCAATGCTTCTTGGCTTTGGGGAGAGCTACAATTTTGAATGCAATGGGTCGCTATTTTTTGAGTTTTAGAATTGTCGTGAGTTTTTTTTTTAAAATTTCTTTTCAAAATATATTCATATACTATTGTTCAGTCATGGCGAAAGCTCTCATAAGTAATAAAGGAGCAAGAGATATATGAAGAAAATTGAGAATAAAGTCCTTTCCTAAGACTACAATTGTAAACACCTCCCTACTGCACATTGTCATGCAAGACTTTTGATCATTAAGACTTCCATGCCTTGCAAGAAGGGATTTTTTTTTTAGTATCAAGTTGTATTTTTAAACCATCTTGCTTGCATGCTGGATTACATTTGACAGTTACAAAGCCACACGTAATCTTGTCAAAATCCATGTGGGCAATCTGTTCTAGTTGTTGGAGGGATTTAGGCTTCCTTTATTAAAGGGGAGTTGTGAAGCCATCTACCCTACTTGGAGTATTATTTAGAATTCAAATCCAAGGCAAATATTCAAAAAAATATAGGAAACTATTAGAAATTGGCATGCCGTATAGAGTTTTTCTATTTGTTTGTTTAAATTTACATGTTGATTTGTTTAGACTTGTCATGAAGTGGGCGATATGGAAAACAATAAGAAGAAAACATAAGGGGAAGTTCATCTAATAGTAACAAATAGTTCTCTAATCTTTGATAAAATCGGGTTCTTTTCCGGATGGGGTTGACCAAAGACTAAAGTATCTTAGCAGACACTAGCGAGAAATCCTCGCTACTTTGCCACTCCAAAAATCTTCCAACAAACTCCAAAACATGAAATATTAAAAATTGTTTGGAATGAGAGTCTTAGCTTTAGATATATTTATTCTACTAGATCATAGGCTCTTTAAAAAATAGTCAATTATTTATTCTACTAGATCATAGGCCAACTGCAAGGTACAAACAAACAAACACAACATTTGTCATACCATTTTTATTTATTTATTTTCTCATTACCAATATCATCTCAGATTTTATCACAACTCAAAGTTTACTATCTACTTCTTTTGGATCGTAAGAGAGTTTCAGTTTGTTGTGAATGTTGAAATTACCAATACATTACTGATTAATTATTATTAAACACACTGCTCTGTTTTTCAATTCATTCTTTGTTTTTTCCTTTCAAATATTTCCTTTTCTCTTAATTTTCATTCTCATTTGTTATTTTATCTTGTATTATTCATAGGTGCTGAAGGAAAAAGTACCCAATTCGTTTTGAAAAGAGTTTGGTTATGACTTTTGAAAAGAGGTTTGAATTGTGTGTTATGAATTTTAAAAATAGTTTTTGAATTGAGTTTTGAGTTGTGTGTTTAGTTATGAGTTTTGAAATTTTTTGATTAGAATCACAATTCCAAAAGTAAACCAAACGCAACCTGTTTTTCTATAAAATGTTTTCTCTACAAAATGATCTCCTATGTTTGATTGCAACTTGAAACTAATGTACTAGTGGTTGCATTAGCGGTTGCATTAGTTGGAGTGGGGGGGGGGGGGGGGTGGCAGCAACAATGGTGGTGGTGGTGGTAGTGTGGTAGTGTTGGCAAGACTTTAGACCAAAAAATGTTTTACACTCCGGGAAAAAATGTGACAAACATTTTTCCATAGAAAACATTTTTCCATAAAGCATTTTTCACTCAAAAGGCTTATTTTTTTATTGACCATAGAAAACATTTTCCATTTAACTTTCATTTTCTATCATACTAACCACCAAAAAATGTGACAAACATTTTTCGAAAAAGCATTTTCGGCCAAAACAAACAAAGCATAAGAGATGAATTTTTTCTAGGTTTAGCAAATATTCTGTCAAAGGGGTGGCTATTGATGATTGTTTGGTTTCAAGTTTATGTATCAAGTTTGTTCCCCAGTTTTTAATCACCCTGAGCTCAATTCATGCATAATCAACTGCCATTTTTCTAAAATTCTACTTGTTCCCACATTAATTTATCCATGTTTAAGTAAACAATAGAATCCTTGCACTTTTGTTCTACAAGTACCTGAATGGAAGCAAAAATTTTACTTCTGCACCATGTTTCAGTTGTATTTCGAGTTTGCATTTTTGTTAGGACCTTAAGAGAATCTTTATTTTACTATTGTGCATTTAACATGCATTCCATCTCATTCTAAAAAAAAAAAAATGATGTACAAGCTTTGAACTTTATAAATTTGGTCTTTTGAAGTCTATTGAAAAGTATAGCATCGCTTTTTGATACTCTTCACAACAGTAAATCACTCAAACATAATTCTTCTATTTTTACCATCATTGTAATTTCGAGTTGTTTCAGGTTCTAGCTTTAGTAAATTTGAAATTTACTGATGATAAGCTTATGCATAAATTTTGAGTTTCAAATTTTAGGGTCTTGCTTAGAATGAATAGCTGGCAGATTGAAGAATTTTATTATCCTTAAAAGACAACAATGCTTCTCTCCCAAACCGTATAAGTGACAATCTCTAAAGATGTGGAGCTTATCAATCATCCAAAATCTTAGTCACTATGTTCATGGTCTTCCATGCTCACCTATGGATGACAATCAAAATCTACTCTGTAGGTTGTGATGGTTCAGTTTTACTTTAGGAATACATTAGTTCTCTAATTCATCCTTGTCACCAACTCACGCAAAAATATTTTTTTTCCAGGTTCTTCATTCACAATCTGAGCTAGACGGTGCCTTTTCTCTTGATCTTTCATTTTTCCTGTACTGCTGCTTCAATTCTAGGTAATTGGTAGACAAAATTTCCTTTGTCTTTAATTTCATTATGTTATCTATTTAGAGTTAGAATTATGTATTCCACTTTTACAATTTTTTGGACTTAGTTGGGACACGAAAATTTGGTGTGTCGCATTTATGCAGAACATATAGCAGTGCTAGAGACAACATAATGTATCATATCCATGGCAGCATGGAATATATTTTGGAAAAATTAATCTATTACATCGACAATGGAAATGTGGCATATGATTTATTAGCAAGCTTCATAATGTTTCCAATGGCTACAAAATAAATGGTTCAGCAATTTGTATTAGTTCAAGTTATTTGTTCTTTTTTGAAATTGCCAAGACGAGAGCTAATGAGTGGTTCCATTTCACTTGGAATGCTGATATTGTTTTTCATCTGCTTCATGAGTACGTTCGCCTACTCCACCAAATACAAATACACCTCCATGAGCGTCGAGAATATTTTTAACCCTAAAGAGGACAACTTCCTCAGTCTGTTAAAACCTGCAGTTGTAGCTTGTAAAACTGTGCTTTTCAGTATTTTTTCAATGTTTTGTTGAAAATTTAAATAGAAAAATGTACTGACTATTGTCATTACCTTTTTGTTCTTAGGGCTTTGTTGTTGTGGAAACAAACTTTAGGATGTATGCACGCTCATCATCTAAACTGCACTGCAAGTTTTTGTGCCTCTTCTCAAGGTATGCCAGAAATTTGCATGATAAGTACTTTGGATAATGTAGAAAACTCTCATAGGTAATAAAGGAATAAGAGACAGGAAAAAAAAATCGAAAAAGGAGATAATTGAGAAGAAGTCCTTTCCATGATTGAAAAAACGTCCCTCCAGCACACTCCTAGGCAGGACTTTTGATTATTTAAATTTCCAGACCTTGCAAAAATCACTTTGTGTTTTTGAGCCTTTCTCCTTGCATGCTATTTTACATTAGACAATTAGGAAGCCACCTTATCTGGTCAAAATCCATGTGGGCAATCCATAGTTACTTTGACTCCCCAAAAATGTCAATATGGAAGAACTGGTCATTTCATGTTTTACTTAATAGAGTACCTAAGACTTTACAATAATAGTTAATAAAATGATGAAGTTTGGTCCTTTTTCCTTTAAGTGAGCTTGAGTTTGGTTGCTAATTTCAATTTATTTGTTATTAAGCAAATTCACTTGCCTTCTCATCTCCACTACAATTGTGTTCATGTATATTACTTTGAACCTCTTATCAACTTATGGTTTTGTTTCCTTATATTGCAGGTAGCTGTTGAGGATGCTTGAGGCTTTGCACAACAATATGGAGGTTTGTCATGGGAAAACTTAAAAAAAAAAAAAAATGCTAGTGCAGGCAGAAATACCCATGCACATCTAACAATTCCCTCGTCGTCAAAGGCAATAGATTTTGTGTGCAATCTCCAAGAAAGGGTTTGAAGGGATTTGAATGTCTGGTGTGTGATGATTTGGAAAGTTTGACAGATTCCACGCTGATGTAAAGTTTTCTCCCTTATTGATGAAAGCACTGGTGTCAAGAATGGAATGAAGCTCTCATCACATGGTGCTTTTGGATTTTGAAGCTGAGTTGATATGTAAAATCCCTGTTTGCCCAAGGCTTGCTAATGACATATTGGTTTGGCACTTTACTAAAAATGGCCGCCTTTTTTTCTCTTAATCAGCATATTATTGGGAGATGGATTTGCAAAGAAGAGAAACACGGGTCAGTTCTTCAGATGGTAAGCAGCAGATCGTAGCCACCTAAAAAGGAATGAGTTTTTAATGGGCATTTTGGTAGAAGATTTAGCTGCTGAAAGTTCTGAATAAAGTGAAAATGTTTGGATGGAAAATCTATTCGAATGTCCTTCTTGTTCAATGAAACTTGAGTACGTGCAAAGTAATTCAATTTGATGACTACGAATTTGTACATTAGTGGCAAATTAGAGATGTTTTTGGTGGTTTGAGTAAGCTTACAATGTGATTGACAATGTTAGCATTGTAGTCATTCACTTCCACACCCAACACAATTTGTGGATCAATGCAGTTCTTGGCCCTTTTTAAGTCTCTTGACACAGTCTTCATTTGTAGACTCTGCTTAGGTAGCTGATTTATTAGAATTTGACTTTCTTCTAGTCTTTGCCACAAGGGCCTCAGTGTTCACATGGTATTCACTCTTCAAGAGCATTCTTGAGAGACAGTATGTTTTGTTACTTGCTCATATAAATGATGTAGAAGCACAATTACTTGAACAAAGTTCTGATCCTGTAGTCAATTTAGTTGATGTTCTGAGGCAAAATGCTAGTTTGGCACTTGGAACATAATACCTAGCTGCCCCCCCCCCCCCCCCGCCCAAAAAAAAAAAAAAAAAAATAAAAAATAAAAAATAAAAAAATTCTATTGAGTGAAGTATAAAATTGTCTAAAGGAAAAAGACGAAATATGTATACGTGGACATACATAATATATATATGTAGTGTGTGTATTCAAAGCCTTAATCTCATTTATCTCTTCTAATTTCTTCCCATTATTGTCATAATGGCTGATAATATTATTCCTCAGTCTATGTCTATCAACTTTAATTTTATTTTGGCATTGTAGTTGTGGAATGATTCTTTTGCAACATACGGATTAATATAATGTTGAAGTGCCTCTTGTTTTTCTATGGCTGTATGGAGAGTTAAAACACGTGGATCTAATTTAGTTTCTCTTTGGTTCTAATGACTCAAACTGAAGTTAGAGTAGTATTTTTTGTTCAATTTCCTAAGTCGAGTCTTTTAATTTTAATATTCATTCTCAACACTCAGAGAATCTAATACTTGTTGAATTTTGAAAAATCTCCTTGATATATCATGCTTCATCCAAAAATTCAAGAATTTGATAAGTTTTCTCAATTTAATTTCGAGCATTTAAAGTAACAACGGGAAACATTAGGACAATGATATTTAAAAACTTTAACGCACTAGGTATTATTAACTAGTTCTCTCTCTAACTTGCTGGTTTTTTTTTCTTTTTTCTTGTTTTTTAGTCCAAGTAAATCAAAACCCTTTGGCATTAAGGTCTTCTGTATGTAGTTCAACAAGGCAACCATTGAACTCATGTATTGCAGCTCATCAAGATTGCTATTTCCAGTGTTTCACTTTGAAACTTTAAGGTTGTGTTTAAATTAAGAATTCTAAGATTATGTGGATAGGGAGAAAAATAGATATGGGGGGAAAAATTTTAGCTTCTATTTCATACATTTTTTCCCTTATTTTTTTTTCTTTCCTTCCACAAATCTCTCAAAAATCCTTGATCCAAACGCACTGTAAGAATATCCTCATCCCAAGTGGGGGTAGGAATCATGTCATGTCATGTCGTGTCATCGCGGGTTCGTGTCTAAAACACCCAACACTAACATGATACACTAAAATGATCCATTTAATTAAACGTGTCAAATATCATAACATTGACCTAACCTACTTGAGGTCGTGTCAATCCGAACATGACACGGCTAACATGATTAGTATTAGAATTTATTTTAGATTATAAGCAGTTAGTACAACCTAATTCAAGCAAACTAGTTTTAAATCACATACAAGGGTAACTTATTTAAATATTACACCCACAACATAATATATAGAAGAAAATGCATTAAAGTGTGAATAACTTAAAGTAATTGCACTTATATGGAGATCCAAGTCAGAGCAATGTGAGAAGTGTATCCCATGCCACAGATTTCACGTGCAGCTCGTTACTCTTGTATCACTTTCATTGATTTTGTATGTTGGTAAGGTGATTGTGGGGGGAGCCATCACATTTGTCTTGATTTATGCAGTTTATGCATTTGTTGTTGTTGCGAATGAGATTTGAGGAAACAAGCTCGGAGGTTGAAATTGGTTATTGTTACATTGTTGTTTCTTGTCAAAGGAAGTGCATTCTCTCAAGGGAACCAAGAGGATGACTCTATCTATAGTACTTTGCTTGACATGGACATAGAAAGTGATACAATCATGTCCCGTAATGCATTGCCTCAGTAGATGTGGGTGTCAAATGTCGCAATATATTCAAATCAATCAGCTAAGGTGTCTAACAGAGAAAGACTTGTGTGGGGTTGGATTGATGATGGCATAGAAACTGAGCACTCGTCATTCTCATGTTCTAAACTATGTTCGATAACGGAGTTGCCTTTAAAAGTGCCACGCTGGTTGACAATTCCTCTAGTTGAGGAGGAATCTTAGTCAAAGGTCTCTACGTTGTAGGCAGTGCTTCACTTGCTCCCATTCTTTTGGCATTTCTCTGGAGTACTCAAAGACTCTGGGTTCTAAAAGCAGAAAGGTTGCTCATATGCTTAGTGTTTCCATTGGTTGTGCACTCAGTTTTCTTGCATTTCGATATACAAGATCACACCATCCACCTTAGAAGGTTTTACTTCCATTGGTTTTGGGTGGATTTTTGATGAGTATTGTTTGGTTCTACATGATTGCAAATGAGCTTGTTGCTCTGTTGGTAGGATTGGGTGTAATTCTAGGGGTTA
The DNA here is from genome assembly GCA_022316695.1 of Camellia oleifera. Taxonomy (NCBI): domain Eukaryota; kingdom Viridiplantae; phylum Streptophyta; class Magnoliopsida; order Ericales; family Theaceae; genus Camellia; species Camellia oleifera. The sequence continues at coordinate 108,484,837 of CM039305.1, read as the reverse complement.
ATCCATCAATCCTTGGATTAACTATATTGGCATAGGGCAACTCGATGGGTGATTTAGTGTCAAATGTTTCATTGGCAATGAATGGTGGGGATGGTATGTAGATCGCCTTGTCTGGATGCTATGCAAGTCTGATGTTCAACACACTTGGTGGTTTGGGGATCTCAATGCTGCTTGGAGCCTGATCAGAGAAATCTGGCTTGTACATTGTTCCACAAGACAGAAGCCTCTTCTATACTATGAGATTTCTCATCTCAGGACCTATCTGGGCACTTGTTGTTTTACCAAGGAATGATATGCATCCTACCAGGAGGCTTGGAGTGGGCCTTATTGCCCTATACTTGATATTTCTCCCTATTAGGGTAATCAGTGCCATAGGAATCATATCATCGGCTGGTCTAAGTTGACATTTGATGTAGCGAATATTCAGGAAAAGCAGGTTAACTACAAATATTTTTGAAGAAGATGATGTGTATTTTGTCTTATCTATTATTGCCATCTTGAAGTTGTTTCTCACCAAGGACTAGGAGGAGAAAAAAAAACTCATGATCATGATCAGTTACTGTACTTGCAAGTTGGAAATGAGTAATCAATTGTTGTACAGTTAAATTCACTACAAGAAAAAAAGGATATGGCAACGCTTTTGTATGCTTTATTCTGATTTATAATTGCTTGTTTTGTACAAAGATAAGGTGATATTTTTTGAATTTACCATCATCTGCTTTTATGTTGTGATTTCCCTGTTTTAGTATAATTTGAAAATCAAACCAAACATGAAATTTGAAAATCAAATTTGAACATTAGAGGTAAGTAGTGTTCTGTTAAAATTCTGCTAGTTTCACTAAAATTGCAAGTGCAATCTTTCTCTACTTTTAGGATTTTTGTAGGTTAATATATGACTTCATTTTCATATCAAAAAATGCTTATGCTAGAGAACAAATTCTTCTCATTTGGAAATTGGATTGGTTGCTTAATTATTATTTGGGGGGGGGGGGGGGGACTTTTTTGGGTGGTTAAAATTAGTTGGATTTTTGTTTGTTTGGTAAATAGTTGATATTGTGTTATTAATTTTGTTACTTTTTTGAGTGGTTATGTATCTGTTTGTGATTAATTAGTTACTGTTATTTGTATAGTGTAGGCACCTGAATTTTCTATTAGGTGCAAAATCAAACTTCAAATTATAGTAGTGTTCTTTTGGCTTCCATTTCTGGTAAGTGTTATTCTTTTTTATTATAGTAGTGTTTATGTTTATTTGTATTATCTTCAATGCCTGCTTGCTCACTTTGATCTTTTCTCCACTCAAAATTTTGAATGAAATTGGTGATTCCAATATGTGGTTATGAAGTTAATAATCCAGATCTGAGTATATATTGCAGATATGAAGGGGTATGAGTTTTGGAGTGGCCCCTTGAATGAGTTTTGGTTTTGATTAGCCTAGGATCTATTATATTGACTAATTGTTACTTTTTCCAGTGATGAAATTGGAGGACAAGCAAAGGTAGAAGGGTCAATAGTGTCCTTGGTTCAATGAGGTGTGTATATTTTGCAGTGTTTAATTTATTTATTTATACATATATAGCTGATTTTTTCTTGTTGCATTTCAAAATGGCAATTTTAATAAATTTGCACTAGCTTATAGATGGGTCAGTCCAAAAGCTTGAAGTTCCATAAATTCTATTAAAAAAAATTAAACTAAACAACATTTACTTTGTTTGGTTTTGAGTGATTTTGAATTTTCAAAAACAGCTCGAGTTTTTTTATTTTTTTTATTTTTTTTTCTTTTTAGACGTACCTAACCTATATGCATCTAAAAAGTAAAATATTTGTAATTTTTTAAAAAAAATTTAACAAATACAAAAAATATATATATACTGATTTTTAATTTATTTTTTTTTATGTAAGTGAATTTTTAAAATATGTTTCATAAATATTTTACTTTTGAAATGTATCTAAGTATCTAGATTAAGTGAATCTACAAAGTAAAATAATTACATAAATATTTAAAAAGTTCACTAAAAATAAAAAATAAAAATTCAAAAACTATTTTTAATAATTGTTAATCAAATAGAGTGATTTAAAATTCTCAAGACAATAAATTATGGATTTGTATTTGATGGAGTCTCTTAATTTTTTGATGATATTAATTTATATTAAAAAAAATATTGATAAGATAACTAATGTTTTTTTAAAAAACTTTTGATAGTTTGATGGGTTCCTCGAACCCCATCGGTTACTATGTGGAGTTGACTCCGAACAAGATACGTCTCCACTATTTGGCAACAATGGTGGACATTGATCACATCGACAACTACGATTGAGGTGGCACTGCTCTAGTCACTCTTTAGTGTTGTCATACGTAGATGAGAGATGACCATCAAAGGGCATTAGAGATGATGGGAGAGAATTTGCAAAAGTCTACATTGAAACAAACACATGACACGCACTTTGATCAGCTGCCCGCTATGAACCATCTATGACAAAAGTCTACACCTAGTAATCTGTCACATTAGAGAGAGAATTTGCAAGCATACATATATCATCATTATTATAAACATCAGCAGTAGATGTTAAGGTATTAAAGCCTGCTCTAAACATGGGAATGATCTTCAAGTAACGTTAGAGGTGAGCTCTTGAGCAAGAAGATTTGCTTGTAATTGTGTCATATTCATGCCTTTAAACACATAACTATTTCTCTGACGCAAAATGGCCCAAAGAATAGCAATGGATTGGACAATAATTTCATGATCCCAAACCTTCTTCATCTATTGTTTGAACCAATCCAGAAAAAACAGGGAATTTCCTCTAGAAAAATTCAAGCCTAATGAAGAAGCTCGCCAAACCAGTTGAGAATACTGGCATTCAAAGAAACAGTGATCCACAGTCTCAATCCATTTATCACATCATGGACAACTAGGCTTAGTGGAAACTTCTCCCATATAACACCTATCGGACTGAAAAGATACAATGAAGCCACTTCTATAAGAAAAGTGTCCACTTAGGAGGTAGTCTAAGATTCTACAATCACTTCCAAATGGGATCACCAGATTGGTGACGTGTACCCCTACGTATAAATAAAAAGAGGATTAATTAACTTACCATATAAATAAAAAGCGCGCTGCATATAAATAAAAAGCCTTAATGGTGTATTGGTCGAATTTAGTAAAGCCGAAATAATTTGATCTCACGAAGGCACGACCGGTAAATGAATAATCCTAATATAATCTATGCACTCCAATGGAAAGAATACTCGTAGACGATCGATCCTCCAAGCATGATTTGGAGTATCAATGAAGTGAGATAGATTCAAGCATGTTGGATTATGAATAGTTGAAATCCATTGATCCTCCAAAGAGGATTAATTAACTTACCATCCCCTACCACCCATCTTATCTCCGGATTTAACAAGTCTCTTCCTCAAAATTCATTTCCATCCCCATGAAGCATTGCTCTTGATAGTATCGATAAGAAAAGACTGGGACGAACAATATTTCCCTGACAAAACCTTGGAGAACAGGGATTTAGAGTCAATCAAAATCCTCCACACATGTTTGGCTGGAAGTGCTTAATTAAAAAAACTTAAATATAATCATCCCATGGTCTACTAATTATAAACGCCAAAAGCATTTGGTAATTATAATTAGTAGACCGATGAATGACTTAAAACTGAGCTTTTTATTTAGTTTTTGTGAATTATAATATGTTAAATAGTCTTCAGTCTCTAATCTAAACATCAATGAACTATTTTTGTATTTTTATTTCTGTATTTCAATTTATATATGTAGTTCATGGTTGGGATGCATATTTAATGTAATCTTCTGAAAATCAAAACAACATTTCAACTAAAATCACAAGAAAAGGGCATGTTTTACAAGACAAATCAGTTCTTTTGATAACTAATGAAAATGATAAAAACATGGACTTCAGAACTTTTAATGAAATAAAAGTGAGAATTTTACTAAACAATTATGCTTATGATAATTAATTTTCACTGAATTAATTTTTTTAAAATTGAAAAATGATAGTCAGTAGTTTAAAGGGGAAATATCATTATAATGTCAGTACAAAAAATATTTTCAATTTAGCGGTTAAAGTTAATTAAATTTTCTTTTGATATTGCAAGGTTTCCACTAAATTAATATTATTTTTTTCCAACTTTTCATTAAAATGGCATTTCCCTTGTTTAGTTGGAGTTGGAGTAATTACTACATAAACTTACAACAATGATTCATCCCACTAAAAATACCACCACTAATAGCACTAATACATTAAAAAAGTAAAAAAAAAAAAAAAAAAACACAACTCCAAGACCAAAATATCACATCATTACTGGCGGGACCCACTGCCACCTAATTAGTGGGAGCACTAATTAGTGCTCCCAAGCATTTTTCATAAACTTATGGAAGTTGAAAAGAGCTCAACAATCAATTAAGAATCAACAAATACAGGATCTCAATCTACCTATTGTGTAGAAAAGAACTACTCAAAACACGCCACTTAAAAAAAATAAAAATAAAAATAAAAAATAATAAAAAAAAAAATAAAAATAAAAAACTCACCCAAAACACGCCACTTAAAAAAAAAATTAAAAATAAATAAAAAACTTCAACCCTTCATCCATTCCACAAAAATACCACTGTATCAGCAGAGCATTACACTGCTACTAAATCAGCACCTCAGAATTAAACCCTAAATCAGCACCTCATAATTTACACACAAATCAACAAGGAAGTTCCTCTCCAAGCTCCAATTTGCATATCCAGTATTCTCTCTCTAATAATAAAAATTCCTGGACAAAACAGAACCAAATTATCAGCAAAATCAATGGTATTTGATTGTTGTATCAACCAAAATAACGACAAGTTACAATACAAAAATGGATTATTTGTGGGACCTATATAATTCTCAAACTCATGAAAAATAAAATACCTTTTATCTTTCAGGCAAATTTTATGAGTTAATTACATTTTTAGTTCCCAAATATGAGTAAACTGGAACAATTGTTATACACTGGGAACCGATTGACACAATTTAAACATTAAGGACCAAATTGACACAATTTAAGCATTGAGGACCAAAATGACACCACTTTTTGGAGACCAAAATGTAATTAAGCCTAAAGATTATAGTAGGCCCCTAATCTTGGCAACTTTACCATAAACCAAAAATAATAATAATAATAATAATAATAAAAGGGTGGGTGGACAAAATTTAGGAGGGCAACGCTATTGCCAAGGCAAAAATTATGTTGACAAAACTGCCATCCAAGTCAATTCTCCTGTTAGGGAAGGTCAAATATGACTATGAAGAAGAATGAAAAGAGAAAATGCGATAATAGCCACCCCAAGCAAGTAAAGACTCATTATCTAGACAATAGATTACCTGCAATTGCTGCTGACTAAATAAATGGAGAAACCCAGTTTCAGGCTATGCAACTAGTTCAATCAGCTCATCATGGCTTTCAAGTGGATTGCCAGACTCCACAAGCAAAACAGAAACCTGTGAACTTAGCAAGAAACAAAAGCTAAAAACTACTATTCTTTACTATAGATCCTTTGTTTCTCTTACAAATTTCCTTGAGATTGCAAAGAAAAATATATATTATTTTTAAAAGGAAGAAATTGGCAAAATGGTAGAACTTTACATGGTAAACCAACTAATTTGAAGAAACACAAAAGGACTTCCGGCTTCCAGAAAACTTTACCTGCATACATCTAAGAATAACTTCTGGAATGCAACACCTTCGACAAAGGCCCCGCACGATGTATGTAGCTGGGCCTTCCAGGGAACCATCTTTGCTTGAATACCAGGCATCTAAACGTAAGATCTCCATTGTTACACCAGCTTGAAATCGAACAAGCTCTCCTGCATTCATACATTATATAACACAAAAGAAAGTCGTCGTTTTAAACAATACACAACCTATAACTAGCGGCTCACATCCAGGTTTTGCATTGTGTTTACAATTCCATTTACTAAATACCATGTAGGACAGGACATATGATGTCAAACAGCTCCTAGTAATTCCTGTTGAATGCCTTGTATTAGACTTTACCCAATCCGAATATAGAACCGAATTGTATTTCAGCAAATTTAGACAAGGACATGAAGGTATTGGCCAATTTGTGACAGAAGAGCCAACAATCCAACTGCCAATATCCTTTTTTCAAGCAACATGCAGAAAAGGCCAAGAAACTTTTGTAGACTTTCAAATTAGCATGTTCCAGCTTATCTTCCGTCATCCTTTGTATTTTAGTTACTTGTAAATTCTATTCAACACATAAACATGGCATGATTTTTTTGGAAACAAAAAAGTATTTAACTAAAGCCACAAGCTTGCAACTCTGTATACATGTTCATATATACATATAACAAGCTTTTATTTTTTCAAGGTGTGTTTGGATGTCCCCTCAAATTTGATTAGTTCTATTTAAATCATGTGGAATGTAAAGTAAAAGTTGATCACCTAAAAAATTGAGCCATCAAGTAAAATAGGAGTCTTCAACCAATTCCAGTTATCAGATTTAAGTTCCAAAATAATGAATTTTGAAAGGATAATGCAGTTACAACCATCCCTTACCTTTAAAGCCAGCAACAATCACTGTAGCAAGAATACCACCATCATTAAGTTCATGTGGACCAAGTCCATCACCGTCTGTTGCCAAGCAGCGAAGAACAACCTCAATGCAGTAATTGTCTGTTGATGAGATAGAGACACTTACCTTCCCATCAAGGAAAAATGTTAGACACAAAAGATGTGTGTGTATATATATATATATATAGAGAGAGAGCGAGAGAGAGAGAGACCTAACTTAAAAAGCTTATCTGATGAAAAATAGTTTGGCATAAGCAAATTCTACATATTACATAATTATATCCTACATCACCTCATCAAACTTTGTAGATTATACAGGACTTAAGTATCAAGTGATTCATAAACAAATCAACGGATATGTAATGGTATTGTTTCAGGAGCTGAAAGGTTTAATTTGAGGTGTGGTCAAAGTTTTTAAAGGTGAATGCGTAACTTGAGGTTTTTTTTTTTTCTTTTTTCTTGGCACCAGGCTGTCTGGGTCAAAGCCCGACTAATTCCTAGGGGTGCACACGCTCTCGACAAGGAGTTTTCTGCAAGTAGACCATGGTTAATTCAAGAGTTTTCCTAAGAGGTTTCCATCCCTGAACCTTGGAAGGAGCACACCCCCAAGACCCAAGGCCTTGCCAACAAGCCAACCCCTTGGGGTTTAACTCGAGGGGAGGTGAAAGCCATAAGGCATTGAGGCATAAGCATTCAAAATTTAAATTTTAATATTTAGTTATTAAATCAAATATTTTAAATTACTAAATAAATAAATAAAATTATTAAAATATAAAAGTGTAAATACTTTTCTCCACAAGGCATTAAACATTTCACTGTAGAGAAGGAAACTTGCCTTCATTAAAAGTGAAATTAACATTCTTAGCTTTAGTGATTGAACTTCCCACTCGAACATTAACTCTGTTTTTTCTTGATTGATCATTTCCTCTTATAGAATATAGTTGCAAAAATGGTTCTTTTTATTTTTTTATTTTTATTTTTTGCTTTTTTTTATATTTGTTTCATCTACTAGATTAAGTTTAACAATAGCCAATGAGAACTTCTTCATATGCCCTCATATGCTTATGTGCAAAAAATGTACAAGGCTCACCTAAGGTGCATGCCACAGACTGTGATGCGCAACCCTTTGGAAAACATAGTCCAAAAATCAAAGCCTTGATACGTTTTACCTTAGCCTCAAGGCGAGGTGAACATCAAGGCGAGCCTCAATAAAGCCTTTTAATACTTTGGTTGTTGTATGAAACCCAAGAAGTAAGGATACAAACAACACAACAAGTTCCAAATAATTAGGATACAATCACAGCCGAGTCATGGCTAATTAACTATTTAATATGAAATTAAAAACAAATTATTCATTTTTTTACATAGCAAAATTTCTATTTTCTATATGAAAATAATAACAAATAGTTTATGTTCTACATATAAATGTTGAAAATAATTAGGAAGAGAACTTAATGTTTTACTTTTAGAAGTCACAATTCACAAACAATTTTGAAGTTGTAAAAGGTTCAGGGTTCTAAATATTAAAAAATTCAGATGATCGATAAATATATAAATCCATACTACTAATTATTCTCTGAACTTTTCAAAAAACCTCAGGTTCACACTATATATATCATATTCTATGAAGCACAGACACTTCATCTGACCTAACATATCAGTGTCCAATACGTCTGGAACACAAACATGTTCGGAGACACGGCAGATACGTGTTGGACACACCCTCTCCTGTGTCCCATTTTTTTCACTTCTTTTGGTTGTTGGGCACACCTCTAACATTCTCCAAACATGCGTGTCCCTTTCTGGAACAATCCTTGTACAAGATGATGGCCCCCAACTGACATTCTCCAGACATGTGTGTCCCTTTCTGGAACAATCCTTGTACAAGATGATGGCCCCCAACTAACATTCTCCAGACATGCGTGTCCCTTTCTGGAACAATCCTTGGACAAGATGGCCCCCAAAAAAAAAATCACTAATTTTGTTCATGCTAGATCTATGATTCAAAGAAGAAGTAGAACTAATCATATCATCACAACAACAATTAATGTTAAAAAAGGAAAAGGCAAAAGAAAAAGAAACGTACTTACCTAGGTTCAGCTTTGTCTTCTTCAACACATCTTTACTTTTTTATTAGGGTTTGTAATCTTTACATCTCACCAAATGGGCTAGGCAGTAAAACTCTCTTTTCTGTTGGTATGTTGTACACCTGTTATGGGATTTGTCGGGTGTTTTATTCTACATTTCCATCGATCCAATTCATTATGCAAGGCTTTGTATTTGGATCTTAGTTGCACAAAGTGGGGGCGGGGGAGAGAGAGCATATAGAAGTTTCTAAGGTAGGGAATGCCTATGGAAGCGTATATATATTTCATAAATTAAACGCATAAATATATTATAACAATTAATTTTCTACGCAGACAAAATATGAATAAGAATTTGTGATTGATACCAAACCAAACCAAGCCTTAAGTCCCATCAAATGGGGTCGGCTACATGAATCCTTCTTCTCCACATGGCCCTATCAAAGACCATTTCGTTAGTCGAATTAAGTAGATCCATATCTCTATTTATAACGCTAACCAACGATAATCTAGGCCTACCCCGTCCCCTAGTACTTCCATATACCGTTACAGCATCGCATCTCTTCACTACTGCCTCTGTTGGTCTCCGTTGAATATGACCAAACCATCTCAATCGATTCTCTCTCAACTTATCTTCTGTCGGTGCTACTCCTACCTATTCCCGAATACACTCATTCCTAATTCTATCATTAGTTTAAGTTCTTTTTCTTTTGTTTCTTTGATATTTGTATGTTTTTCGTTTCTAGCTCAATTGAAAGAGAGTTTCTTCCTTGATGGAAGGGAGTTTCTCACTTGGGAGCACAAAAACACGTTTGTCAATAAGAAGCGTCACCTAAGTAGAAGTTTTTTGCTACTCAGATTTGGATATCATCAAGCCCATTATTTCAAAGGATGATGCGTGGAAAAAAAATATTGCAAACAAAAAAATAAATAAATAAACAAATAGTTTATCATTAAATAAAAACATATACAATAAAAATGAAAAAAAATAAAACTCAATATTAATTTAGTATTTTCGAAATTCATGAATATTGTAATATATATTGCATATAAAATATATAAAAATGTCTTTTTCACGCGTCCATCGACATGTCGTGTCTTGCTTTTTTTAAGATTGTTGTGTTGGCAAATCCGAATCATGTTGTATATTTGTCACGTGTCAAGTGTCTGTGTCCACGCTTCTTTGGATCATAATAGATGGACCTAATCATGGATAAAGAGTAGTGACCTTCGGAAAATAGTGCACCTTAATACATTGCCAGACTATCCCACTAAAAATAATGCAATCAAATTTGGCATATAGATCCTTAAGGCACAATGAAGCACAAAAGTGTAAAGCTATCCTCAAATTACCAAAAACTAATATACCATTTCATTTGGCTCCCATCCCTCTGAATCATATGACAGGACAAAAGGAAGCAACATACCATGAGTTGGCGATTTAAGACAACTTCCTCGCTTACTGAAGAATAAAGGGCACTCAGTAGTGTTGCACACGAGGTGGCATCCGGGCACATACATTCACCAGAAGGCAGACAAAGCATTGCAATGGCATGCAATTCTAGGAACAAAGGTTCTACTGATTCATAAACATGATCTTCAGTGGGAACCAACCATGGATTTTCTTTTCCTAGAAAATAAAATATATCAATTAATTCGAACCTGAAAGCTCAAAAGTAGAACATAAAATGATGTGACCAAGTCAACAATCCGTAATAAAAACTAAACAAATAAACATGGTGGCTAATCCAAAGATCTCTACGAGCAATGTTTGTAGCATATAGGTAAATCAACTCACTTAAGAGCAGTGAAAATGATGAATTTAGTGTTTCCTTAGCTGCTGCAATTGCTCTTTGCTTTTCCTCAACTGACAATTCAAGGGGAGAAAATTCCACATTCTCTAACTCAACTTTCAGCCAGTTGCAATAAGTTGCATCACAGGAGTAGTACTCGCTCTAATTTAATGAAACATTGTACAAACTTGCAGACTTAGAAGTGATAATATATCAAGGCCAAAAGAAAAGCATAAACAACATTGAGTGCAATGAACAAATACGGATCTAAATAAACCATACCCAGTGTTGGAACTCTCTTAGGTTCTCAGAAACATCATGATCCTGAGTAGAAAGAAGAGTTTCAGTTGGCTGTTTCAAAGGTTCAGCAAGAAAACTTAGCAATGTGTGTGCACCTATGGGCATTGCGGGCACCCTCCACATGGAAATAAGAGCAAACTCCCTGAACAGTATGTTGCTACAAATAATGAAAGATAAGAATTTAGCAAGCCAACAAGATGAGAACAAGAAAATAGGTAGGTAAGAAAAATAGTAAAGTAATTAGTCAAGCATGTATAAGAATAATGCAAGAAGAGACCACAGTAGCAGACAATGGGAGAAACTAGACAAATTCAAACCACAAATAGATGGTAGAGCTTAATCAAAGGAACAAGAAAAACATGTTCAGAACCTAGAAGCACCAGCAATAAAGACAATATCACAAATGTAATTGCTTCCAATTTTAAATCAAGTAAAGAATAAAAATAAAAATAAAAATTACTAAGTTCTCATTATTCACTGAAAAGGGGCATTTTTTACATGATTTGTGGACGTGTATACAAGTATCGAATGTCAACAGTGGAACCAAATGTATGATATGGAAAACCCCACAATTCAAGACGCAGGGAAATGGACTCATATTTGTATTCATCTAAGTTCCATTACCCTCGTACTAAATACACTCCTATAACTTAGTAGACAACAGATGGGTAAAGAAAATTTATAACTGGGCGAGGCCAAAGCCAGTTAGCTAGTGTTGGTTTGACCTATTGAAAGTATTAGGCTATGAAGCACGGACACGTACACGGACACGGACACGGCACACGACACACGGTAATTTCTACAAAATGGGGACACGAACACGGCAGGAGACACGGCAACTTTTTAATTTTTTTTTATAAATATTTTTATTTTAATATACATTAATTATTTTATTTATTTATTATATTTTTTTATATAATGTGTTCTAATTAATTTTTTTATTTTATTTTACATACATGCATTTATTTATTTTTTTATTAATATGTACAAGTATATTTTATCTTATAATATGTATTATATATTATCTTATAAGTATATTATATGTTATATAATAATTATTATATAATATATAACAATAATAGTTATCCTTAAAATTGAAATTCATGTTCTGATGTCCAACCATTAACTCTTAGACCACATTATATATTATTATATAATATATAATAATAATTATAATATAATAGTTATATATATCTGAGTCAAGAAGATAAAGACGAGAGAGAGAGAGAGAGAGAGAGAGAGAGAGAGAGGGGGGAGACAGAAGCGAGAGAGCAATCGATTGCGATCGCAATCGCAATCGCAATCGCGAGGGAGAGAGAGAGCTCTGAGAAGTCGAATCAAAGGGCTCTGGATCGTCGAAGTCGAAGGGAGTCAAAGTGGACTGGATCGTCGAAGTCGAAGGGCTATCGTTAGTCGAAATGGACTGGATGGAGGTCGATTGGCTCGAGATTGAAGTCATGAGAGAGCAAGAGAGAGAGCGAGGCTTACGGCGCCGACCAGGTTTGTACTCCTTTTCTCTTTCATTTACTTTTCTCACCGACCGTGTCCCATGACGTGTCTAGATTTGGACACGCGTGTCCCCGCCATGTTCCTTGCAAAAATACAAATTAAATTAAGGGGACACCCCGTATGGCGTGTCCCATATGTGTCCCCGGCGTGTCCCCGTATCCGACACCGCCACGGCTTCCATTTTGGCGTGTCCATGCTTCATAGGTATTAGGAGAAAGAGATTTTGTTAAGTTTGATCCGTGTTCCATTTTTTGAGACCACCATATTCCGTGTCCATGTTCATGCTTCTTAAGTGCAATTAAGCATATAAAAAACAAATATAGGGATCATTCGGAAGTATTTACAATTCATTTAAAGCTTCAGTAATTACTTGAGTACATGGGCGTACGGACCACTTGTTTCCAAGTTGAATATGGGGTTATGCAGAAAAGCCTCTTTTTGAGCATGGTGTTTTATTTTTGAACTCAACTTCCAGTTGCAGCCAATAAAGCACCAATAGGAAGGGGAAAACATAATAATTTCACTCTAATAGACGCATCCTTTGAAGACTCAAGAACTCTAGTGACAAGAAAGAAAAGGAAAACCATTTTCTTTTACTGTCATGTACACGTGTTCAATTGTTACAAGAAAATGTAGGTTCCACCATAACTATTTTCTTTAAGGAACTAGTTTTCCTCAAATCATTTCCTATAAAAAGTACAAGATTCAACATCGCGGAAAAGTTAAAATTATTTTTCTACGTAAATTTTCTTTTAAACTGAATAAATAACGAGAAAATGAATTATTTCTATTTTATTTTCCTTTCCTTTTCGTAAAACCATTTTCTCTCAAGAAACATTTTCGTGTAACAATATATGCTTGACATCAAGTTGTTGAAGGGGGGCTAATCTTTTTTGACTTTTTCTTTACTGTTTGTATTAAAATAAGACTTCAAAAGACAATTTTTCTACATTTCAAGTGGATTCAGAACCTCATAGAAGGATCTACCTTTACAAACTTCACTTTCTAGAGTTGTTGCCAGGTGTTTCACATATATAATATTTTTCCAACCAAAGAATTTTTTTTCACATATTGCAAGGCCTTTAGTTTAAAGCTACCATTGAAATGTCTTTGTGAGAATATATTGTATATATTCTATATTAGGCATTCTTCGGATTATATACATTAGGCTTGATTTAGGCATGGTTGTAATTACGTTATATTAGGTATGATCGTGATTATGTAATCTTTGTATTTTCTTTTTAGTTTTTGGAGTTAGGGATTATATATACTGAGGTCTTGATGTAACTATATATACAATTGAATATACAAATTTCTCATAAAACCTACTATAGCGACCCCGGTCTTTTCCCATTCGATGTTTGTATCCGGACTTAGGTTCCGTAGATTCCATCTTTGTGTATTGGTTGTTGTCGTCCTATATTTTCTTACTTGGAGTTATAGGATGTGTTGGGCGGGTTTGGAACAGGTTGGTTGAGCTTAGGAACCAAAACTAGTTGCCCAGATTTTGGCTTGTCCGCTCGAGCGGGGAGTTTGACGCTCGAGCGGGAACTTGATGTTGCTTGTCCGCTCGAGCGGGGGTTTTGGCGCTCAAGCGGGAAAAACACCCATCCAGTATTTCTTGTGCAGGGTTGGACGCTCGAGCGGGAGTTGGTCCGCTTGAGCGGGGGTCTGTGAGTGTCCGCTCGAGCGTGGGTTTGTCCGCTCGAGCGGGGCGGCTGGGTATAAAATCGTGTTTTTGACGTTTTAAAGCAGTTTTTCATCCTCTTTTCAGATTCCAAACCCTAGGTTACGAGTTCTCTCTCTCCCAACTCATCTTCTCTCCTAGGTTTCATCTATTTAGAGTGAGTATCTAACCTAGTTCCTTCATTAAAAAGGTAGAGTGGGTCGAGGGCTTCCATTTAATCTGAACAGTTGTTGATTTGGAGCACTTTGGAATTTGGGCTATCATCTCCGTCTTCTTCTTTTCGGGTTCTTGCTTTGAGGTAGGGATTTCCTACTCCATTTATATGCTTTGATCCTAAGCGTTGGTATTTTGGTATGTGGGGATAGTTTAGAAATTTTGGGAGAAACCTTAGGGTTTTGGCTTAGATTAATTTGTATAATTAATTTAAGGGAAAAATGTGGAATTGGGTTTAATTCATGAAGTTGGGGAAATTATGAGATTAATGATATAGTTGGGTAGTTTAAATACTTACCTATGAGAATGTCGATTTTACATTCATTGTTGTATTTATTTCTTGTTTAGAAATAACTGTTTTGGGCTATCGGTGGAGGATAGTCGTGATTGTTGTAGACCTTGCATGTGGCTTAGGTATAACTGGAATTAAGTCACTTATGTTGACTGTTGAATTAATACAGAACATTACTTGTATTGATTATGTGTTGTATATGGCGATTGTGTGTTTCATTGCATATGCATGTTGTTTGGAGGAGATAGGGGATGAACTCCACGGTTTAGGGGAAGATAGGGGATGTACCTCTAAACCGGATTTGTTGGGAGGAGATAGGGGATGGACTCCAGTAGCATCACTCACATGTGTGCTTATTGATAATAGCAATATTGCTATTTGTTGTTGATATGATACATCATTATAGTGTGTATCAGTTGGAAGTATGGAAGTGTTGTGGTTTGAGCTTTAGTCTCATTTATTTTTGTGACATCTGGATCACTATTATAGTTGGCCAGGTTCTGAGCCATAATGTTATAATTGGAAAGTTGAATAAATATCGGAAAGTGAAAGGTGTCATAGACAATATGTCATAGACAATGTAGACATTCGTGTCATGAAATTGGAAATTGATTATCTTGTGTTAACCATGTATCGAATGCTAATGCTTTAGTTAATCCTTATGCTTGGTTTAGTTATTTTCTACTGGGCTGTGGCTCACCCTATATGGGAACTTCATTTTCAGGTTCAGGTGGTTCATTACCTCCAAGGACTTAGCTTGTGAGGATTTGGACTCGAAGACTTGCTTTTATTTATTCGTTTTTATTTGATACATGTAAACATTCAAGCCTAGGGCTTTATCTGTATTGAGTTAGACTCTTAGTTCTTTGTGTCCAAGTGTTGGCTTGGCAAGATGTAAGCCCGTAGGGCATTTATTTTGATGTTACATGTAATGCCTTATTTAGTCATACTCTGATGGATAATAGAACGTTTCATTCTCTATTATTAATGCATGTTAATTATATATATGATGGGTTTTATTTTGAGGGCGTTACACCTACAGTCTTGACATATGAAATCATGAAATTCTCCACTATGGAGAAAACAAGAACCAAAACATTTCAAATACCGTCATTTCCAAACATGGTTATTGAGAAGTTGGCAATGAGCAAACCAAATGGAAAAAAAGGCTTTAGCGGAAAAAAAAGGTTAGCATCCATTACATTGGCAAGTTGAAAACGAACTGAGAAACACGTAGGTGTAGAAGTTATTAAGGATGGGATGTTGGGGTTAATAGTAGGGTTGTCATTATACCCGCTAACCCGCATAAATCGTCCGACCCAGACAACCTCATGATGTTAGAGACGATTTCGAGTAGGTGAATGATAGGCTGCAGTTTTCTAATATATAATTTCACGAGTTTGTGGTCGGAAATGGATACAAAAAATACACACCCGACCAAATAAATATAATTATATAGCATTTTATATTGGTGGCCTTGGAAGTACACTCTTGTCAGTCTGAGCTCTCTATGACAGACTGCTACGCTTTCTCATAACCATTCAATATCTTTCTCTCATAAACCCAAAGACTTCCCCAAAAAACAAAGATACTTTCTCTCTCTATCTCTCACTCACTCTTCACTCCCGGTCTCTCACTTTCTTCCATTTTTCTTCATAACCATTCAATGTTTTTCTCTCATAAACCCTAAGAGTCTTTTCTAGAAAACTAAAAAGACTCTATCTCTCAGTCTCTCTTCACTCTATAGGTCACTCACACTCTGTTTTTTCTTCTCTCCATTGTCTCTCTCTCTCTCTCTCTCTTCCCCCATTTTCTTCCTCCACTCTCTCCTCTCTTTTTTCCCCCATTTCCTTCCTCCACTCTCTCTTGCACAGATTTGTAAATATATATATATATATATAATTTTTAAGGTGTATTGTTTTGAAATTTGAATTTCATTTTTTATAATTTTTTTTCTACTCTCTCTATCTTTGTTGGATCTTCAAAATCGACTAAACTGATTATCAAATCGAGGTCTATGATTCGGTTGATTTCGAACAGTATATCAACCGATAAATAGTGACTGATTTCCTCACCCAATGGTGTCGGTTCAGCTGACGAGCTAAGGGTAAACCGACCCGACTCGACACGACTCAACTCGTGAACACTTGTAGTTAATATAGCATGCGTACAGGGGACAAGAAGATTCACAATTCCACCAACCATGGGTTATGGGACTTGAAATTTTGGTCAAGCAATACCACAAAACGAATTTTGACGTTAAGAACTTATACCACCCCGACATGTGGCGAGCCCTATGAGCACCGCGACATTATCACCATACCTCTACATGACAAAGCTCCGAGACCCGACAATGTCCTCACAAGACAAATTGAGGTTGTATGCCTAGCATAAGTAGGGACATATACCCACCAACTAGGATGCTTAGCTCACAAGAGCAGGTGCCGCCCTAACAGGAAAGCGCTCCAAAGTGAATGAGTCAAAGTATGAAGAGCACGATGCATGGTTGGGAGCATATGTGGCAAAGCCAAGTTCACCGCTTAGCCATAACCTACTTGATAACATCATGGCTCTAGAGCACCCAGCTTGCCTAGAGCCTATGTTGACCATTGTCCTTTGTACCTCATTCTTACTAGGAACACTCGAGAATGACTATCTTGACTCAATCAACATAACCTAGTCCTCGGCTTGCCTATGTCTCCCTTATGCATTCCTTTCTCCCTAGGCATTCACTGCTCGAGATCATTTAAGGATTATAGATTGGAGGCTAGGATCAAGGGTTCGTCAAGGTTGCCTGGCTACCCTAAGAAAACAACTCCACCTTGACTAGGCTTAACGAGAAGGGACGATGACCTTTCACTCTCGCTTGCTACATGCCTTGATACACCTCCCAAGATATCATACCTACCCATGCAACTCCTATGACGGCCTAAACAATGAGTAATTTAGGCTTTATCAGTTAAATATAAAGCTAATAGGTATAGGAAGGGATTAAAGTTGATTTGGGGGTGATTGGATAGGGCTTTGAGGTTGAAAAGTGCACTTTTCGAAGGCTGTGAATAGTAACCCGATAATAATAACCAGGGTATGTGCGTAAAGAGAAGAAGAAAGAGAAGAAGAAGAAGAAGATAGGTTTAGGAGTCCCTTCGTTATTATTGGGTTACTAAGAAAGCTTCAAAGCACTGAAATATTTTTAATATATCAACTCCATTAAATATAAGCATTAGATGACTTTATATAGAACTAGGAGAGTTCCTAAACTAACTAGAACCAAAAAACTACTTTTGACTTTCAAAACCAATTTAAGACCAAATAAGAAGTATAAATAAAAACCAATTAAATAATTGGACCCACAACAACCCCTACAGCCCATGTCAGCAAATTTGAAATTGCTAAAATACCTCTGACTTAAAATTACTAGAAAACAAAAAAATAATCATAAAATAAGACTAATAATACTATAAACATAATTATATAAGATTCCTGTACGTTTCTCTTTGAAATCATGCCAATATCTAAATATCATTTCTTTGAATTTAGCCTTCCTTGAGCCTCTTATATTTTGCATCACCACCTTTGATACCTAATACCTACAAACGTTGAGTTGGTAGACGTATATTGATTGGACTCTCTAACATTTGAGATAATCCTCCCTCTTTTTTGTGCGCGTAGAAAAGTGTCCATGTAAATAGAAGAGACATGTTGCAATTTTTATGGGACCAAATACAAATAGAAGTACTTGCATATCAAATATATATACCTGTGTAACAGTGCTCGGAGGAGAAGTTTGGCACTAGAAGCCTGAGCATCATTAATAGTGGAGGGAGGTGTAAAGCAGAGCCATTGTATAACCATAGCCTTTTGAGGACTCTGCAACCGATGTTGCTCAGCAACATCAGATGATTTATCATATTTTCCAGGTTTGATTTCCCGAGATCTTGACAGAACCCTGTTAGAGTAGATTGTAAATGAACTCCCCAGTTATGAAAATAATACTATTCAATTCACCCTGTCTTAAACAATAAAATTAAGGTCAAGGAAATAGATAAAAACCTCTCAACAATTTCTTCGAAACTGCCTTCTGAATCATCTCCAGGAGAAAATGGTAAGTACTCAATAGCAGAAAGGAAGATTTTATATTTGACATGCACACTGGCCAAAGAAAAAGCAACAAGTCACCACATTAAAAACAAACTCACAACTTCATATTTAAGAATCTTCTTACAATCTTTCTGTGTATCCAGGATAGTTGGTAGCACAGCATTCTCCCTCCCAGTTCTACATACAATTTGTTATTTCTCTTGAAAAGGGAAATTAGAAGCATGTTTATCGTGAACATAAGTGATCATGTGAGAACTTCTGTCACACGGCTAGTGGGACATTTTACAGCAAATGAACAAAGAGAACAGTTGTGAAACTGTTCACAGTACAGTACCCATAGGCCAATGAAATAAAGAAGCCAAGGCTCCTCATTTCAAAAGAAACAACCTTACATCTCTTTAGTGACAACATGGATAATCTTACTAACATAGTTTAGTTTAGAAAACCTGGGCACAGTAACATTATCACTGCATTTCCCTTTGTATAGCAATTATATTTGTTCACAGAATATATCTATCAATATATAACAATACAAATGCAAATAAACAAGTTGAACAGATGAACTTCAGCAATATCTTAACATACGTAGTTTTATCTTCTTTTTTCCTTTTCTTTTGCTACACGACCTCACATAGCTTACAATACATACAGAAGACTAAATGTACACTATTTTGCAAACATAATGAGCATGTTTAGAAACAAAAAAATATCTACAAGCCTAATTTTATATCCCATTTTGTTAATAACTAGGACTGAGTATTTTTTCAGATGTGTTACTGAAAGAAGAGATTTTCTAGAAAATATTATAGTTTGGAAGAAAACAGTATTGGTCTTTGTAATGGTCCTCTGTCCTCCATTTGTGGCTATGTGATATATTTATATCCAATTTCTATATTTTTAGATTTTTTCTCTGAATTTCGTACAATGACACATAATGAATTTGATAGTTGTAACTAGGATAATCAATATTGAATCATCATAGTAATACTCATAAGCATGAACCTTTAATGTATGCTCCATCATCTTCATTATTAATGTAGGTTTAGGGCCACCGTTAGTTACAATTTTTTTGTCACGATTATAGGAAAGTTAATTTGAATCAGACTTGTTTGTTTAATCTAGTTGTAGCTTTGTAATTATTACAATGCATGAAAACAAAAAAAAAAAACAAAAAAAAAAAACAAAAAAAAAACAAAAAAACAAAAAAACAAAAAAAACAAAAAAAATCGAAACAAAATGAAAAAAAAAAATTAAATTAAATTAATAAATTTTATATTAATTGTAACATAACATAAAATATATCCCATTTTGTTAATATATAGGGAGGAAAAAGGACCATTACAAAGACCAATACTGTTTTATTCCAAACTACAATATTTTCTAGAAAATCTCTTCTTTCAGTAACACCTCTGAAAAAAATACTCAGTCTTGGGTTGAAATTACCACCTCCAACACCGTCTTCAGTTTTATTTCGGGTTAATTAGAATGCAGGGTGTAGGACCAAAAAAAAATTAACAAAACACGGGAGTTGCACCCCTCCATTTTGTGTAAAAAAAATTTCCCATCCCACTGTTTGATGATTCCCCCAATAATAAGCAATTTTTTTTTTTTTTGATAAATAATTCCCCCAATAATAAATAGTGAAGCACAATTGAGGCACCTGTAAATTGTGCACAAGCCTAAAGAAGCATCAACTCCCCCCCAGCCAAAAAAGTAAAAAAAAGACTAAATAAATCAAACATAAAGGACAAGGAATGAACAAGTTGGAGAACAAAAGAATGAGTAATGCTATACACACAACAAATCTTACAAACTTTTCTAACTCACCTTTTATATCATTGAAGTGAGTCCAGTTTCCACAGTTTCATGATTGTACAGTTAGCAAGAAAAATTTGTAAGATTTGTTAGTTTGGATAGCATTTTTCCAAAAGTAACAAAGAGATGAAACAAATTTCAGTTCTGCTGTGAAAAAACACCTGCTGTTCAGCCTTAACTCCATCATGTGCACAAAGAGGTCAATGCAACGATGATGTGCAAGTTGAGAAGCATAAATGCCAACCAACTCTTCACAGTGCTTTGAAAATAGAAATATCACATACCTGAAAATTAGAAATTGCATTTCCCAGTTAATGGTAGCACAGAATGTCTCCCAATGCATGGCAATACCAAGCTAATGTAAACAATTGTATCCGACTTTGTTTAACATATACCAAATCATATAATGGGAAAAAAAACATAACCTTGGTCATTCTTCACAAGGCAAGTAAGCCATCCTATCTAAGGATGTCACACATTTCAGGGGTAAGAAGCCATATCTCATCCAAGAGATCCTCAAATGAATCAACTTGACCACATGGATGCCATCATGTCCTTTCTAATGGACTAGCAGAAAATTACTGGTACAAATTATAGATTTTAAAGACCAAGGTCTTACAAACAAAAAGAGCAAATACAGACCAATAAATTTCAAACTGAAATCCATTACAACAATTGATATTTGGTTTTCTATACAATAGGTCACTTGTCGGTTGTAACTTGTGTTTAATAATGCTAATTAGCTTTAATACAGTTACTCTCTAAAGAAACCAACTTGATTCTATGCTTTAAAACTGTAACTCTTTCATTTTTAATAAATCATTAAGTATCATCAGTTGTTACTTGTTAGCTTGAGTGCCTTCTCCTACTCCTACCATTGGTGCAAGTATCTTACTTATCAAAAACGAATATGAAGACGAATTGTTCTACTGTATCATCTTTATATGTGCTTTCAAATGATAATTGCAAATGAACATGACATAGCTGGACTCTTTACCTTGATAACTCTGAGGACAAACAACAAAACAAAAGGCAGAAATCAAAATAATACACATGTAAAATACTATTGTCCAACTCTAACCATGTTAAAAAGATAACTCCATTGTGACAATCAATTATTTTAGGTATTACAATCTATTGATCTGTAACAATGATTAATAAGCATGGCTCAGAAACGCTTACATATGAAGAATGAGGTCACCAACGGTCATGATCTTCTCTCTGAAAGCATCCTTCATTTGTTCCACAAGTAAGGGTTGGTTTGGGGTGACCTAAAAAAGTGCACTTTTTGTCTTTTTGGACTAATAAAGTTGAGAAAAAAATATGAAGGTTTGGGTTAATTTTTTGGATTTTTATGAAAAAATGTGTATTAAAAAATTGTATAAAAAGACTGTGTAAGAGATGAATAGTGACAGGTGGGCCCTAGCCGTACAAATCGGCAGTTGTGAAGTGGAGTTGGAAATTTTTGGCTATTTTTGGTACAAAGCACTGCATGGTTTTGTTTGCTCCGTGGGGGTCATCACGGGTCCCATTTTAATAATCTGAACCGTTCAATGTGTATAACTCGTCGAACACTATGTAGCTATAAAAAATCACGTTAATCGGATATCGATAGCTATCTGATCAGATATATTTATTTTTCAATCATTAATTATAACACCATCCATTTGTCGTACATAACAGATCTGATCATATAGTTATCGATATCCGATCAATGTGATTTTTTGCAGACATATAGTACTCGACGAATTCTACACATCTAACGGTTCAGATTATCAAAACGGGACCCGTGATAGCCCCCACAGGCCAAACAGTGGTGTGTGTACAAACCACACCCAATCCTTTCATATATATGCACTGTCGCTGCACAGCAGCCGGCTTTGGGTCAATTCGGTGTGTACTTTGGGCAGAAAAAAAAAAAATATATATATATATTTTTTTTGGTGAATAGTGATATCTTTTTGGATTTTGTAGTAACTTTTTGACTTTTTGGCTGATTTAGGGTACCCCAAACCAGCCCTAAGTATCTAAGAACAAGAACCAAGTGTGCACCAAAACGAATCATCTGAGGATCACCATGAGGCCTGAGAGAAAGCAAAAAGCACATCCAGCTCAATGACACGAGTATCCCATGCTCAGGCATATGAATGTTTATAATAACAAATAGTGTTTAAGCAAACACGGATGCATGCATGCATGTGCACAGTATGTTCTTCACTTTTATTTTATAAAAAATTTATAAAATAAAAGTGAAGAACAAGTTCCAAACATGGTCCATAGTGAAACAGAATGCTACTTGGAATGCCAGTAAGAAACATCAACAGAGTTATTTTTAAGATGTTTTCCTTTTAAGCATCTGGCAATATTTCAGCCACCTAATCGTGGTCTAGCTTTCAAATGGATCAACACAAAGCTGTGAATGACAACTTCGATTTATATATCTATTTCATTAATCACAACAAGAATATAACAAATATAACAGGTGGCCACAAATTGGAAGGACCATAACAAGTTATACGCACACGAACATCAAAAAGAAAACAAAGGTTTGTATCTAGAAACAGGACTCTAACTTTAAAAGCAGACAAAAAGTACAAATTCACCTGAAGACGTTTTCCTCATCTTCGGATGGTGATATCCATGACCATATAACGTCTAGCAGATGCGGTATATCCCCCATCATAAGATTCATCTGGACATCAATGATCAGTAAGAGAAGACTGGCCAATGACATGTTATTCAAACCAAGGAAACTAAAACAATTGCCACATTTGCTGATGTATACAAAAAAGCAAAAAAAATCTTTCTATAGTAGAAAGCAAAAAAGACCAAGCACAGATACTTTGTTTTTATTAAAATTAAACAGAGCAAGCAAACATGCAATGCAGGGACTTTGAAAAAAGAGAAGTGAGGAAGAGAAAAAGAATAAAACAAATAGTGGTGCTCCAAACTTGTTTCTTGGTACTCCCTTCGTCCCAAAATATTAGTCTCTTATTCCATTTTTCATTGTCCCAAAATATTAGGCCCTTTTCAAAAATCAAGGACAAAAATAATATGAATTTCCTATTTTGCCCTTCCTTTAAATTTATTATAGAAAATACAATTATGACAATTGATATTCCCTAAAAAATGTACTATCAAAGGGTAATTTTGGAAAATCAATTTTTTTTAAAGTGCAATAATTGTACTACCAAAAAAAGTTGAATTCCCCAAAAGGGACTATTATTTTGGGACGGAGAGAGTACAATATACACAAGAACCAAACCAAACTAAGCCTTATGTCCCAACACAATACACACAAGAAGCAGAAAAATATATGTAATTCATCAACAGGTTACACGGATGTCATGATTCATGATATGGTGTATAAGAACCTACATTAGGTTTTTTTTTTTAAGTAAAAAATAAAAAACTGCCAAAAGTAAGATAAGGCACGAAATTCTTCCATTCTATAGGGGAATACATACAAAGGCGAGAAAGGAGATACAAGAGTAATCCAATGAATGCACAATAGACCTGCTGCGCTAAACAGATAATGAGCAAAATATTGTAAAGGCAGTATGATACCAATGAGTTGCTAACAACAGGTTCATCACCAATAAGGGAATTTTGGTCATGACAGAAAACCCTTTGCTTTTTCTCATCCAAATTGAGAACTGAATTCTATTAAGCTACAGAGTACAAAACACCCCATAAATGACAAGACCAAATAACACACATTAGAATCGTGTTCTTTCTGCACCCAATTACGCAACTCACTTCAACAAAAAATTTCCCTACTACATGTGGTTGGATATATGGTCATTTCCCCTAGCTCGCAATATTTTAAGTCATATCCTCAGATAATTCTAAATCAATTATGTCTTTTCTTATCATCTCAACCCATCTCCTCTTGGGCCTTTTACTTATTTTACCACTCAATGTGGATCAAATAAGTCCTCCTTACATGTGCTTATGTTGGTCCAGGTTGCACATGCTTATATAATGCACATTAGTTTCATACCCATGCAATGTGGGACTCTTGCTTCATACCATCTCAAATGGCCTTCTTCCATTTTATCATGAGTTGGTGCCACTTTTAACTCAGGGGTGTTCAAAACGCCAAATCACCCAACCCGCCCAATCCGATCACATTACGGATGGTTTCGCCAATCCTATTGTTGGCAACGGTTGAGATTCTCAAAATTTATTTGAATTTGAGTCGGACATCAAGGAAAATTTATTTTTTCTCAAAATGCCTTATAAGGTATAGCAATCCAACCAACTCTAATTCTTTTATGAGCCACATTTTCCTCAATCTTTATGAATAATTGACTCAAAGCATCAAAAATTGACCACTCTTGGGTACCACTTACCCCTCCCCAAGTGTTACTTGATCTTTACCTTTATTTCTAAGTTCACTAAAATTGCATTCCAAATAATTTGTTTTGGTCCTATTTAACCTAAAACCTTTAGATTCAATAGTGTCCCCCACAATTTTAACCTAAAAGTTTACCCCACTTATTTGTCAACTAAATCATATTATCTGCATACTATCCCATGCATGTTGAACATCAAATGTGTCCTAACATGTTTGGTCACCAAGTCAGCAACGACCGTGAAGTTTCTTTATATCCAATTAACTTCAGAATATGCATAATTTGTGTAGAATGGAACTCATAATCTACTACTCAACATGTCTAAATATTTTTCCTACATAGAGTTATTGAATGGTCTAAATATTGCTAATTTGGTTCTTACTATGTAATTGTGCAACGCATTAGTTTTCATGCATGTTTAGGAGGTGAGAGCCAGTCAAGCAGGTGGTTAGTTACTAGAATTATCAGCAAGTTAAATTCCTTGAGCCTGTGTTTGGATCATAGATTTGGGTAGGAGTTTGGAAAAAGAAAGGGAAAAAGGTGGGTGAAATGTGCTATATTTCATTCACATTTCACTAACCTGTACCCTTTCCCTTTCCCTTTCCAAATCCCTACCCAAATCCATGATCCAAACACAGCCTAAAATAAACTTTGATGATTGAAACCATCAAATAGGTGGGTTGATCCTTACATTACTATAACACAATCCCTTTTTAGGCAGTCCATCAAACAAGTTAACTGTCAACAAAACATCATTTCCAACAAGTCATAACCACCCTTATTTATAATGGAACAGGTGGCCCGTGAGACATCATTTTAGAGCTCAAAACCAATTCGTATAAAGAAGTGGCATTTGAATATTCAAGTATGCTAAAGTCTTCTGCTAAGAAGATGCTCTTACTTCAATTTGCCGGTGCTGCTCCTTGCATTCTTGAGTAATAGCTTCATGTACTGAGTCACTAAATCATGCAGAAAATAGAATTATCAAATACTAATATACCCCACCAGAAAATCGTAATAAATTGACGATGTATACCTTGAATGGAGTTTCTGAAGAAGCACAGACAGATGCCAAGGTTGCTGATTCAGAACTTGTAGTGGCCAATTTTCTGGCCCAACTGTAGATGGAGAAACACTGTCTCCTTATCCATGACTTCTGTCAATTGCATCTTCATAAGTTTTAAATTGATCCATTCCACCTGGTTGCAAGCGGGCTAGTTCAAGATCCACCTGAACATCAAGCCATGACTTGGCCATTGCCCAACATGCTGACTGCAAAAGCATTGGAATTTAATTTCCAAGATAACTATAAACTACAGAAGTAACAGGGCAAGAAAATGAGAAGAAATGAAGATCAACACAACTAAAACTCCCAAGAAATATTGTAAAGGAAGCAGCTAAACCTCAAGATCTGAGCCATTTAAACAAATTACGTATTTAAACTACGAATCAAAATTCACTGCCTCAAGCTCTAAACTTAGCACACTGCTTATTCACACAAATTGATTACATTGTCTACTAGTATAGCATGAGAAAGTATTCATGACAATGGAGTGACAAGCATAAACAACAATACAACGTGGTTGCTGTGAAGGCAAATGTGTGGCTTGATCGTTATTTTTCTCCCTTCAAAAGGTAGGTGTTTATTGGAATGGTACTCTATAGACCTCATAATGGATAAAATAACACTAAGGCCTCATTTGGGAACTTGGTTATTTTAGTTGGCTTTTTGGTTTTTTGGCTATTTTATGAGATGAAAAAAAGTTGTGTTTGTGATGATTTGTGGATTTTTTTGTAATTGAATAGATGGTTGAGAGAAAAGTGATTGATTGATGTGTAGGATGTGACATTTTGTCTTATTGCCTATTTTAGCCTTTTTTGTCTTTATAGGCTATTTTAGCCCCAACCCTTTTTCCCAAACAGGGCCCAACTCTATTATCCAGTCACGGCCAAATATAGCTTGTCAAGAGAGGGCCTTGGAAATTTCTTACCCCTTCACAGAAGGTGCTTCTTGTAAAGTATAAGCTTCTAGTTCTCAAGTATCTCCTTACAACCAAAGCAGAAGTTAAATAAAATTGTGCCTTGTTGAAAATTATTGAAAAGCTCAACATGGTTTGAAGATTGGGATTAGATAAGATGTTGGTCAAGCGGTATCAAATAGGATTGGGAAGAACTACGGTATAAAGAGGAGCCTTAGATGTTGCATAGCTGAGCTTTTATCTTTTCTGTATAATCTCAGTATACATAAGTTGAGCCTTGAGGCTGTGAACCAAGCTATTATTGCGAAAATTGGTGAATACAACCACCAAGAAAACTTGGCAGTTTCAAATAGCATTTTGTGTGCTTGGTAGTTGTGGTTAAGTGAGGTTAGAGATAGTTGTGAACCTTTGGGAAAATGACAGGCACTTTAGTGGCTTGAGAGCACTGGAGGTGGAGGAAGAGAAGACCAAAGTGGGCCTAGAGATGGGGGCACGCAGTGAGAGACCTTGAACACTTAGAGCACGTTTGGTACGAAGGAATGGAATGAGTGTGGGAATGGAATGACAAGGTTGAATAGAATGGAATGTTCATTCCCATTCCATTGTTTGGTTGCCAACATGAAATGACATAGAAATATAATGATAATTCTTATTCTCATATTTTGTTATGCCTTTAAATTAATGGAATAGAATATTATTTTTTTTTTCAATTTTTATTTATTTATTATTATTATTATTATTATTTTTAACAAGCTAGTAACAAACAAGTTAAAAATTTATATAGATTATGATAGTTGTGGAAGAGATGGTGTGAGAGGTGGTATTGGTGGCAGCATCGGTGGTCGTGATAGTAGTGGTATTAGGATGGTGGTGGTGGTAGGTCACTATGACGGTAGTGGTGGTAAGCTAGTGTTGTGGTGTTTGTGGAGGTGGTGGTGTTGGTTGTGGCAGCGACAATGGTGGTGGCAAGTAGTGGTAGTAGATTGGTGGTTCTCACGATAATGGTAATGTGATTTTTGTAAAAATGGTGATAGTGGTGGTAAGGTAATGGTTGTGGCGGTGATGGTGGTGGTGGTGGGTAGCAGTAGTAGAGTGGTGGTTCTTGCGATAATGGTGGTGGTTGTATGCTTTTTGTTAAAGTGGCGGTAAGGTAATGGTTCTAGTAGCAGAGGCAGTGGTGATGATAAAAGCAGAGGTAGTAGGGTAGTGATTCTAGCGATGGTGGTAGTGATTGTGGAGGTGGTGGTTGTAGCGGTGGTAGTTGTGGCGGTGGTGGTAGTGGCGGCGGCGATGGCGACGGCGGTGGTGGGGGTTGTGGAGGTAGTGGTAGTGGTTGTGGCGGTGTGGTGGTGGTGATGCGGTGGTTGCGGTGGTGATGTGGTGCTTGTAGTTGTGGCGTCGATGGTGGTGGTGATAATGTAGTAATGGTGGTAGTGATAGTGATGGCGGCGACAATAGGGTAGTGGTTGTGGCTAAGGTTTTCAAAGGCGTATATGAGGCGTGACTTGAGGCACGACTTGAGGCGAGGCATACGGAAAACGCACAAATGCATTCTTTTTTGGGCGAGACACCAGCTATGCATACGTCTCAAACGCAGAGGCGTAAGCATCTGTCGCACTTTATGCACTTTTCACGCTTTCGACAGCGAGACGCAAACCTTTGAGGAGTTTGATTTCAAAAATCAAAAAAGGGAAACGATAGAGTATTTGATGGAAACTCACTATAAACGACTTCGAGTGAAACAGAACTTGCTCAAGAAGAAGATATAAATACCATGTAAGTCGATATTCCTCAAATCAGAGTCCCAACAAGTTCGAATCAGTCTTCTAATCTACTCCAACGAACTAGGGTTTTCCAGGTACGAAGTCTCTCTCTTTCTCTCGAGTTGAGTCGAGTCTCTCTCTCTCGTTCTGTTTTCTGTGTCGTCTCTCTCTATCTCTCGTTCTGTTTTCTATGTCGTCTCTCTCTCTCTCGTTCTGTCTTCTCCATCGTCTCACTCTCTCTCTCTCTGTTGTCGTTGGTTTCGTCTCTGTTTCTGTATCACTCCACTCAAACTGTGATGTATATATCTGTAGAAACAAATCTCTCTTTGTTGACTGGTCCACATTGTACACTCTAATATATATTATTATTATTATAACTTAGATTCTGTTGACTTGTCCACTTAGCGGTAAGATATATCTCTTAGCGGTAAGAGATATCTCTTACCGGTAAGATATATTTCTTACCGGTAAGATAATAATTCTCTTACCGGTTCTTAAAGAAGAAATTAATTACAAAAGAATTGATCAACAATTAACTGATCCAGTTCTTATTTCTCAAATTAATGATTTTAAATTAAAACTTGAATCCACTGTTTGCTCCTCTTTACCTACTGCATTTTGGCATAGGAAAAAGCATGTAGTTACATTGCCATATATTAAAGGTTTCAATGAAAAACACATTCCTACTAAATCCCGACCTATTCAAATGAATTTTGACTTATTAGAAATGTGTAAAAAAGAAATTAATGAATTATTAAAAAATAGAATAATTAGTCCAAGTAAATCACCATGGTCTTGTCCTGCTTTTTATGTTAATAAAAATGCTGAATTAGAACGAGGTGTTCCTCGCCTAGTTATTAATTATAAACCATTAAATGCTGTTCTTGAATGGATTCGATATCCTATTCCTAATAAAAAAGATTTAATTAAACGACTTAATCAAGCTGTTATTTTCAGTAAATTTGATTTAAAAAGTGGTTTTTGGCAAATCCAAATTCATCCTAAAGACAGATATAAAACTGCTTTTAATACACCCTTTGGTCAATATGAATGGAATGTCATGCCCTTTGGATTAAAAAATGCTCCAAGCGAATTTCAACATATCATGAATGATATATTCAACCCATTTAGTCATTTTTCCATTGTTTACATTGATGACATATTAATTTTTTCTAAATCCATCCATGAACATTGGAAACATTTAACTGCATTCTTTTATACCATTAAAAGTCATGGTCTAGTCATTTCTGCTCCTAAGATTAAATTGTTTCAAACTAAAGTTAGATTTTTAGGATATGATATTCATCATAATACTATTCTCCCTATTAGTCGCTCTATCGAATTTGCGTCTAAGTTTCCTGATGAAATTCTTGATAAAACTCAACTACAACGGTTCCTAGGTTCCCTCCATTACATAGCTGATTTCTATCAAGATCTTAGGAAAATCTGTCAACCTCTGTTTGATAGGTTAAAAGATAATCCTTCTCCTTGGTCTTCTACTCATACTGCTGTTGTTCAACAAGTTAAAAAATATGTTCAATCTCTTCCTTGTCTTGGTATTCCTACTGAGAACTCATTTAAAATCATTCAGACTGATGCTTCTGATATTGGTTATGGTGGTATTCTGCTCCAGCAAGTTACTCCCCAATCACCTGAACAAATTGTTCGTTTTCATTCTGGTGTCTGGAATACTGCACAATTAAATTATAGTACTATTAAAAAAGAAATTTTATCTACCGTTTTATGCATTCAAAAATTTCAAGATGATATTTTAAATCAAAAATTTTTACTTCGTGTTGATTGCAAATCTGCTAAATATGTTTTGGAAAAGGATGTTCAAAATCTTGCTAGTAAACAAATTTTTGCCCGTTGGCAATCTATTTTAAGTATTTTTGATTTTGACATTACTTACATACCTGGTTGTCAAAATTCCCTTCCTGATTTTCTTACCCGGGAATTTTTACAGGGGGGTAAGGGATGAGTGCTACTCCACATATTTCTTATGTTAAAACCCACATTACCCATTACCAAACCCTGATCAGACAAGTTAACCGCCGCATTACCCGTCTTAAATCAACCAGACTTACTACTAAACGAGCCCAATACATCAATCATCAACAGTTACAAGCTCGACGTGTTTTACGTCAAAATTACTACAATGATTTGTTCTATTACCAGAATTATTTAGATCTTCTTTCTGGATGCTAATTTTTGTTCCCTATTTCACAGATGTCTCGCCCAAGGCCTCCTTCAAAGGCTTTGGTTCCCTCTACCAGTTCCAGTAAACCTAACCAACTCATAGTTCCTCCTCATTTGGAGTCAGTCAATCCATCCAGGTCCCTTGACCTAATTAACCGGTACCATACTCTTGGTACTATTCACCGTCCTGATTATTCATCTGCATTGGCTAATGATCCTTTTGCCTCTAGCCAATCCATTTCAGTTACTCCACTTCCAATCAACCAAGTTCACCCTTCTCGAACTGAGTACACCAAATCACATGTTACCAACCTGTTCTACAAAGAACCCAGTCACCCTAGAAGTCAAACCATTAATGAAATTGCTCAATTCCATTTTGGCTCTGGATGCCATTTCATTTCTTCACCTCCAGAGAAAAACCTCTCTTATTACAAAGATATCCTGCTCAACCATCATTCCATCTTGATTAAACCAATTCAGGATCGAACTTATGCTTACAAGATCCTATACCATTCACTCTACATTCATAATATTGTCTCTCTTGCAGAATGGGGAAATCCTAATCTGCTTCGAGATTTACCTGGTCACTCTATTCAATACAATTATCATGATTATGTTGATGCTTGGTTCAAATTGTTCTTGTACCAAAATGAGTCCTTCAGTCACTCCTGGTTCATTTCCTTTGATCAAAAATTCAAATCCGAGTTACCAACCTGGTTTGTGAGATGGTGGACACATTATGGCGCCATTTCAGCAATTCTCCCCAGTTCCCTCAATGAAACACTTGCTTATTTTGCTTTTGTTTTCCCATTCACTGCTCATCAGAAACAATTTCCTATATTACTCAATTTTATGTCCAAATACAAAATTCCATGGATATTTAAGTGGCATTATGGGATTGATGATAACATCATTATTCGCCAACACTCAGTCAAATGGTGGGCTAAGTTCAATGTGCCCAGAATTATTGAAATTGTTCATGAGGAATTTCCTCCTGATCAATATGCTCCAACTCCTGCAACGGTCAAAGCCCAGCAGAACCCAACTGCTGTAATCAGCCAAGGAAGTCAGCCCAGTCTTCCTCCAGTCAATCTTGGAAGCCCCTCATCCAGTGGTTCCAAGCCCAAATCAATTCAACCGACCCAATCCAAATCCAAGGGAAAATCCAAAGTACCTACAATTCCGGATCAACCCAAGGTTCATTCAAAGCCCAAGTCAAAATCCAAATCAAAGGCAAAGCCCAATTCACCTCCTGCTCGGCCCAAAGCTAAATCCAAAGACAAGTCCAAGCCCTCCCGTGATGAAATGTTTCAGATGGCTCGACAACTTGTGGATCGAGCTCAAGCCCAATCAACCAGTTCAGATGAATCCGAAGAAGGTTCAGACCGTTCTGCTCAATCTTCTGAAGGATCAACTACTCAATCCATTCCATATGGCCGACCCGAGTTCCACGATGCTCAGGATCCATATGCATAGTCAACATAGGATTCTTTATAAATACAAAATGGCTTCAATCAATACTCTTTTGAGAAAAGCTGCCAATTTGTATTTATTCTGATTCCTTTATTCACATGCTTCACCGAAAGTGATGAATAGTAAAAGTTACTGTTCACTTTTACTGTTCACATCACTATTTGGACAATTAACTTTTGTTAAAGCTGCTCAACTGTTCAATCAATCCGCCGAAAGCAACCGACAGCTCTGCTCAGTCTCCAATGCTGCCAGCTGCCTTCAGCCAGTTTTATTTTCTATATAATTGTAATCAATTGTAATCACTCGGCACTGCAATTTCTCTTTTTCTTCAACCCTTTAGTTTGTGAGAAAACCAAGAGTGCTCTGCTGAGTGAGGTTTACCTTCTCCCGTTCTGTTTACCCTATTTAAGATCCTTGCAGATTACACCAATTGTAAGTGCAAGCAAGTTATTTCTGTATTTAATTAAATGTTTTGAAATTTATTTTGGTTATATTAATTTATTACTGTCTGTGTTTAATTGTGTTCATCTTTGATTTCGTAATCCATCTCCTTCATTTTGTTGTTGCTGCTTCCGCGTTTTATGGTATCAGAGCCATTTGTATGTTGTATCCTGTTTCTAACTGTTTAGTTTCTTCTGCTTAATCGTTTCTTATTGTTATCATCGTTTAATCGTTGGCGAATAATGATGTTATCATCAAGAGAAATTAAAGCAGATTAAATATATTGGGGATAGTTAGATAGATAACTGTTGGAAACCATGGATAAATGATTTAATTTTTGGAGGATTTGATCTTCACTAAAACCATCAATATTCCATTCGTATAATTTTTTAGCAGAAACAGAAACTTACCGGTAAGATACTTATCTTACCGGTAAGATAATTTGCATTAAATACCCCTCCCCCAGACCAAAACTACCGTTCAACCACCTCAGCTGTGCAAGCCCCGCTGAAAATCATGGCCATTGAGACAGAAGTATTTTGGTATAATATATATTATTATTATTATAACTTAGCTTCTACTTTTTTAATTTATTGTTATTATTATTATTTGATAGACTTTAATCTCGCTGTTGACTAGTCCACATTGAACACTCTAATATATATTATTATTATTATAACTTAGCTTCTGTTGACTTGTCCACATTGTAGACTCTAATATATATTATTATTATTATTATAACTTAGTTTCTACTTTTTTTTAATTTATTATTATTAATATTGTATTCTTCTTTTTACCATCTCATCTAACCAATATCTTTTTTGTTTTTATTTTTTTATTTGTTTATTTTTATATAGTGCTACTGTTGATAAGTTTGTGGGGACAAAAAAAAAATGACTAAACCCAAAGGCCAAAGAAAAGATTCTGTTTGGAAGTATGTAAAAGAAGTTGATGGGAAAAAGTATTTTAGATGTAAATTTTGTGATCAAACTTGTAGTGGTACTGTAAGTCGATTTAAAAATCATCTTGCCGGCATGCATAAAGGCATTAAACCGTGTTCAAAAGTTCCTGAAGATGTAAAGTTGGAATACCAACAGGCATTAAGAATTTTCTTTGAGCAAAAAAGTGCCTGCAATGTGATACTATATGAAATTGGGATGGGTGCCGGAGCAAAGGGCGAGAGTGGTGCTTCTCAATCTATTGATGGCGATACTGGTAGTATGACACAACCACTAAAACTGAGGGGTCCAATAGATAAATTTGCTAGTTCTCAAGCACGACAATCTACACTGAACTCCAAATGGAAACAACAAGAAAGAAAAGATGTGTGCCGAAAGATTGGGTGTTTTATATATTGTAAAGCCCTTCCATTTAATTTAGTGAATGATCCATATTGGGTAGCTGCAATTGATGGAATTGCAAATTATGGACTTGGGTTCAAACCCCCTTCTATGCATGAATTGAGGACTTGGATTCTTAAAGCAAAAGTAGAAGATATAAATGTCATGATGGAGGAACATAAGAAAGCATGGAAACAATATGGATGCTCAATTATGTCTGATGGCTGGACAGATGGGAAAAGTAGAGTTCTTATTAATTTCTTGTGAATAGCCCTGCTGGAACTTGGTTTTTAAAGTCAATTGATGCATCTGATACTATAAAAAACGGGGAGTTGATGTTTAACTATCTTGATAGTGTCGTAGATGAAATTGGGGAAGATAATGTTGTTTAGGTTATTACTAATAATGCTTTAAACTATGTCAATGCCAGGTCGAGACTTACGGAGAAGAGGAAGAAGTTGTATTGGACTCCATGTGCTGCGCATTGTATTGATTTAATGTTGGAGGACATTGGAAAATTGAAAGTCTGTGACCAAACTCTCTCATTAGCTAGGCAAGTGGTCAAGTTTATATATGGACATTGTTGGATTCTTTCAATGATGAGATCATTTACAAAGAACAGTGAACTACTCCGTCCAGCAGTAACACGGTTTGCCACTGCTTATCTTACTCTCCAAAGTCTTTACAAACAAAAGCAACCACTCCAAGCTATGTTTTCTTCAGAAAAGTGGGCTTCCAATAGTTGGGCAAGAAAGGTTGAAGGGGTAAAGACTCGTACAACTGTGTTGCTTGATCCAAAATTTTGGCCTAATATTGCTTTTGTTCAAAAGCACAATACCTTGGTTAGTGTTTTGCGAGAAGTTGATTCAGAGGAGAGGCCTGCTATGGGTTACATTTATGAGTTGATGGATTCGGCTAAAGAAAAGATTGCTTTCAGTTGTGGAGGAAATGTTAGGAAGTACAGACCAATTTGGAATAAGATAGATGCAAGGTGGACACCACAACTTCATAGACCTTTACATGCTGCTGGTTATTATCTAAACCCTCAGTTGGGCTATCGAGATAGCTTCTCCAATGTTGAGGAGGTGAAGCAAGGATTGTATCAGTGCATGGATAGAATGTTGAGTTATGATGAGCGTCTCAAGGCTGATATCCAATTGGACTATTATGACCAAGCAAAAGGGGAATTCGAAAGTCGTGTTACAATTGATTCCAGAGTGATACGCTCTCCCGGTAAAAAACTAATATGAATATAATTTTCCAATTACATTCTTTAAAATTAAAATACAAGATTGAAATCATTTGTGCATTTTTTAAATTATGTAGCTAATTAGTGGATTCGTTTTGGGAGCAAAACACCAGAGTTAACAAAATTTGCTATTCGAATACTTAGTCTAACTTGTAGTGCTTCGGGATGTGAGAGGAATTAGAGCACCTTTGAGTCGGTCATATATCTTTCTTTCCAAAACTTTCTTATGCATAAAATAAAATATTCATATTTCTAACTTGTTATATTTCGTTTCTTATATTATTATATTAGATTCATACAAAAAAGAGGAATAGGCTTGAGCACAAACATTTGAATGCTTTGGTATATGTGAAGTACAACACTAAACTAAGAGAGAGAAGTATCAAAAGAAGACAAAACATTGATCCAATACTAATTGATGAAATTGATTCGAATGATGAATGGATTGCTGAAAAAGAAGACCCTGTCCTCCCTCTTGATGCTTCTTGGCTTGATGAAGAAGAATTGTTTGATGCTGAAGCAATTAGGACTGTGCCTATCACTACCTATGATAGAAGTGTGGAGAATCGATCAACTACGACTACGATTAATGTTTGACTCATCTTAGAAAGCAAATAAAAGAAAAGTTGGTGAAGGTTCAAGTAAGTTGTTAAACAATTATGGACTAGTTGCATATATATTATTATATGTGCCTATTTAATTAATTTGAAATCCTATTTCTTGTATAGGAAATGATAAAGGAAAAGGCCAGGCAGCAAGATGCACCCTTGTGGATGAAGATATGGAGTTAGAAGAAGTTGGTGGAATAGATGATGGAACCTATCCCATTATAGATATAGCGGATGAAGATGATGACAATATTAATAAGGATGATTTAGAGTGACCTATTATTTTTTTATTGCTTTGTTTAAAGAGTATTAGAGTTTAAGTTATCTTGTTTATTGAACAATTGGAATTTAAGTTATTTTTTACCATCACTTCAATTATTTTTTTTTATTATAGTATTAATGAGAATGACTTAGAAAGCTCTTACAATACTTGAAATTATTAATTAATTTTGGTTTTATGCTTAGCATGGCTGTTAAGAATTTCATTTGGTAAGTCTTATTTTTTTGAACTCTTTTTATGCTATATTTAATTAATTTTGTATTTTATAAAAATAAAAAAATTCAAAAGGTTTACGCCTCAATGCCTCAAGGCTTACGCCTCACCTCAAAAAGGTTAAAACGCCTCGCCTTGCGCTTTCGCCTTTCAAAACACTGGTTGTGGCGATGGCAGTAGTAGCAGTAATGGTGGTGACAGTGTTGGAAAGGAGTGGTAGTAGAAGGGAATGGTGGTAGTAGCTAATTGATAATGTTTTATGGTGATTCTATGATTGAATGGAATGGCTATTCCTTAGGTTAGAGAAAGGAATAGGCATTCTCACATGTTGTTAGAATAGCAATTCTATTGGAATGACTATTCCCACTTAGATAAGACATACCAAATATGAGAAATGGAATGCAAAAGAATGGACATTCTATTTCAGCCCCTTCCATCTACCAAACGTGCTCTTAGGGTTTGTGTAGTTATAGACTTTGTTGTATGATGATCGTGGTCGTTGCATGTATGATATGTTATATAGGCTCCTCTAGTATTGGAGGAGCCCAAGCAACTTATGGGGCAGGTGGCAGGCTCTCCTCACCTCAAGAAGCTAATATCAACCTGACTATCGTCTGGGATGACACGTCTGATATCTTCAAAGGCAACGTATCATGCATGTGGAGGCGTGGATGTAAGGTCCACATTGTCTCTCCCTAAGGAGACAGCCAAGCAAAACCTTGACGGTACCATGGTCCTAGCCTCCAGTTCACAGTCCTCCGATGATCCCCAAGCGAGGTTGCCTAGGCCTCACTCCCAGCCTAGAAAGCCAAGTGGTTGAGTATAATGAGTGACATTAAGGCAAGCCTTAGGCTGCTCTGCAAGCATATGTTGGCCAAAGGACTGAATGGGCAGCCAAGGGCTCAACTTTAGACCCCCAAGAGAGCGTGGGTGAGTTAAGAACCCAAATGGGCATGCAAGTGAGTCTAGGTCCTCAACGAGCACGTGGGCAAGCTGACAGCCCAGCTCATTTGTCTTGGAGCTCTCCATACTTGATGGTGTGCATGCCTCGACTTAGGCTAGGCATGCAATCTCAATTGACAGTGGTGCCTTAGAGGTTTGCCATGTGGGGGTGTGATGACAATGATGTGGCGCCCGAAGGGCTCGCCACGTGTCAGGCGTGGTATAGGTACCTACAGTAGTCTTGTATAAGATAATAATATATAATTGTCTCCCAAAAGAAAAAGGATTTTACCCCGTAAATGTGACATCAAAAAATAGACAAAGTCATCTCACCATTGTGCTACTTCATTGCCCTTCTACAACTACATTTAAACAGTTATTCAACAGAATAACAATATGACAGGTCAACAACTAATTCTCCTTTCATTACAGCAGTTCAAGAAAACTAAATTACAAAGATTAACTATTTGCAATATCAACCACCTCTTGCATCAGTTTACTACATAACTTTTAGGATTAATTTCAGTTTTATCCCATAAACTATTATCGTTTTTTTTTCTATTTCATCCCTAAACTATCAATTTATCTAGTTAATCCCTAAAAATTTGATTTCAGTTCATATGGTCCAATTAGAGCCAGTCCATCCAAATCAATAATGAGGGAAACCTAATCCACTAGGCAAAAAGATAATTTTACAGTTTGGACAACCTAATAGTGGGTTTGGCAATAGTTTTTTTAGTAGTTTTTTTATTGGCTTTTTTTCGTCTTTAGTGAACTTCTATAAAAAGAAAATTTCAAAAAAAAATTCACTTTTAAGTCCTACTAGACTAAACAGACCTGAAAAGCAACTAAAAAAAACTTTAAAATTGTCTTTTTTGAGTTTTTTTCTCTAGTGAGCTTTTTTTTGGAAATTTTCAATTTTTTCCTACTTTTAAGATCCATTTAGACTTTTTGGGTGGATAAGATCCATTTAGACTTGACAAACCTAAAAAGTAAAAAGTTTTGGCACAAATTTCTTAAAAAATCACTTAAAAAAAATGGCAAAAAAATGTAGATTTGTTAGCTATGCCAAACATAGCCTAAATCATACAACAACTATATTAGACAACTTACAGTCTACAACCATACACCCATCCTCTTCTGTAACCCTCATTTCAAATTAGCGAATAAAAAAATGATTGCTGGGTCATGTGGTTTAAATTGTTCAATTATTAAAATGATGTTTTGCCCATCAAATTAGGTTTTAACATTCAATTGGACTACTTTAGTTGAAATTAAAATCCTTACAACTAAATAAAAATAAAGGGTAACTTACAAATACACCTCCTGAAGTTTGCTTAAAATACAAATTACTCTCTATAGTTCTAGAAATTACATCTCGCCACTTCAAGTTTCTAATTGCATAACCAATGACCCCTTTTATTAATAAATCAAGAAGTCAATTAATAGTTTTTAATGATATCATAAATATATTTCAATTAAAAATTCAAGTAATTTTATTGTTGTATAGGAGAGTGGTTAAGAATTTCATTTTTTCTATTAATTTTGGTAAATAAAATTTTTTGGCAATGGGGTATTTGTAATTTTCAAAACTATAAGGGGCAATTCGTATTTTAACTTAAATCTCAAGGGGTGCATTTGTAATTTAGCATAAATAAAATTAACAGTTTAAGGACGAAACAGGGAGCTTCTATTTGCACATCCCCATTACCCTCTTTGCACACACTTAATAATAATTATTTTTATTATAATTTTATTTTCAAGTGAAATTACTATTATGGACATCAAATAAACACATTCGGAAGTTGAATGTCGAAAAAATGAAAAAAAAAATCAGAATTCTACTTCTGAACAAGTTGTTTATTTTCGGAATGCTACTTCTGAACCAATTATTTATTTTCGAAATGCTACTTCCGAACCAATTATTTATTGAAAAAGATGTGCATAGAGTGTAATGGGTGTGTATAAATAGAAGCTCCCGACGAAACACAAAGAGTGGTGATAGTTTCAAGAAACATTTTTTTGAGCATCAACAAAGAATTTTATTAAAAAAGAAGAATGAGAGAAGACAAGAAGTCCTCAAACAAATAGAGAAAGAAAAGGCAGAACAGTCAAAACAAATAACGTTGAACTCCTAGCACTAGAGATGGCAAGCAGCAGTTCAATCCCTAGAAATCAAGAAAAATAAAACTCCTTCAAGAGGAGGAGAAGCAAATGCCCAAAATGAAGCCAAATATCCCGCCCTATTCCACAAAGCCTCCCATCTAATTCCTTGCCGTCAAAGATTCGTGTATTTCTCTCCAACCAGATAGTCCAAGAAATAGCAAACACAATACAAGACCACATTGTTTTGGCTCTCTTGTTGCCGCCGAATCCATTGAACCTAACAAGAAGCATATGAATGCAGTCCCACAGAGCAAGCCACTGAACATCATATAGGCCAAACAAACGCTGCCATAAAGAAAAAGCCACCGGGTAGTGCAAAAATAGATGATCCGCCGATTCCTAGTTCCTCTTACACATTACACACCATTGAGGACAAAAAAAGTGATTGGGCCTTCTCCTTTGGAAAAGGTCATTGGTTGTGACACCCTTCTGAGCCAAGGACCACATGAAAAACTTCACTTTATGAGGAATAACCGCTTTCCAAATTTTCTTATGAAGAGTAAACAAAGGGATCATCAATGAGTTTATCGAACAGAAATTTACAAGAGAAGGCCCCTGAAGAATTGATATTCCAAACCTTACTATCACAAAAGGAAGAAAGAAAAACCCCATCAATCATTGACAACAAAGAAGCCAACTCACCAGCCTCCCTATCATTTAAATTCTTACGAAAACCAAGATTCCAAGAAATGGGTGCCACATTAGAACATGCCACCAACGCTATTGAAACATCCCGAGTACGAACCAATCTGTAAAGGAGTTGAAAAGCTCTATCGAACAAGGAATCTCCTAACCAAACATCCTCCCAAAATCGGATACTCACCCCATTCCCCACTTTCAGTGATAGGAAATTGGACACTTGTGGATACAAACGAGTGATCGACTTCCCAAGAGAACGACAATTGTCTCTAGTAACCACATTAGAATATCTACCATTGGCCTGAACTTCATACTTGGTTTTAATGATAGAATACCATAGCGACCCGCTTTCAACAAGAAATCTCCATAACCACTTACTCATGAGGCCAATGTTTCTAGTAACAATGTTTCCTATAGCAAGGGCCCCTCTATCCCTAGGAAGAGAAACAACCTCCCACTTAACTAGATGATCCCTTTTACCCTCATCACACCCTTCCCAAAGAAAATCTCTCATCAATTTCTCAATTTTCCTCGCAATGTTGACCGGAATTTTTAACAAGGATAAGAAGTAAATAGGAACATAACCCAACACGGACTGTACCAAAGTATACCCCCCCTATAGATAACAAAGCTCACTTCCAACCCTCCAATCTTTTCCCACTTTTGACAAATACAAGCTCTCAAAAAGATGCCGATCTAGGATCTCCTCCCAATGGAAGCCCCAAATATTGAGAGGAAACTACTCAATGGGACATCCCAGCTTATTCGCCATCCTTTGCACATAGGTAGACTCCAAATTAATACCCACAACACTACTCTTACTAAGATTGACCTTGAGCTCCGACACAATTTCAAAGATTCTCAAAAGCATTAGCAAATTGCCAACCTTGCCCTCTTTTGATGAAAAAATATATAGTGTCATCCACAAACTGTAAATGGGTGACACCAATCCTATCCCTACCCACCACAAATCGTTCGATAACCTCTTTTTCTTTAGCCAAATCGATGATTCTACCCAACACATCAACTACTAAAATAAACAAAAATGGTGACATTGCATGACGACATTCACAATGACCTAAAAGAATTCCCAGCCTTACCATTCACAATGACCGACATATTGCATGACGACACACACTCCCAAATCCACCTCCTCCACCTAGACCCAAAGCCCTTCCTTTCCAACACAAAATCCAAAAGCCCCAATCCACATGATCATATACTTTATCGAAACCCACCTTAAAAACAGCGCTCTTTTTATGCAATCCCCTATACTCCTCAACTAAAAAGCACGGATGCGAATACGGATGCGGACACGGACACGGACAAAGACACAGACACAAACATGGCGATTTCCAAAATATGGGGACACAAACACGGCAGGGACACAATAATGATATGTTTTCATATATTTTTATTTGCTATCTAGATTAATGTTGCATCTACAAACAATCAATATTAACAAAAATCAACTCTAATTCTAATTCTATATTTTTTTATACAAAAAAAAAAAAACACTTTTAAATTAACACATCTTTTTTATAGATGATCTATTAAGTATTTAAATCTAAGAAAAAAAATAATAAACATTTAACATTCATCAAAAGTACTAAATAAAATGGAAAAAAAAAAAAAAAAAGAAGAAGATAACTTGGCATGTCCCTAGTGTGTCTCTTGAAAATAAATTAATTAAGGGAACACGCCATGCGGTGTGTCCCATATGTGTCTCTATCGTGTCCGTGTGTCCCCAAAATGTCAACAATCTCATTGGCCACTAGGACCACATACAGGATTTGCCGTCCATGCACAAAGGCCCCTTGTGAGGGAGAAATGATTTCCCCAAGGACAGCCCTAATTCTTTTGGAGAGCACCTTTCCCAAAATTTTGTAAAGTGACTTAACCAAACTAATGGGCTTGAAATCTCAATCTTGACCGACTTCTCTTTCTTGGGAATGAGACAAATGAAGGATGCATTGGTGCATAAGTTAACCTCCCCACTCTCAAAAAACTCACCAAACACTTTCATAAGATCCCCTTTCACGATCTCCCAACTGTTTTGATACACTTGCCATTGAGAAACCATCCGGGCCTAGAGCCTTATCTCTCTCGCATTCAAACACGGCCTATTGCACCGAACATTCTTCAAAGGGTCTCTTGAGCCAACTGGCTTTCAAGGTATCCACAGGAGCCCAAAAAATACCTTCAATCCCTAGACGGTCCACTCCTCCATTAGAATAGAAAATCGAGTAAAATTGAAAATCTCATTAATGATTTGCTCCTCCTTATTCACCACCAATCCTTGCCCAATTTCCAAATTTTTAATGAAATTCTTCTTCCTTTTCCCCGACACAACCCGATGAAAAAATCTTGAATTGATGTCGCCCTCTTTTGCCCATTTCAACTTAGCTCTGCCCCCAAAAAATCTGCTCCCTCAAATCAAGCTCTTCCAACTTTAATTTGAGCAATGATCTCTCATCTCTTGAAGTCCTAGATAAACACTCCCCAGACTCCTTTGCATCCAAATCTTCAATACCCCGAACTAACTCTGCTTTCAACTCATTTAGATCACCAAAAACTTCACGCTTCCAAACCTTTAAACTCTCCTTGACCCTCTCAACTTTCGCATAAAACACATGGACTCTTCCATTCTCCCACCACTCCTTGAAATAAGCTTTAAAAGAGCGATTTTCCAGCCATACGCTCTCGAATCTAAAGGGGGTTGGACCCCATTTGAAGGGACAACTCTCAAAAATCACCAGGCAATGGTCCAAAACAACTCTTGGCACTACCTCTTGCCGTAAATTAGGAAACAACTCCTCCCAACCCAAAGTATGATGAAATCTATCCAACCTATAGCAAACACGATTCTCTTCAAGATTAGACCAAGGAAACCGAGCATTACTCAAGGGTAGATCAATCAACTCACACTCTTATAAAGGAATCGAAATCCCACATACTTCTATTTGTGGAAACCCCATTGAGCTTTTCTGAAATCAGCCTAACCAAACAGCCTCCTCAATATATATTATACATATATATATATATATATGTTGCAATCAATGTTGTAGAAGCTAAATAGACGTGCTTTGAATCAAAACCACAACTGGGAGAGCTTCTGCATATGCTCATATGCATTTTATGCCAAGTAAGAGGTAGGAGGAATAAATAGTTGATTGTTCTTACAAAAAGCTCAAAAGATGTATCAAAGCAAATTATGGGTGAACAAAAACTGAGAAAAAAAAATTATTCACCCAAAAAAAAAAAAAAAACTGATAAAAAATTAGAATGTAGCATCATTAAGGAGCAAAAAATTACCTCCCAGTCTGTACAAATAGGAAGAATATGCTTCAAGTTACTACACTGGGCTGCATATACTGCTGTTTCATATTTCCCACCATCTTGCTCTGCAATTCTCTTCAATATAAGAAGGCATAGAAGAAATAAATCACTCAATTGATCGACCATTTTTTAATGGAGATATGGCAGCATCTTATTAAGCTACGAATATTGAGAATCTCCAAACAACAAGAGCAGAAAACAATTTACAATAACATCAATTGTCTACCAATCTTACAAGAGAAAGTGAACAAGATTTGATTTATCAATCAATGGGAGTTGCTGAAAAGAAAACTTAGAGCCACAAAATATTGAGAAAAAGGGAGCACAAGGAATTTGTGTGCGACATTTATAGAAATCATTGTAACTGCATAAGAAAGTTCGTTCACAGAAAGTACTTTGATTAAATATTTTTCCCCAAACCTCTGATACACAATAGGTAGCCCATTTCCGAAGGCGCCATTGCTGACCAATGCCACTTTCAAGTTCAATAGCTTGCAGAGTTCTATTCTTTCCATTTTTTACCAGGGCTTCAACTGATGGACATAGGTCCAACCCTCCTAATGGGCATAGAGTTGCAGCTCTCCATGGTTGTCCAAAGGGAATTTAATATCACAATGGGACTGGAAGTTTACAACCTCAAAAAAAATTTGCATACCTGTCCAGCAGACCGGCAAAGATCACATGCCTCCTCTAGTCTGCCAGCCCTTAACAAAGTCCAGACATCTTCCAGAAGAGATTCATCTTGTTTCTGTTGATATTAAAAAAATAAAAAAAAAATAAAAAACAATTCTAACAAATAATAAATAAATAAACAAATAATACATTTCAAAAAACGTTAAAAATCTTCCAGATCTACTAGTTTCAGGAAAATTGAAGCCAACAAGATGAACGGCATAGGATACAGATACAGTGCTGAACAGATGTGAAAAGGACTTTAATATATTGAAATGTAATCAAAATTATATTCAAAATGTACTACAACAGACCACAAGCAGTTCATCGGTGAAATAAAGTTATATATATTGAGACAATTGCTCATCAAAAAGTACTTTATCATCGAGTAGTTGTTCAGCATGTTCACGCGTTGGAGCATCAAAATCCAAGTGATGAACAGTTTTTGGTTTTGAGACACCTTTCTTTAGAGCACGTTGGGTATGACGCCAGACCCCAGAGCTGGGGAGATAAGTACCAACATGAGAAGCTCTCACCTGCAAAGACAACCAACA
Organism: Camellia oleifera; assembly: GCA_022316695.1. NCBI lineage: Eukaryota > Viridiplantae > Streptophyta > Magnoliopsida > Ericales > Theaceae > Camellia > Camellia oleifera. Next base: position 108,440,239 of record CM039305.1, on the reverse strand, counting down.
GTTATGCCAACCATACCAAAGAACTCCTAATACAATTTCAGTCAAATTATTGTGAAGTTTAAACTATCAGGGAAGAACCAAGGAAATCAAACAATTATTTTTAAATACAATCTTCTTCAAAGAAGATATATGACTAAATGGCTGCTGAATGGTTCTTTGGTATTCTGTCTAGATATTGATAATAGGACCCAACATAGCTTAATCATGGTTTGATCCTTCTGCTTCGGGCCAACCACATGTTCAAATATGAAAACTGAAAGTCAACCAGGCCAAAAAAACAATGTGAATGAGAGCCACAAAATTGTCATCCCATAGTGTATGTTTTCATTGAGACGTCTCCATTTTCATTTTGCATGACCAGAAAGCTTAGTCAACATTTGCTTACCCATCCCACAACTGGTGGTATTAATGAAATCTCCAGCATCCATCAATACCAATCAATCATCCATTTCAGCCTCCTCTGTTTTAATTAAAGTTCGCCCCTTATGAGTGTGTTATTCCGTCACTTCCTGGATCTTGTCCATCAATAAAGCACACCCATTGTCCTAATTGACTTTCTTCCAATTCGATAAATATGCTTGATCCCACACAACAATGTTTCTACTTTCATCATGAAATTAACTTATGGATATTTCCTTACATCTGCACTTTTTTTATCTAACAATTGATAGATAAAATCAGCAGTCTTCGTAATTTGTTGGACAGTGGCTATCCGTTATCATTACACCCTCACCACCTGCACCCAGTTCTACAAAATCCTTTTACCAACCCTAGTCTTGCTTCTTATATATACCCATTGAAATCTAAAGCATCTCAACTTAAATCAAGGCAATCAAGCTCTAAACTATCGGTCTCTACTAGTCAAACTAGTGATCACAAATGGCATACAACATGGGATCTCTTCCCTGAAGTGCCTGACCAATCCAACCATAATCAATCCAAAAGAAGACCTTCCCAACGCAGCCTTAACCTAGTGTAATTAAGAATCACTTCGGTGGACTTCTTGCCCCCCATGTAATGACTCCATCAAAAGCCACAAAATAATATGAAGATGCTCATCTTTCCTTCAGTTGCATAACATAACAATAACTTCCATGGATAACCAACATAATACTAAACCACATAATATACTACTATTCTTGTCTCATTTCTTGACCTTTGCTCAGTCACCCTCTTAGTTTCACAGCACACCTAATAAATTTTTCACATAGCAGTTGATGCAGCATTTATATCCCTCTTTATTCCTTCTCTTTCTTCTCATCATATAAAATACCTCCTCTATTCCACATGCAGATATCATCAATACTTTTTTACTTATAAAATAAATTAAATAAATACTCCCTAGTTAAATATAATTTAATCCACTGTAATAGTGCAAACCTCAGTTTTGTTACGCTACATCTTACAATGAGACTATTCTTACCTTCAAAGCCCTCAATTAAAACCCCAATGCCTCTCCCATATCTGTAAATTGCTCCCCAAAAAAAAAATAAAAAACAGATACGGTTCCTAAAAACAAGGAAGTCAATAATTTCTGCTACAATGTGTTCCCCTATGTGGTTTATTGGGTAAATAATGAATGTAAAGTTGTCACTGTTCCACATCCTTTAATTTCTTCATGACACAAGCATTTGATCCTCACCCATGATGCATATAATGTAATCCATCTCTAGTTTCTAGATGACTTATTGTAGTAAGTACATGCATGTCTTGATCACCACACACCATAGTTGTAAACTTACAATATGGATCGTCATGTGAATTTTTATATATCTTAGACTTACTAGTCTCCATTTAAATATAATTATCTACTTAAGTTCTCATTTTTCCAAGACTATATCATGCTTTGTAACCTTCCCACCAAACAGCCTTCTGAACTACAATGTATTAAAACAAAATTTGGCTTTCAGAATACAATTTACAATTGCTCCTGTTTAACCCTCCAAGGGCCCATCACTACTCTCCTACAACCAGGCAATTAATGTTGCAAGTCATTGATTCTTCTACCAAATCACATTCTCCTTTTACTAATACAGAATAAAAGCTTTAGATCTTTTGCTTTCAAATTTCAGCACATAAAACCTAATGCATATTTTATCTTCTTTGCCACCCAATATCTTGATAATATATTTGATTTATTAACGTGCACTGAAATCTCTCCAGGAAAAAAGTCTTATTGATCACTAAATTGTCTGCTAATTTGGAAAGAAGGCACTCCAAGCCTTACACCTCATTGATGTGCATGTTAAAGAAAAAAGATGTTAATTTTCACTATCTAAATCATTTGTTTACTAAAATAGACCTCAAATAAACTAAAAAATAATAACGGCTGAAAATAGCCACCTTCAACTATGATAATTTCTCTAATCGAAAAAGGAAAAAATAATTCAAGTATATGGTGGATTATGGTATCAATTCACAATAGTTGGCAGCTTCAGACTATCTTTTGAAATGCAACGTGAAAGACATTCAAAATCAAAATTAAATTTTAAAAAGTAAAGAAACAACAAACCATGGATAAGCATTAGACTGCCAAAACAGGAGAAAGTAGCAGAGTCATCACCTCATTATCCAAATCAAGCACTTTGGAGGCTAATCCTTCAAGCCACTAAACAATCCGGAGGCCTAATTGTGCTGTATGATCAGCAACAACAAACTGGCAAGCCTCCAAATGCGAAGTTGTAGGGGACTGTCATAAGGCATTAGATGAACTCACAAAATAAGAGCAAGAAAACATAATGGAAAACTTGTGAGTTAACAATAGAAGATGCATCACCAGCATCAGATCTTCTGGAAGTTCTTCATTTCCTGCAAGAAGATGAAAAAAATAATTTCACAAACAAGCCAACATAAACATGCAGGAGCCAACAAGAATACCTTGTCTAAACATTCAAGTACACTAAGTAACTTCAATATGCATCATTATTCTTGACCAGGAAACTATGTGAGCAAATATGTAACTAAAGTTTGAACATTCTAAGATGAATGTTGGGATAGCCAATCATCTAATTTAAGAATTCAATTTGTGGGAAGTTATGTGATGAGAAATGTATATAAAAGAATGACCAATTTCACCATCAAATAGAAATTTGTTTAATAAGGAAAATGATAACACTTTGTAAAGCTTTCTAAGTATTCAATTAGACATGGTATCAGGTATGACATGCACCAACAATCAGGAATAAAAATCTTCCAAGATTTCTAATACTAGCTGATTCATGATCCGATATTGTAACATATACCAATGTTGTCTCATGAAGATCGTTACACCATGAACCAGCAAGATTCTCAGAAGTCTACATAACTAGCCCGATTGAAACAGTGGATTAAAAGGTGAGGTGCAGAGTGGAGTGGTCAAATATTACATTGACCAAGAGAGACGAATTAATTGTAAATGTCGAAGAGAATGGTCAGATCACTTATATGCTCATATATTCAGCAGGAATGTAACTGACAAATATAAACTTCAAGTGTGCTTTAATCCAGTAACATGGAACTACTTTAAAATCATTTTTGAATGTCACAATGCTATTTCTTCTTAAGCACAACTAAATAATTTGATACCAACAGAGAATGGATAAATTACACAAATACTTCACTCCTCAGTACATAAATCATGAAGTATGAACTTCCCAAACTTCAATGAGCATGCATTCAAGAAGTTTCAATATTGTTGTGGTGACACTGTAGAGCCCACTTTATCTATATAAAACATCAATTCTATGATAGGAACATTAATGGTAGAGATTTATTTCCTTTCCCATATAGGTACCACAAAAGAGACCAAGAAGCAGCCTCATCAAGTAAAAGTCGAGCCTTCTGCCTCATCACCTTGTCCTCCACAATTCAATGTCTTTCATTGGATCCATACCTAAGCATTACCAAATTTAATATGAAAAAATCAAAACAAAATATTCATGATAACTGCATCCTAAGAATCTCATTCAGCACAATTCAAAGCCAGTATTTACAAAAAAAAAAAAAAATGTGCACTGTACAAAATATTTTAGGCAGAGACCTTTCTCTTAAGAAGCATGGACACGGACGTGTGACACGGCACAGTTATGACACAGACAGGCCGACACGCTAATTTTCAAAAATGCAGGACACGACATGTGAGAGACACGCATGAAATATGTAATTTTATATATTTATTATATGTTATATATATGAATATATTATTCAAAGATAATAAAAAATGTAATGTGACACTAATTCCTATAAATTTATATGATTTTTGTTTTATTATTGTATCTTAAGTTGTTTTGTTCATACTTATAGTTAGTTTTACACGTGTCTAATCAATAGACACGTGTGTTTAAGAAATAGTCACATGTGTCCTCCAAGTGTTCAAAGAGTGTCTGGGCCTTTAAAAAAATTTAAAATAGGACACGTTTTGAGGTGTGTTGGACACGTGTCCTAAGCGTGTCCAAAGAGTGTCGGAGTCCGACATGGACATGACACGGATACGTTACCTTCTTAGAAGTGTCCATGCTTCTTAGCCTTTCTCATTGTTTCTTTCTTTATAAACTAGAAATGAAACTTCATCCTCCCTTGTCTACCCACCTCCTATTTTCATCCTAATAAAGATATGTTTCTCGTGCATGCACAGTAAAATACTACAATAATATTCGCAATACTCAACATGCTACAGTGGTACATGTGCACACATTCCGAAAGAAGACTCACAAATATACGAGAAGTGTGAGACCCACCTTATTGACTCTGATACATTGCGGCAAGATCTCTCAAATTGCAATATCAGATCAGGGATAGGCATCAACCCTGTGATACACAGAATGTCAACTGTAAGATACACAAAGGAATCATAAATGTTATTCATAATAAGTTTTGTGGCAGAAGAAACTTGAGCACAGAAAGGAAATTCTGAACACTAGTGTAATAATTTAAAATGTGAAACAAGACAAAGCATCCATTCAGCTTTCAAAGAAGCAAATCAATAATCTTTGTAAGCTTCTCAAGGCTACCATCTTAGGTCCAAAATCCTCCCAAAACATTCTCCAGGAGTTATGGAATGGAAATATTTATTAGGTTAGCACCAAACAGTTACTAGATCAGCATCCGACATGGCTCAGAATAACATAAATCAAAAAGTTAAAGATTTTGTAATATGTAAAATAACAATTTAACTAGAGGATAGAAAAGTTTGACTCAAAATGAACTTCAATTGAGGTCAAAATCAAATTTCATTTCTAAAGAAGATCATAAGCATCAAGCAATTTGAAAAGTTACCATGCCAGTTTTAGCAAGTAATTAAATGTCTATCCCAAAAACAACAAAAAACCAAGTAGCATTGCACTATTTCATCATCGTGCAATCCTAAATGGATATATACCATAATGTATGACACAAATAGAAAAACTCCACATAGGGGTGAACTTGGATTTACACATAATTAAAGACAAAAACATAGTGGCATCACATATGCAAAAGCATAATCAAATAGTTCCTGAAACTCCAAAAGATAAATGCACTTGATGAATTGCCCTCTTTGATGTCACTGAATCCACAATAATTGAAGTTCAATTTTATTTTTTTTTGATAAATAAAAGTTCAAATTTTTTTTTTTTAAATAACCCACTCAGCTCCAAAATTGACAAACATTAATTAGATTCAAGAAAACATCTTGTGATCTCACACCTACATAAACTGGCATAGGTTAGATGAATAAATGCAACTTAAACACATCCTTCAAACCTGGTCAAAATCTATAACCATTGACGCAAGAGACCAATCCATATGCAAAAACAGTGAGAAAATTGTGATTTTAATTGAGAAATTTTACTTCAAGCACCTTGGAGAGCACAATCAAGTAGAGAAGCAAATAAAGTAAAAGTTGTATCTCCACCATCTGACAATGCATCATCCTCATGCTTGCAAGATTTTAATGAATAACTTCCTGGTTGACGTATCGAATCAGCAGCAGCATCTGCCTCAGATACACCACGACTGCCAGCCAATGATTTTCTCCACAAAGCAGATTGTGTCTTTGCAGGTGTTCCTTCTAATTGATCAGAATCAAAGCTCTCAACCTCTTGTTTGATATCTTCAAGAAAAAGTGCAGCGTTTGGCCGCCTTTCAATGCTCTTCCCGTCATACAAAATCCTGGTTCCACTGAACTTAGAAACTGAATCGTCGTGACTGGAAGTTGAGTGCCTTTTCCTACACATTGCATAATCATTTAGTGCAGGTATGCACAAGCGAAATATAGTAAATTCCGTAATTTGTTAAAGCAGTGTCGGTAAAAACGCACTTAAAGTGCAATAACAGAAGAGCTTTCAGTAGGTAAAACAAAGCGTATTTACAGCACTGCACTAAAAACATTCTATCTAATAAGCTTAAATAGAGCTCTTTTTTTTTTTTTTTTATATTTTAACATATATAATTTATTAGCTCTACTTTTAGATTACAATGATGATGGCGGTATGCTTAATGAGAATGATCATTATACACTTATAGGATTGTATTGCATTGCTTATGTTAGGCATGGACCACTAGTGTTTTTCAATTTTGACTTTTAGATATATTTTTATTCAAGCATATACTTCATTTTGATCATGACTATCAAGTATCATGATTGAGAATATTTTGTAATTGTGAATATTTGGTAAAGCACATGAGAAATTATATATAAAGATTTGTTTAAATGGTATATGATTAGTTGGTCACTTTGTTATATTATCCATCAATAGTTGCTTTCAAATTTAAAGATATTGGCGAGTGATGCAAAGTATAAGAAGCTCAAGAAAGCGTAAATTCGAAGAAGCGACAATATTTGAAAGTTGGCACGATTTCAAAGAAAAACCAATAGGAACCATATATAATTATATTTCTAATATTATTAGAGTGTTATTTTATTATTATTTTTAAGTTTTCTAGGATTTTTAGGGCAGGGGTATTTTGGTAATTTTTATATTTGCTGACATGGGCTGTAGGGGTTGCCCATGGGTTGTCTTGTGGATCAAGTTATTTAATTAGTTTTAATTTATTATTCTTATTTGGCCTTAAATTAGTTTATAAGTCACAGTATTTTTAGTAGTTTTCTTTTTTAGTTCTAGTTGGAATAGGAAATTTGTAAAACTTATATAAAGTCGTGTAATGCTTCTAAGTTAATAGAGTTTGAGAATTGTAGAAGCTTTGAAACTTTCTTACGGATTGTGTGACGCAATCAAATCCTAGGTACCAAAAAGAACAGACATGGACACGCGACACAACACATATACGATACGAACATGCAGACATGCCAACTTTCAAAAAATGTAGGACACGCAGAGGACACGCATAAAATATATAATTTAATATATTTATCATATGTCACATATATGAATATGTCATTCAAAAATAATAAAAAAATGCAATATAACACTTATTTTATAAATTTACTTTGTTTTTTCTTTTATTATCGTATCCTAAATTATTTAGTTCAAACTTATAAGTTATAACTAGTTTCATGTGTGTCTAATCGGTGGACACTTGTGTTTAAGCAATGGACACATGTGTCCTCCAAATGTCTGGATCTAAAAATCTTTTAAAAAAATAGGACACATTTTGATGAGAGTCAGACACATGTCGGGATGTGTCCAACGAGTGTCAGTGTCCGTGCTTCTTAGCCTAGGTGTGATTCCTAGAACTATCTTCTTCTTCTCCTTCTCCTATTATGTTTTCTGCACTTTGACATTAAAATCAGCCCCAAAGCTCACTGTTGCTGCTATCTCTATTTGTCCTACATCAACAAGCCTATGCAAATTTGAACTACAACCTTTGTACAACTGAATAAGACTCTAACCATTTCAGTTAAAAGGCTAAATATATTGCTATTTGACTTTTTAACTTTTTATTATATATGTTATGAATCATTATCATTATAATTATTTTCTGTGAGCTTTGCACCTACGCTCCAAGATGCCTTTGCGTTCAAGTGTGCATAACGCTTTCACCAACTCATTATTCACCAACACTGCCTGAGAGCACAATGCACTAATACTACGGGGAAATAAATGTGGTTAGGCCAAATTGATGGAAATAAATATGAACAACCCAAATGATACTGGTTGAAATTGGGCATTTTAAAGATACAAAGGGGTTGTTATGATAGTGAAGCAGAAATAGAGGGAAAAAAGTGACTAGTACTGAAATGCAAAGCGTATGGTATGGTAAATAGAACAGAATACCCATAACGACGATAGCGCTCTCTGGTGCTGAGATCTTCGGGGTTGAAGTAGCTGGGAGAAGTCTCCATGTCAACCTCCATCGCTGCAAATATTGGTTGTGGAAATCCTTAAAACCCTAAGGTTATGTTTGATTCACAAGACTAATAGTGAATTATTAATAATCCTATTAAATTAGTGTGGTATTCACTATCCAATTGGATTAATATCCATTGGATTAATAATCTCACCCCTACCTCATTACTAATAATCCTACAAATTTGTTGGATTAATTATCCGTTGAATTAATAATTCTAAACCAAAATGTTAAAACAAACATAGGATAATTAGACCCACGAATTAATAATCCCAATCCCATGCTCCAATCCACTCAATCAAACATGCCCTAAATCACTTCAATTGTGTGTCCAGTCTGGCTTGGATCCAAGATAGAGAGATACAAAGGGTTTAGGGTTTAGAGAGAGACAAAAGCAGAGGGAAGAGAGACGGAAGTAGGATCTGAGGAGGAAAAATTGGCTAATCAATGTCACAACAATGATATGGTGTAACGCACCAATCAAATTCAATAACAGGCTAGCTAGCATCGTCATCACCAAACAGCCTTTTGCCTTTTTTGGAACCCAACTTTTAATTCACTTCCCTTCTTATATAAAAAAAAAAAAATTTAAAATGTTAAAAAAACCTAAACAGTTAACTTTTAATTATTTTTTCAAGACACTCTTTTATTGCTATTTTCGTTTGCATTCTTTAATTTTTTAAATCAATCCGCACTTTTTTCTCTCACATTTTTTTAGTTTATGCTTTCATGCCAAAAATTTGAATTTGAATTCTTTTTACTTAAAAGTCTACGCATGAAAATAGGAAAATATTTTCACATACTTATCTCAATCCATATCATTTCTTAGTATACACACTTTGTAATTTAATTATTAATTAATTTTCTCAATTCATATACTAAATGTATTAATTATACCATTCACTCATATCATTATACACACACCCCTTCAACCCTCCTTCCGCACACTTGTCCCTCCTTCCATACACTGCCTACTGTTATGGTTTGCAAATTTGTAGACCCACAATGCTACAACAGTCAAAGTGAAGACCCGAATTGAAGAACCAAAGTCCTCTATTGAAGACCTCCATTCTATTGAAGACTTCATTAAAGACCTTCATCGACAATACCATGGAAGAGACTCCATTGCATTGTTGAATGTGAACCATCATTCCATTTTGTTATTGCATTTAACATTTTATTATTGCATTCATCATTTCCAGACATTTGTGCACTCCATTGCCATAAAACCCTTGTTTTTTTTTTCAACTTTTGCGATTTTAAGTTTTCGGCCCCGGTCTTCTAAAATTATGTGTTTATTTCAGAAATTTACTTTCGAATAATATTTACTAATTCGACAGGTTAGTTTCAAATAAAAACAAAAATATCAATGGTTGAATTCCGAATTTAACAAATTATTTCAGTTCTATAGTTCTGAATTTTGTCAATTTTTTCAACAGTAGATTTTTCTGAGTGATGTATTTTGTTTTAGTACTGCAGTTCCGAATGATTTATTTATTATTTATTTATTTATTTAGACAAAGTTACACACCAAGATTGGGTGGACCTTAGGTTCATTTATGTTTAAAAAATGACAAGATTGGAGTGCTATTGAGAGTTTGATTTTGTGAATGGGAGTAGAAGCAAATCTGTTGTGGTGCACTGACATAGAAGCTAGTATTATTCACTGAAATTCATGTTATCATTTTATTCTTTTAGGTCTATTTTTCCCTTTTCGGTTCCTCTTTTCCAACAATCTTATTTTATTTTATTTTATTTTATTTTACTAGTGAGATTTGAACTCAAATTTCATATAACTAGAGAACACACCCTAGTCTAACCTCTAATGTTATTGCTATATTGGTTAATGACTACAATTTGACTATTTCATTATATTTTATTAGAGTGTTTTCAACATAAATGCTCTATTGGGTTAATGAGAACAATTTTGCTTATGTAGATGGATGCCGGTCCCAGTCAACGTTGGTCAATGACAACTTTGAATAGAAGACTTCGTGAATTAGAAAATGCTAAACGCGGATATGGACATGGACAGCTTGAGTGCATGATGATGATGCACACATTGTCATAGATGATGATACTATACACGATGCACTAGTTATGGACAATATTACTATGGATGATGACCCTACTGGTGATGATGCTGGCATTGTTCATGAATATATCCTTACTCAGCCATTCCCGAGAGGGCCAACTGATCTGTCAATCCTTAAAAGTTTTAAAAGTCATGTCGCCGCAACAATTTGGAATGGTGCTGATGAAAGGGGGCCCTTGAAGTGTCATAATCACTTGTCTAAGATTCGTTCGTGGTCATGGTGGGAACAAGGCAACACCGCTACATTTGTAAACATTGTGGAGTTGTTAAGACTTACACACTTAGCTCGTTGCACATACCTCTTTGTCAACAAAATCATTGTGTCCAATTTTGTTGAGAGATGGCAACCAAAGACAAACACATTCTATTTGACTGTTGGAGAAATGACTATCACATTGGACGATGTCGCCACTATCCTATGGCTTCCCCTTATAGGCAAGTCTATTAGCGTGCGTAAGTTGTCAGAAAGGTGGGCCATTGCATTAGTAGTTAATACCTTGGGAATTGATGAGCAAGAGATCAGACATGAGATGTCTAGTGTTAGAGGCAATTCAGTGAGGCTTGAGTGATTGAGGGCACACTTTCATAATGTTACAAATGATGATTCAATGGAGAGAATTGCAAATGCAGGTAGAGCATACTTGCTATTTTTGTTGGATTGTACACTTTTCAGTGACAAGACCGGTACCAGGGTCCCTGTTGTTTATTTGAGTTTGTTATCCGATTTGATAACCGTACCTTCATATGCTTGGGATGTTGCTGCATTGGCATACTTATACAAATAGTTAGGGTACACTAGCAGGTCCAATGTGAAATAAATAGCCGGTTACACGACACTTCTTGAAGGATGGATTTATGAGCACTTTCATAGATTCCGACCACACTTCAATATGAATTATACTCACCACATGCCACATGTTTACCGTTGGACTTCTCAAAGAGAGTCTGGTGAAGAGACACAGTTGCAGGCATTTCAAGAGGAGCTTAATAGGTTGGGTGTACATGATATAAGTTAAAAAGTCCTTCGAAATTAAAACTTTATTTCATACAAATTTTATAGTTGTTATATCTTATAGTTGTTATTGTTTGTAGGTTATTTATGATCTGTATCAGAGTTTCAGAGATGTCCATTTGTGTCATCTAGTCATGTTCTACCACGGTTGCCTGAAGTGTTTGGAGGTAGTTGAACAATATCACCCTGATAGAGTTTTGAGATAATTTGGCAGAGTGCAGACAATCCCTAATCCATCACTTGGCCCTATGTGTACTTCTCGAGGAGCCACAGCTCCATGCTACAATGTTATGTATGCATACTTGGACATCATTTAGGAAACATGGGACAACCACGTGTTATCTGAGCAAAGGAGGAGTACACCGGTACAATAGCCTTGGGGTTGTGTTTCTAGTTACATGGATTGGTACCAAACTATTATCCATACGTATGTTCAAAACCTAGTGCGTCGTTCTCAGGTAGACCCGAATATTCATCATTATCAGTATCCTAGTCAAGATGCAGAGGTATCATCTTTTCCATTTACATTACAACTTATGTATGTAAATTGTTCAGACAATGTATATAATGTTGTACTTGTTCTCGTAATGCAGCATATGTCACAGATATATCAGATTACTCATCCTTTCATTGAGGTTGGCTATGAGGATAGTGTTAAACATCCTGATAGGCTTTACTATGCAATAGATGCAATTGAATACCTTTTGCAAGATCAGCACATTGGTGAAGCTGCGCCCAGCACATCCGCTCAGGGTCGGTCTACACTTTGCTCTTCTACTGCATATCGTTTTGGAGCACATCACACTCGCCGGTCACGTAGTTGATAGTAGTTCATAATGTTACATTAGGTATTTAGTGATGGTGTTGGTGGATGTACAAGGAGACGAATATTATTATTATCTTTGGATTATGTACTTTTTGGATACTTTGGTAGATTTAGTAATTTAGTAGTAGGTATTTATCAGTGGTACTCTTTAATATTATTATTACTCTTTGCATTGTGTACAAGAAGACATGTATTTTGTGATGATGTGGATGGATTGAACTACTAGTTGATATTATTTTGTCTTTTTGGATACTTGTTGGTTAATATTATTACTCTTTAACAGTAGTTGCACTTGGTTAATATTATTTTTATTACATTTTGTGTTCAAATAATGTAAACAATATGATATCCATTTCATACATAAGACAACTATAACTTATATGATATTCCATCAAAAAATGGCCATTACAAAATCCAATGGCAAAATGATATCCATTTCAGAACTTCGTGCTACTATAAATCATAAAAACTAATCTCTTAAATCTTTTAAATATCCTAGAACTTCTCTCTAATACATCATTCAGCGTCAACCATATCAAATGTCTCTCAAGTAGCAACATTAGGTCCTATGTTGTCTTTGAATTTCTGAATGCAGCTAACATATGCATTCTCCTATTCTGATGCACAAGGGTGATGGTAAACTCGCCAAAGCACAGCAATGAAAAGAACTGGATGACCGGCCTTCAAAAATACCTGCACGAACATGTAATGAAATTGTCACAACCCAAACCCGCCCCTATAGGTTTAGCGTCGTAACCGGCCGGTAATCCTTGGATTACCAAAGGCCTTTGAACAGAATAACATATAATTAGGGGGCTGCAGAAGCAAATATATAAAACACATTGTCCATGGAGCTGTGCTGACGTATATGGGACAGAAATTTAAAACTTTTATATACAAATATGTGACGTCAAAAATAAATTCGTCTTACGTCACATTCATTGCAGATGAAGCAAAAAGGAAACTGAGACCCATATACAAATGAACAAAAGTTTGCTCGTATATCAACAGAAAACAAAGTCTTAAACATTTACAAAACATGGCCATAGGGCTTGACTTAATCCGAAATCCCCTCGGGAGGTACAAAAGGGTGGTTGACACACCAAAACTCCAAGCAGCAGCTTAGGCCTGGTCACCTACATACATAATATAAATAGTGAGCGGAAGCCTAGTGAATAATAATTGAGTAAAAAATTTAATGAATGATGTCCTATAGCAGATTTCGAATCAAAAACAAATTCAATTTCACATATTTAATCAGAGATTATAGCAATTATATGTGTTATATCCATTTAGCCATCATATCATATCAAATTTTCATAGTCGGTACCGACGACCACATAGGTCCACATCTTGTGCACAAGTAGCCATGGTATTGTTACCCCTAGGCGAGGGCCACGTGAACATAGGCCTCGGTATTGTTACCCCTGGGCAAGGCCCACATGAGCATAAGCCACAGTATTGTTACCCCTGGGCACGGGCCACGTACATATCAGCCACGGTATTGTTACCCTCGAACGAGGGCCACGTGAACTATAGATGCCACAATCACATTTCAGAAAAATGGACATTCATTCATGATTCACAAATAGCATTCCATATAGCATTTCAGAAAAATAGATCTTATTACGTCATATAGAAAATAAATAAAGTTGAACATAGCTTTACTAAGTTAATACTCACAATTGGCTTCAAAGGCAGATAGACAGAGCAGAAAGAGCTTACGGCACGCATCACCTACACAAATATAACAGATACACTCTTGAAACATTCACCCGGATATAACTTAATCCAATACATTTATTCTTAGTGTGTTTCTAAGTCTTATCCACATGGGCCTCACTTGAGCGCAACTTTTTTCGCTCGAGCGGAGGTTCAAAAATGTGAGTAGTTGCTCGAGCGTAACTTCATTCGCTCGAGCAGTTTGTAAACTCTGCAAAAGTACTGGCTGTGTGAATTCTCCGCTCTATGGCCGTTCGACGGTCGCTTTAGCGTGAGACTGAGGTCCTTGCTCAAGCGCAACTCTTGTCACTCGAGCGGTTTGCAAAAATGGTAAACTTCTGGGAGCATGCGTTTTTTGCTCAAGCCAACTTTTGGTCACTCGAGCAGAGGTGCAAGACACAGAGTGGTTGCTTGAGCGAATGAGCAAAATCTAGAATTTCCAAATTACTCTTCCTTTTTCAAAACTCGAGTTCAACACATCAGAACTCATCCTTTTGGGCCAAAAACTTAAGGAAACATGTGTGTGAACTTGGAAAACATAGAGAATTCAAGATCATTTCGTAAAATCAAGGCCTAAAAGCTTGCCCATTATGCAAAACAAAACTCAATTCATTGAAAGCATAACATGCATGAGATGGTTTGGCTTCAAGGCTTCCAAGACATGATTATTTGGTATAAAATAATGCAAAACAAGATGAATTCTCAAAACAAAGGTAGACTTAGCACATGCATGTGAGAATTACTTGAAATTTAACTTAAAATGTAAGAAAATGTGGATGCATGCATGATATGGCTCAAGTTCATCCATTCTAGTTCAATCCTTGCATTATTCAACTAAATTCTTTTGAATTTATGGTCTAGACATCATAGTATACAATTTAAGGGTGGAATTCCTTTCTCAATCTCTCAATTAGCTCTAGTTAGTGAATTCTCTAAGGTTCCAAGCCAATTTCCTTGAATTCTCTAGCAATTTCATCCAAACTCAAGTGTTGATCTCAACCCTCTTGGTCTCTTCTTCCTCTATCTCACGTTTGTCTCTTGTAGGCTCAAAGATGATGAGGAAAATGTGACTCAAGTGGTGTGTATAGGTCTTATATAGGCTTGCTTAGGAAATTTAATTAATCTTAACTTGAGCTAAGCAAATTGACTTTTATTATTCTTTAATGCGTTCCAAATCGAATTTTAATTAAACTTACTATAAAATTCTAAAAATTCTAACTAACATAGAAATCAAGTCAATTTCATAATCGGACGCTGATAAGGCCTTCAATTCGTAAAACAGAACAAAACCGGAGACAGATATTCCTACGCAAAACTGATAGAAACTCATATAGCACATAACACATGCAATTAATGCAAAAATTTTCGCCTTAATTACTCGTTAGGCATTCTTAATCATGGTTTAATGGTTAATCATGGGTTGGGATTGTTACAAAATTCAATCAAATTAATATAATAATAAAAAATTACATATTTACCAAATACATGAAATTTGGAAACACACAAGTATTAAACAACAATGGTAGGTAATTTTCTAGGTTATACCTGCACAAAATGATTTCTATTGACAAATCCAATGGCAATCTCGCAACATTCAGCTGGAGTTATTGGCGGTGATCTCAAAGGTAAGAAAGTAAGACACTGTTGCAATGACAAGTGGTACAAGATTACATTATAAAATGATGCAATCAGATGCCTTACGTCAGGCATAGTCATCCAACGATCAAAGTCTGTGCTATCTTCAAAATATGACAAGATGTGTGTCAGCTCTTCAACCCTCTTATGTGACCCGTATAGTACGACGTATTCATCTCTGCGATCATTTAATTCATGTAGCAGATCACCCTTAACTTGCACGCAGTCATTCTCTCCAAGGCCAAGTAAATTCGCAATAGTTCTAAAGCCATAATTTCCATCACCATTTATATCCTTTATCAACTTTATGAATGGTTTTAATATAGGCGGGAAGTCAACAACATATGCACTCGATGAACTTGTTCTAGTACAATATATGTCTTTGTCTTCACATTCCGCTTCTTTCCATGTACTTTCAAAGCTTTTCTTTTCTTTGATTAACTAGAAGCTGTGCTCTGGCTATCATGGTCACTGTCAACCAACTCAAATACACACGGGTCATAACAGCAAGATATATCAACTTTATTATGTTCTCAGCATGGATTAGGCTTCACCTCAGGCTCAATCATAAAAGTGCTTGTTGGGTTTGCAATTTTCCTCAACTTCTTCAATATATCCAATTGCGTGGCAATATCAGACTTATTAAATCGCTTCAAAATCATCTCAAGTTCTGGGATACAACTCAATACCAATTTGTCAACCATCGGATTGTGCACACATATATTGAGTCGCGTCCAATGTACATGTATACTACTGAGTGAAATAAGACGACCTTGTCTCATGAAATCTGCAATCTTGTAAGCACAAGGTAAACCATGTGTGTGCCTAAGAACACACCCACATCCTACAACATCAATGCCAACTGAATTTGCTCTCTTACTCTCTGCCAACACGTATTCCAATGCACAAATAGACACATTAACCCAAAGCTCTTTGAATTGAGAAGGTTTGAATTGATGTTGTATAATAGTTGAACTCTTCTCGAATGATGATTTTATTTGAATGTGCTGTAACTTAAGTAGGCAATGTATTTTTTCAAATGATATCTCAAATGTCGTTTGACTTAAACCTAATTGCCTTTTCAATCTAGCAAGAGCACCTCAACCTTTTTTCATATGAATGTAAACAAAAAATAGTCAAGTATAATAATTAAAAACAACAATACGACTCATAAGAAAATGAAAAAACAAATATTACTGATTGGTTATAACATTGCCAAAATGCATACACAAGACTGTATGTACCACAACGAATTTTCTTTATACGGATTCAACTAACTCATAATAACATGCTTGACTGCTTCACAATAGTTATTGAAATCCTTATACAGTATAGCAAAGTGATCATTATACTCCTCTTCAGTCAATGACAATACTAAATAGTTCTATGCAGTGTTAAAATTTTCCCATTTTCCTTTTGTCTCAAACATTTTCTTACATTTTGCTATAATATACCAACGACATAACAAATGTCAGACATTCGGAAAGGTGTTCTCAATGGCATTCATCAAGGCAAGCTCTCTGTTTATGACAATGAATTTAGGTAAAATGTTGTTGTCTATAAGACCATACAATGTTTATAATGGCCATGAATAGTTATCAACCCGCTCAGTTTGCTAGTATGTGAAAGCCATGGAGAATGTCATTTGAGTTGATGTCACTCCTACAATTTCAAGAAAAGGAAGTTGATATCTATTCGTCTTAAATGTGCAATCCATAATCAACACATGAGAGAATGTACGTGTAACAAGTCCGCGAGGGACCTCATGGGTTACAGTTCGGACTCGATTTGTCACGGTTCTTAATCTGAACCAAAGAGTCCAAATCCGGCAAATTGTTTTGAGGAAACAGATTTTTGAAAGAAGTGCCAAACATGGACTGCTTTGCCAGATACAGAGTCGCCACCTAAATATTTTTTTATGGGGAAATTTAGGAAACCCTGACTCGGTGCCAAAGGCCACGTGTCCGTCATCACCAAAGTTGCCTCGGCTCGGGAACTTGGGTACGATTGGGGAAGGTCAGCTATGAGCACCCCCTCTCGCCCGATCCGAAGATCGGCCTCTACTAACCGTGATATCCTCTTTTGAAAACGTTATGTGTTCTTATTCTGGTTATTAGCCTAGAATTACTATGTTGTACGCGCAGCAAACAAGTATAGACTAGATCGCCTAATTTGGAACAAAACATTGCATATCCGTTTGTTTGGAAAACGTTTTGGAATTTCCTACTCGCAAGTAGGCTAAAATACGGATTTCAATGAGTTGTTCCAACTCAAACAATCCAACCTTCACCCACAGGCATTCAGGCAATTAATCAAATAAGCATTTAGCCACATGATAAGCATGCTATTATGTTAACGTTCACACTCATGCGAAATGCTAAAGCATAAAATACTTACAGTGTACTCCGTGCCAAAACAGTAAACTAGTTAGCAAACATGCGTGATCCTAGTTCATGTTAAAGTGACTAATGCATCGCATGCAGAATGTCACATAGAATAGGCTCGGCTAATCTAAGAATGACATGCGAAAATGCACAAGTAGCATGTATTCGAGTTAGATTTAAATACTTATGCGGTTAGCATGATGCGCCGAGCCCGATGCATGCAATGCTGATGAATGAATGCACGCATGCATAGCATAAAGTATGCTAAAGTAAATATGCCCTAATACTAACCACCAAAGCAGGTAAGTAAAAGGGAGAAAGAAGTGGGGGTTGGAAGACATGCACACACGCACCCACGCTTATTACAAATTTGCCTTCGCTCAGAGGGACCGAAAGAATAATACAATTAATTAACCTACAAGCTAATTAAAACATTACAGACCAATTAATCAATTAACAAATTAACTAATCTGATGAAAACAGCAAACAGCAACCTCGGGAAGAGGGTCCAATGCATGCGCGCTCGGTTCTGCTCGAAAGTCACTGCCATGCACAAGATGCCTCTGCTTTGGCTGTTATCCTCCTCTGAAGACTGCACAAGTCCCAGGGTTGCTTCTTTGAATGCTGTAGAACACCACCGACTGAAGGGATTGGTCACTGGCCATGTATAATGGTCACCGGCCACAAAATAATCCATCGGCCAACAATGGATGGCCGGTCGGCACTGAAGATGGCCGGCCGGTCAAATCTCCCTGTAGAAACTGATTTGACAGCAGCAGAGGACAATGCTTGGCATGGCAATGCATTTCAAGCAATGTATGCACCAACCACATTCCTTATCATGTGTATAACTCAAAGGAGGATGGGCCTCGATTCTCGGACCACCAATCACGCATTTCCATGCATGATGGCCCAAAGAATCAAGTGTGCATTTTGATATGGAATGCAATGCACATAAACACACAAGGAGGCCTAACCTCTATCACAAGCAGTTCAAGAGGCCAAGCATGCATGCTAATGCAATGCAACTTAGGCATAGAAGCTAAGTATGCAACATGGAAATGCAAAGAAGCATACAAAGCATACAATGGTCATGCAAGATATGCAAGGCATGAGACAATGCAACCAACAAGTACGCAAGGTGCAATGTGGGTATTCAAGCATACAAGCAAACATGTGACTTCATTCAATCATGCAACAACACACAAATATGCAACAACATACAAGGTGAGCATGCAACAACATGCAAAGGGGTGGACTTAAACTAACATGGATAGCTCGCAAGCATGCCAAAATCAGTGGCCAAATGCCAAGGAAATGAAGGCTAATGTGCACACAAACATGCATGCAAATGGGCCAACACTTAAGCACGAAACAAGCAACTTTTAAACACACTTAAAAGAGACTAAACATGGACAATTAGCATGCATAGAAAGCTCTAAAAATCATGTTAAAGATGATGCCAAATCAAGCAAACAAAACAAGCATAGCATGCAATTATGGCCCAAGATTCAAGGCAAGCCAAGGAGGCTTAAACCAAGGCTAAGTCAACCAAACCTCACAAGGCTAGGGGGACTTAAAACAAGTCCAATGCAGACCTAAACAAGGCTAAGGGTGCACCTAGATGGTATCTAAGTGGCTTAGACATGTAAGCATACAAAGAAGCACATCCATGGAGCATAAGGCAACAACCTTTTAACACATTGAAGGAGCATCAAACACAAGCATATGGGCATGTTATAAGGACTGAAATAACATGGTAAGTGGTTCTAAACCACTGAAACAATGCAAGTGATGCATGTTAGAGGTCTATACATTTAAAGCTTGCAAGCCAAAATGCAAAGGGGCTATGCAATGCATGCCATGGCCGACCAAAACAACCAAGGGCAGACCTTAAGCATGGAAAAATAAGTACAAAAGCTTCACAAAGTAGGGCCTAAAACATGCTTGAACAAGGGTCAACGCCTAGATGCATGTTAAGGCTAAATGATGGCATTACAAGACATGTATGCAAGGCATGCAAGGTGTGTCCAAACCAACTCAACACAATGCTATTTCATGGCAAAATAAGCATAAATATTAGTCAAGACATGGTCAACGCACACTTAAACTAGATGCTCCCTCAAGAGGCAAAAATAGCCCTTTTCAAGGACAACAAGGAGAGGGGGTGGCCCTCTCCTTCTTAGGACCTCAAGGCACCATCCTCACCTCTGAAATCCCTCAAGATTTCAGTGGTGAGGAGGCCCAAACACAATGATCCCGAAGCTCAACCAAAATGGCACAAAATGGAGCCTAACAAGGCTTAAGAGGGGTCAAACAACCCCAAAGCTTAAAACAACCTTAACCAACTATTTAGAGCACTAAAAAACAAAACTTTTCTATGTTATACACAAAGCTCAAAAACAGTTGTAAGGTAGGTAAAAAAACAATGCAAAAATGGGGTAAAAAGGGACAAAAGTCTTACCCTTGTAGACCCTCTTCAAAAATGGAAGACCAGCTGCTTCTTTGGCTCAAACCAGCTCGAAAACTTCAAAAACAACCCTCAAGGGCCTCAGCTCCAAGAGAAGGTGTGATGGTGGGTGTTTGTGTGCAAAACTAAGGCAAAACACTCACTAAACACAAGAGAGAGATATAGAGATGAAGGATATATAAGCCCTAACCCTAAAACTCAAAACCCTCTGAAAATGCTGTCCAACTTGTCCAAGTTGTCCAACCCTAAACAAGAGAGAAGAGGCTCCCTCTTATAGAAAATTTTGTCTTGTAAAGCTTCCAAAGGAAGCTAACAAGAAAGAAATCCCTCCATACACGTGTATGGAGGGGATGAAAGTGCATGCCAGCTGCATGAAAATATCTACAAAAGCAGATGCACAGTAGTCAACTGGCCAAACATGCAATTGACCAAAAAAAGATAGCCGGCCGGCCATCTATAGTGCTGGCTGGCCAAACATTTGGCCGGTGGCAACAAAACACAGCCGGTGGCCTCAAGCCATGGCCGGTGGAGTGTGGGGATGGCCCACAAGCCATTCCTTGCCCCTCCAAGGCAAAGCACAAGTGTTTGGTGCAAAACCAGACACGAAACAGTTGAGTCGAGAGATCCTGAGGCAAGGCGCGTAGCCGAGACCTCTGGGAACTCAAGACGAACACAAACATGGATGATCACCGAGTGTTCAAGCGGTGACGTCCAAGTCTTGAGGACGGTCAAAAATGGAGTGTCTACAATACGAAGCAAATCCAAGCTCACTAGATGTGCCCAAAACAAGTTCGTGACAGTCATAGAGCCTTTCTTACATCCATGAGGCTCAATGTACTTATGATTCACTAATTCACCCAGTAATTGTTGCATCTGGGATCTACCAGCTTTCTATAGAACGCTACATCGATGTCATATATTGTAAACTGTTTCATTGTGCTCATATTAAGGGCATCCCTCTGTTTGAGTGTAATGAGTATCTCTTTTGGTCTTACCAGGCTCTTTGACACATTTACTAATAGTGACTTTTCATTACCTGACAATCTCTCTGCATATGAATGTTCCTGCAAATGCTCCGCAGTTAGATGATTATGTAATCCACAAACTACATTCAATGTCCATTCATTGTTTGTTTTCAACTTGTATGCCCTCAAATCAAATGGACATTCGCACTTCTTCGTACCAGTTTATCTCAACAAGTCTTTTGAGCCATCTTTCAACTTGTTACAAAATCTATACTCGTCACTCCACTCACAAGCAAGATAAATTCTTGGTCGCTTGCAATCACCATCGACGTCTTTATAATAATAACAAAGCCATTAGTCTTTCCAATATCACATACCCAATTAACCAATTCATCTTTATTATCAAAAACTTGTACATAATGTCACACAACTTTCATAAGAACAAACTAAACAAAATAACTAATAAAAATTATTAACTTATGACAATCATGTTAAAAGTTACCTATTTTGCTATAAAATGACTAGTACAATCCAACATAATATCAGATTGAACCTCAGTGTATTTGGTAGTACATAGCCAAATAAAACAATACAATTCAGCACTTGATATGTAAGGACCCACATTTCATACCATAGTCATGTTCATGTGCATTTGCATAACCATGCTTTGTTAAGTTAACATTCATGAATCTTGCCCTGCTTTGTACGTATATGAATTGCCATGTTAAGATTTGCCTTCATGAATTCTTGCCTTGTTTTGTGCTTATGTGATTTGCCTAAGTGTGTATGTATGCCCTGTTCCTCCCTTGTGTTGTTAAGCCTAGGTTGTGTTAAGCCTAAGTCATTCTAAGCCGAGGTCATCTTCAGTCCAGAATCATCTTGGCACCACTTTGTTGACCTCCATCTTTGTCCGGACATATTGGCCGAGACGATTATCATCTGGGCCGAGGTGAGTATCACCAAGGCCGAGGTGTGTATTGTCTAGGCCGAGATGTCATCTTTGTACCGAGGTGATCTTGTCCGGGAGTGGTGTGACCTAGACCGGGGTGTGGCACATCTAGGCCGAGGTGTGGCACAGCTTAGTCAAGTGTTGTCCTTCCTAGCCGAGATCATTGTTACCTTAGTTGCCGAAGTCTTGTCCTTAGCCGGAGTCTTGTCCTTAGCTGAAGTCATTGTCCTTTGTTTGCCGATGTCTTGTCTTTTGCCGATGTCATCACTTGCCGAGGTGCCCTTGCCACCAAGCTTGTTGAATACGCTTTGCCTTACACCTGTCTTGTCAATCTATCACATTTTTGAAGAGAACCAACCCGGTAACGCCACGTGTCCGAGCTGAGTGTTAAGTCAGCCGGCAGAGAGAGAAACCTATCATTTGTTGTGATTTGTTCTAAGGTAGAGAGAAAAGCTCTAGAAGAGAGGAAGAAGAGTTCTAGAGAGGGAGTAGAGATCCAAGCTTGATTCCTAGAAATCAAACCGTTAGATTCGTGTTCTAAGGTTAGATTCTTGATTTGCTCATGTAGCTCTTTATGTTTATGTTATTGCATTGCATGATTGAACACGATTTGTAAGCCATGCATTGTTTTGAAGTTCGGTTCTAGAAAGAGAAAATGGTGTTCATGTGTTCTTCAAGAAAAGTCATGTTTTGATCCGAAAGCTCATGCCAAGATTCATGTTTTCATGTTTGTTTTCATATGATCTTCAAGTATGGGTACCCAGGTCCATGTTTTCGAACTCATGGCATGAAAACCCAGATTTTGTATAAGCAAGTTATGATTTTGGCATTCATCATACTCATGTTCTTCATGTTCATGTTCTTCACGGGTGGAAACCCAGATTTCCAAACTTCACTTCCCGAAGTGTAGTCGCCGAGATCATCCTTACTTAGACCTTACACTTAGGCCAAGCATCGTATCTCACCTTTGCCTACCTTGCATGATCACTTGCACTTGTCTTGTTTGAACCTCGGCCTGCAGCCGCACGCCGAAGCCGTGGTAACCACACCTCGGCCAGGAGGTGTGGGACCTCGGCAAAGACCTGGTTGGTACCCAGCATGTCTTTCTGACATGTAAAACAGTGTTTTGACTCCCAGCATGTTTTCCCGAGATCATTTGCATGTATGTAAGACTTGTTTTAAGAAGTATGTTCAGCAGACTTTGCCATGTGTTTGTAGGACTTGGACCTTTGCTTTGACCCCGACGTCCCAAGAACTAAGTGAGTGGTACCTTTAATAAAGTTATGTTCTAACGTTTTGATAAGCTTTACTTTGCCTTGTCTTGAAAAGTATTTGGTAAGCATGAATGATTATCCCTATTTTGGTATATCAAGTTTAAGTTTTATGAACCAAGCATAAGCTCTGTTTTGATGATTTTTTAGTTAAGTCCGTGCGTGCCAGGGGACTTTAAGCATAAGTGGCACAAGTCCGTACATGCTAAGGGACTATAAGCACTTGTAGCACATCAAGTCAAGTCCGTGCGTGCCAGGGGACTTTAAGCATAAGTGGCACAAGTCCATGCGTGCCAGGGGACTTTAAGCATAAGTGGCACAAGTCCGTGCGTGCTAGGGGACTTTAAACTTTAGTAGCACATATGTTTTTGTAAGGCCAAGTTTGATGTGTTCGGTTCGACGTATGTTTTGATAAGTTAGTAAGCAAGTTTTGAAAGCTCAAGTACACGTTTTGATACAAGTTATGCCAAGAACGTTTTGTACAAGTATTGCCAAGTACATGTTTTGAATAAGCAATGATATGTATGTTTTGCAAAGACCTCGGATATCATTCATTTAACCCCTTTATTACTTGTACCATTCACTGAGTATCCAAGCTCACCCTCTCTATGTATATATGTAGGTTCCAAGCTAGAAGTCGGCTACGCCGAGATGTGTGTTTTGTGCCGATGTTTTGTATGCATGTTAGGTCAGCATCAAGGATGTCGGCAACTGTGAAGATTATGTTTTGAACCTTGTACTTCCTGTACTATATTTATGTCGGTATTTTATGTTTAGGTCGGCAGTCTTGTAATGACGTCGGCAGTTCTGTGGATGATGTTTCTTGACTTGTATATATCGTGTTTTGTTCATGTCAGCTTGAGAAGCCCCTTTTGTCAAGATGTAGTGTATACTTTATAAGTTGTAAAGTTATGTAAGGATGTATGCCATTTCATTTATCTTATGCACAGCTCTTATGGACCACTTGTATTTTAAGTTATTGCTTCCGCACATGTTAGCCCCATATGTATACTCTGATTGTGTGTGATCTTTGTAAGTTGGCCTTCGGTAATCTCGGATTACTGGCCATCACGGCACCATTCTACTAGGGGCAGTTTGGGGTCGTGACATGATAACCAAAATAAATTAATAAATTTGATTTTCAAATATCGAAAAAATTATTAAAAATAGGTATTCAAGTATCGAAATAATCTATTATTTTCGGACTTAGTATGTTGAAATAAATTAAATAATTCTGTAGTTGATATCCGAATATAATGAAATATTTCGACACTGATTATCTAAGTGAAAACCATGAAAAGAAAAAAAAATTTGTACGGAAAAATTAACATTTTCATCACTGATTTTGCTGTCACTAGACATTTTTTCTTGAGTTTTAACTTCTATTGTTTTGCAACTCTTCCATATCAAAATCAAGGAAACATTGTGGAACTAATAAGAAATAATATAAATAATAGAATATAAACATAGAGATTAAAGCAATGTGAGAGTTGCTATGAGAGTATTGCTTTGTAAGTAATAGAAGAGTATAAAATATCTAGCAAGCAAAGTAACAACGGGGAAAAAAAAATAGGGTTTAGTTTTTTTTTTTAGTCAAAAGGTTTACATTGAGATTTTTTTTATTTTTAAAAATGTGTACAGAGAATATTTTCATATAATATTGTGGGTATTGGTGGATGCCCATTGTGGTCATTTTAATTGAAGGTATAATTATTATTAAAATAATATTTCATTAAATGTGTGCATTGAAATAATTGGGGCTTTTCCCAAAATAAGCCAAAATATCAAGCTATTTCCCAAACTAAGCTTAGTTTGGACGGAATTCCCAAAATAAGCTAAAACGCGGTTACAAACCACGCTTTCACCATTTTTGTGGCCCTGCTGCTGAAAATTTGTAAAATCGTAAAAGCGTGGTTACAAACCACGCTTTTAATTAAGAAAACGTGGTTCCAATTCATGCTTTTAAGGAAATTAAGAAAGCGTGGTTCCAAACCACGCTTTTAAGGAAATCTGTTTTTGTGAAAAAAGCGTGGTTAGAAATCACGTTTTTAAATAAAATTGTTTTGTAACCAAAATATAGGACAAGTAAGAAAGTAGCTCAATTGGTAGTGCTCCTTCTTTTCATAGGAGAGGTATGGGGTTCAATCCCTCACATTTCCAAACTCCTGTTTTTTCAATTCAATTCAATTTTCTTTTTCCCCTTCCACATACTCTATACTTTATATATTTATTATGTAATTTTTTTTTTATCAAAAAAGGTAAAACATTTGTTTGGTTAACTAATATTTATAATAAAAATTATATTTAAAATAAAAAATAAATTATATTTGTTTTAATATTTAAAATATATTTTTTATTAAATATTTTATTATATTTTTTAAAATTATATTTTAATATTTTATTATATATTTTAAATATATAATAATAAAAAAATTATATTTTAATATATATTTTATTAAAAATTATATTTTAAATATTTTATTATATATTTTAAATATTTTTTAAAATAAAATATATATTTTATTTTATTTTAATATTTTAAACTCAAAACACACTTCCACACTCATATTATAACCAAACACATAACTCAAAACTCAATTAAAAAATTATTTTCAAACCTCATAACCAAGTACATAACTTGAAATTCCACACTATTTTCAAAACTCTACACTTAAATCGTAATCAAACACATAATAAAAAAATTAAAATATTTAAAAATATATTTATAAAATAAAATAAAATATTTATAAT
Organism: Camellia oleifera; assembly: GCA_022316695.1. Taxonomy (NCBI): domain Eukaryota; kingdom Viridiplantae; phylum Streptophyta; class Magnoliopsida; order Ericales; family Theaceae; genus Camellia; species Camellia oleifera. The sequence goes on along the minus strand of CM039305.1, from coordinate 108,413,894 downwards.
AAAATTTATATATTTAAAATAAAAAATAAAATTTTTTAATATTTAAAAAATATATTTAAAATATTAAAAAAATACAACACATAAATATTTATTTCTTTATTTATTTTAATGTGCACTATATTTCATACATTTATGTTCTACACTCATATCATAACTAAACACATAACTCAAAACTCAATTAAAAAATTATTTTCAAACCTCCTAACCAAATACATAACTTGAAATTCCACACTACTTTTAAAACTCTACACTCAAATCGTAACCAAACAAATAACAAAAAAATTAAAATATTTAAAAATATATTTATAAAATAAAATAAAATATTTATAATAAAAATTATATATTTAAAATAAAAAAATAATTTTTTTTAATATTTAAAAAATATATTTAAAATATTAAAAAAATACAACACATAAATATTTATTTATTTATTTATTTTAATGTGCACTATATTTCATACATTTATGTTCCACACTCATATCATAACCAAACACATAACTCAAAACTCAATTAAAAAATTATTTTCAAACCTCGTAACCAAATACATAACTTGAAATTCTACACTACTTTCAAAACTCTACACTCAAATCGTAACCAAACACATAACAAAAAAATTAAAATATTTAAAAATATATTTATAAAATAAAATAAAATATTTATAATAAAAATTATATATTTAAAATAAAAAATAATTTTTTTAATATTTAAAAAATATATTTAAAATATTAAAAAAATACAACACATAAATATTTATTTATTTATTTTAATGTGCACTATATTTCATACATTTATGTGTTATATTTTTTTTAATATTTTAAATATTAAAAAATTAAAAAATATATTTTTTATTGTAAATATAATTTTTATTATAAATATTAGTTAACCAAACAAATGTTTTATTTTTTTTGATAAAAAAAATTACATAATAAATAAACAAGAGTTTGGAGATGTGAAGGATTGAACCCCATACTTCTATGAAAAGGAGGAGCACTACCAGTTGAGCTACCACCCTACTTGTTTTATATTTTGGTTACAAAACCATTTGGTTAAAAAACAATTTTATTTAAAAGTCTAGTTTCTAACCACGCTTTTTTCACAAAAACAGATTTTCTTAAAAGCGTGGTTTGGAACCACGCTTTCTTAATTTTCTTAAAAGCGTGAATTGGAACCACGTTTTCTTAATTAAAAGCGTGGTTTGTAACCACGTTTTTACGATTTTACAAATTTTCAACGGCAGGGCCACAAAAACGGTGAAAGCGTAGTTTGTAACCACGTTTTAGCTTATTTTGAGAATTTTGTCCAAACTAGGCCTAGTTTGGGAAATAACTTGATATTTTGGCTTATTTTGGGAAAAGCCCTGAAATAACAGGTGGGAATTTGTACCCACTTTGATTCCAGAAGGCACTCCACTTGAACCCACTTTGATTCTATTACAGGTGGGAATTTGTAACACAACATGAATCGTACACGAAATTAAGGGTTAGGGTTGAACATTTTCAACACAAACACAAATATGACACTATATAATAACATGATAAATAAATAGGGCTATGTCAAACCTGCATAATATGAAATTGACACAAATAACCCATTTAATAGATAATTAGTTACAAATTTTAATGTTATTTTCATTAAAGGATGCCAGAAATGTTTAAATCTTTTATGTAACCTACACAATTAAATAAAGAAAATACGTAAAATAGAATTTTCAGGTTAATATAGTCATTTTATCTTTTATTTGAGAGAACATGATCCTTTCATTTATTATTTTGAAGTCAATAAATTTTTTTAAAAAAAATAAAATAGAGTCAAAATTATTATTATTATTTTTTTAATAATTTCATTTAGTAAAGATTAGTTTCATGAAATTTAACTTAGGAAAAAACGTTAATCTTTCCATACACTTAGTATTTTTAATTGAAATTTGTAACGCCCTCAAAATAATACATAAATTCTATCAATCTAGACATGCAAAAGTGTAAAGAAATCAACGCTTTTCCATTCATCAGAGTAGTTCCTACAACAGTATTGTCACGGCCCCAACCTGCCCCTAGTAGGGTGGTGCCGAGATGGCCAGTAATCCGAGATTACCGAAGGCCGACTTACAAAATTTCACACACGACAGAGTAATCATAGGGGCTTACAAAATTGCGGAAGCGATAAATCAAGTACAAATGGTCCATTAGAGCTTGTGCGTAAATCAAATGTAAAGGCATACACAAAATAGTCTTACAACCAATCCAAGATTTACAAAATACAAAACAAGTCTTGATCAAAAGGCTTCTAGGCCGACATCAACAAAAACAGAATTACAAGCCAAGAAGCATGATTTTCAAGGTTGGCCGACGTAAATTCTTAGGCCGACATAAACACAAAAGGCCGGTGTAAAAACAGTATTGCCGACAAGAATGCAAAAATGTTGCCGACGTAAAACAAGTAGTCCAAAACAAGCTTGCAAACACATCTAGGCGTCGCCGCCATCCTGCTCATCACCTACATATATATATAGAGGGTGAGTACGAAACTCAGTGAATGGTACAAGAAATAAAGGTTTTACATGAATATAGCCGAAGTCTGTACAAAACAAAACATGTCAAAACCATCCAATATTAGCCGAGGTTCCTTCAAAGCAAAATACATCAAAGCTAAACCGAATCAAGGGATGAACCGTATTCATCTGTAGAATCTTACACATTTCAAGGGATGCCCACTGACATCGGCAAAACATAATCAAGGCTGTCCAAACAAACAGAACGTATAGTAACCCATTAGTGGCAAACAAGATTTGTATGATCCGAGGTCGATTTAACCAAGATGGTGCTGCGAAAGTTTATAGTCCTCCAGCCCAAGGGACTTATGTTACTTAGGCCCGTAGCCCCTTTTAACTCAAATAACTTTTCCAAGAAAGGACCGTATCCTTACATACAAGAGTCTGTGTCACTTAGGCCCGTAGCCCTTTTTTGACCAGGTGATGCTACGAAAGTTTAAAGTCCTCTAGCACAAGGGACTTGTGTTACTTAGGCCCGTAGCCTGCTTTAACACCAAATCTTTTCAAGAAAGGACCGTATCCTTTTTAACAAGATGGTACTGCGAAAGTTTAGAGTCCTCCAGTACAAGGGACTTATGTTCCAAAGAAGGACCGTATCCTTTTTATCCAAAATGCTGCGAAAGTTTAGAGTCCTTCAGCTAAGGGACTTTTACACATAGTACTGCGAAAGATTATAGTCCTCCAGTACAAGGGACTTTCAAGATAACATCAAAACAAAGCTTATACTTGATACATCAAATTAGGCTAATCATTCATGCCGAACAAATACTTTCATCAAAACAAATCAAGACAAAGTTTATCAAAAACCGTTTAACATAGCTTTATTAAAAGCACCACTCACCTCGGTCTTCAGGTGTAGGCTCAAAGCAAAGATCAAAGTCCTGACAATTCACAAGGCAAAAATCATATCTTCAAGACAACTTTCCATACAAGTGAATGATCTCGGCACTCCACCGAATCCAAACAAATAACAAAACGAAACATGCAAAGTCTCCCTACTCGTGGGAATTCACTGGGTGCTATTCTGATAATGCCGAGGTCCCGCACCTCCTTGCCGAGGTGTGGTCCTGCTGGCCATATACAAAAATGAAATCGGGAAACCTGAGTTTCCCTGAGAAGAATGCAAGGACATGAGCATCAAGAACATCAGAACATGCATGCAAGAATCTTAACTCTTTTATTCAAAATCTGAGATTACATGCTAGGAGTCCAAGAACATGGACCTAGGTACTTATTAAAGAAAACCATGTAAGAACAAACACAAAACATGATTCTTGTTCCAAACTTTCGGATCAAAACGAGGTTCTTCTTCAAGAACACAAAAACATCATTTTTCTCTTTCGAAACCAAATTTCAAGTCAATGCATGGCATGCAAAACAAATCCAATCATGCAATGTAGCTAGATGATTGATAAGAACGATCGATGTAGAACAAGAATCTAACCTCAAATCTGAAATCCAACGGTCCGATCTTCCACGATCAAGCCCGGACTCAACTTCTCTCTCTAAAACTCTAACTCTTGTTCTAGAGCTTCTCTCTCTAAACAAGACAAAGATTGAGACCAAATGATGCTAACAAAGATACACAATGATGTATTATAGGTCTGTCGGCTGTCATAGCCTTCAGCTCGGACGCGTGGCATTACCGGATTGGTGCAGTTAAAAGGTGACTGCTAGACAAGACAAGTCTCTGACAAAACGTACACAACACGCTAGGTGGCAAAACACGTCGGCGAGAAATGACCTCGGCCAAAGGCAAGACTTCGGCAACAGGTCAACAAAGACAACGGCTAGGGAGGACGACACTTGACTAAGCTGTGCCACACCTTGGCCTGGGTGTACCACATCTCGGCCTAGGCCATACCTGCCCAAGGACAAGATCACAAGCACAAAACATCTCGGCAAACATGCCGGGGTGAGGATAGAGGTCGGCTAAGGTTCCAAAACCGTTCAAAACGCAAAGGCTCAAAGACGAACTATGCCAAGCTGACCTCAGCTATGCTCCAAGCAAGGTGTAAGTTCAAGCAAGTTACAATTAACCAAGCAAAGCAAAACAAGATCTCAAGATTACAAACTTATCTAAGCAAGATCATACAATATGCATGCAAACAAGACAAATTCAAAGTGAGGGTTGTTACATCCTACCCCCCTTAAAGAAGTTTGGTCCCCAAACTTAAAATACCTTGTTCCAAGAATAACTCTGGATGTCGAGTTCTCATTTCCTCTTCCATTTCCCATGTGGCATCCTTGCCATAGTGCTCTTTCCATTCCACCTTTACCATTGGTATCGACTTGTCTCTCAATTGTTTAACTTGTCTGTCAACAATAGACGTCGGCTTCTCTTCATAGCCCAAATTCTCATTAACTTCGATCCCAGAATATTTAATTACATGCAGTGGGTCCCGAATATACTTCCTTAACATCGAAACATGAAACACGTTATGGACTTGGCTCAATTCTGGTGGCAAAGCAAGTCTGTAGGCAACGGAGTTAACCTTGTCAAGAATTTCAAATGGACCAATATAACGGGGTGTTAATTTACCTTTCTTCCCAAATCTGGAAACCCCTTTCATTGGTGAAACCTTCAGGAATACGTGATCCCCAACTTCGAATTCTAGCTCATTTCTTCTCTGGTCGGCATAACTCTTTTGTCGACTCTGGGCAGTTTTAATCCTCTGCTGAATAAGTTTAATCTTCTCTGTTGTTACTTGAATGAGTTCGGGACCAAGCAAAGCCTTGTCTCCAACTTCGGTCCAACATATCGGCGATCTGCATTTCCTTCCATACAGAGCCTCATACGGTGCCATACCAATACTCGCGTGATAACTGTTGTTGTAAGCGAATTCCACTAATGGCAAATGCATTCCCCAATTTCCTTGGAAATCCAATACACAAAGTCTAAGCATATCCTCAAGCGTCTGAATCGTTCTCTCAGTTTGCCCATCTGTCTGGGGATGAAAAGCTGTACTAAATCTCAGTTCGGCTCCAAAGGCCCTCTGTAGACTCTGCCAAAATCTGGAAACAAATTTAGGATCTCGGTCCGACACTATTGACATCGGCACTCCATGAAGTCTAACAATCTCATTCACATAAAGTAGGGCAAGTTGATCGGCGTTGAAAGTAGTTTTAACGGGCAAAAAGTGTGCTGACTTGGTTAGTCTATCTACCACAACCCAAATCGAATCCATACCTTTCTGTGTTCTCGGCAGTCCAGTCACAAAATCCATGGAGATGTGTTCCCACTTCCACTCAGGGATCGGCAAAGGTTGTAGAAGCCCTGCTGGTCTTTGATGTTCTGCTTTTACTTGCTGACAATGCAAACACTGCGACACGAATTCGGCTATCTCTCTTTTCATGTTCGGCCACCAAAATGTCTGTTTCACGTCTTGGTACATCTTGGTATTTCCTGGATGAACTGCAAACTTGGAATTATGAGCTTCTAGCAAAATCTTCCTTTTCAGCTCTGGAACATCGGCCACACACAATTTCCCTTTAAACTTAAGCACTTGGTTCTCAAATGTGTATCCTGACCTCGGCTTCGTATCAATCTCATCGGCTACCTTTCTGAAGAATTCATCCTCCATTTGTTTTGCCTTTACTTCTTCCACAATGGTTGGTTCGGCCGAAATCAAAGTTAGGCATGCCAAACTTCCAACTGACTTTCTGCTCAAAGCATCGGCTACGCTGTTAGCTTTTCCTGGGTGATACTGAATTTGCATATCGTAGTCTTTCAACAACTCAAGCCATCTTCTTTGTCTCAAGTTCAATTCCTTCTGAGTGAATAGGTACTTCAAGCTCTGATGATCTGTAAAAACCTGACAAGAAGCTCCATACAAGTAGTGACGCCAAATCTTTAAAGCAAATACCACGGCTGCTAGCTCCAAATCATGGGTAGGATAGTTCTTCTCATGTGGCTTCAATTGACGAGATGCATAAGCTATGACTTTACCCCCTTGCATTAATACACAACCCAAACCCTTATGCGATGCATCACTATAAACATGAAATTCTTCCTTACCTGATGGAAGTACCAGTACTGGTGCTGTAACCAACCTCGTCTTTAGTTTCTGGAAAGCTGACTCCCGATCTTCAGTCCATTCATACGGGGTTCCTTTCTTAGTCAATTGCGTCAATGGGATTGCAATCCTGGAGAAATCTTTTACAAACTTCCTGTAGTAACCTGCCAAACCCAGAAAACTTCGAACTTCGGACACATTGGTCGGCCTCGGCCAATTCACCACGGCTTCAATTTTGCTCGGATCAACTGAAATACCTTCTTCATTTATTACATGGCCCAGAAATGAAATAGTAGAAAGCCAAAACTCACACTTGTTAAATTTAGCATACAATTTCCGGTCTCTCAAAATCTGCAAGGCAAGTCTCAAATGGTTTTCATGTTCGACTTCACTCTTGGAATAAATCAATATATCATCGATAAAAACGACCACAAACTCATCTAAGTGGGGTTTGAAGACTCTGTTCATTAAGTCCATAAATGCAGCAGGAGCATTGGTCAGTCCAAAAGGCATCACTAAAAATTCGTAGTGGCCATATCTAGTTCGGAAGGCAGTCTTCTCAACATCCTCGGCCTTAACCTTAAGCTGATGGTAGCCCGACCTAAGGTCAATCTTGGAAAAGACTCGTGCTCCTTGTAGCTGATCAAGTAAATCATCGATTCTAGGTAGTGGGTACTTGTTCTTAATGGTGACCTTATTGAGTTCTCTATAATCAATGCAAAGGCGAAGTGAGCCATCCTTCTTCTTAACAAATAAAACGGGTGCTCCCCATGGTGAAGTGCTCGGCCTAATAAACCCTTTATCTAACAGTTCCTGTAATTGCAGTTTCAATTCCCTAAGTTCAGCTGGGGCCATCCTATACGGTGTTTTAGAGATCGGCTGTGTTCCCGACATGATATCAACAGTGAACTCTATTTCTCTATCGACCAAGTGGCCAGGTAAATCATTAGGAAAGACGTCGGCGAACTCACTAACAACTGGGATGTCGGCTAAACTAACATTTCCCTCCTGATCTTTCAATATACTACACAAATAACCCTTACACCCTTTTTGGATCAACTTACAGGCCTTCATAGCTGAGATTAAGTAAGGTGGGGGCACTACTCCTTTACCCTGAAAAGTAACTTCGGCTAGATTTGGGGGTTTCAGTGTGACACTTTTCGAAACACAGTTAATAGATGCGCAATTTGCCACCAACCAATCCATTCCCAGTATAACATCAAAACAGGCTATGTCTAAGGGCATTAAATCCACTAACAGTTCAACATTCTCAATCATAATAATACATGCTCTATAGATGGATGCAACAATCATAGATTTCCCCGATGGAGTGGACACAAATAACACATGCTCAAGGGGTTCTAGTTTCCTATCAATCTTCTCGGCAAACTTAACAGATACAAACGAATGCGTGGAACCCGAATCAATCAACACATAAGCATCTTGAGAGCAAATAGAGAGTGTACCTGACACCACAGTTTCAGCATTCTGAGTATCCCCTGGCACTAGTGCAAACACTCTGCCCTGTCTCATCGGCCCTTTTTCAGCATTACCCTTCTGGACGGTGCCCGAGGTGTTCTCACCTTTCTTGCTGTTGTCAGTCTTTCCCTTAGGACAATCTCTAACGTAATGCCCCATTTCACCACATTCATAACAGGCTCCAGACGTCCGACGACACACTCCAAAATGCTGCTTTCCACAATCTGAACACATCGGCTTGGTATTACCTTCCTGCCTCCGATAACTAGTATTGCCCTTATTCATCTTCTTATTGGTGTTCAACTGTGTTCGGCTACTGTCATAATTCTGCCTCTTCCTCTGGTTCTCTCCCGAGCTCTGGTATCTGTTCAGGTTAGCCTCGGCCAAAATGGCTTTGTCCAATACTTCGGCGTAGGTCGGTAGGTCGTGCAAGTTAACCCGATCTTGAATCGGTACTCGGAGTCCACTTTCAAACTTCCTTGCCTTCATATACTCATCGTTAGCCATGTGAGGTACAAACCTTACTAATTCAGTAAAGGCACGATCATATTCTGCTACCGTTCGGTTGCCCTGTGTCAAGGTCTGAAATTCAGTGGCCTTACGGTTCCGTACACTCAATGGGAAGTGTTTCTTGTAGAACAACTCTAAAAATCTGGTCCAGGTTAAGTCTGGATTCCTTTCTCGAACCATCATCCACCATCTACGAGCGTCATCATCCAATGTGAAGGTTGCCAATGTCACTTTCTGAGTGTCAGTGCTAGGGAAGATCTCAAACAGCTTTTCCATTTCCAAGGCCCATGCCTCAGCCTTCATCGGCTCGATACCTCCAGAGAATCTCGGTGGTCTCATCTTCTTGAACTCCCTGATTAAAGCTATTGTGCCATCCCCATATAAGGCTGGCTGTGGAGCGACTTGTGGCACTGGGGGAGGTGGAGGAGGGACTACGTTTCGGCCATTTGTCTGCTCGGCCTGGGTCGATGTAGCACTAGTGTATTGCTGTCTTATTTGCCTCATCTCACGGGTCAATCCTTCCATTAATCTCTCCATTCTGTCCAATCTGTCTTCGGACTGATCTCGGGCAAGTGGAGGTCTACCTCTCCTCATGATACTATGATTGTGCAAAGTGTGACTTTTTAAGCAAATAATAAATAACCACGCAGGCAAGTAACAAATAAGCAAGTCAAGACAATGCACACCTTGTTCGAATAGCAACCACTATGATGCAATCCTAACATCTTTCTAAATGGAATCCTATGCTCTTTAGGACTCAAGTGTGTGAATAACGTACTCTAAGGAACTTGTGCTCTGATACCACTCTGTCACGGCCCCAACCTGCCCCTAGTAGGGTGGTGCCGAGATGGCCAGTAATCCGAGATTACCGAAGGCCGACTTACAAAATTTCACACACGACAGAGTAATCATAGGGGCTTACAAAATTGCGGAAGCGATAAATCAAGTACAAATGGTCCATTAGAGCTTGTGCGTAAATCAAATGTAAAGGCATACACAAAATAGTCTTACAACCAATCCAAGATTTACAAAATACAAAACAAGTCTTGATCAAAAGGCTTCTAGGCCGACATCAACAAAAACAGAATTACAAGCCAAGAAGCATGATTTTCAAGGTTGGCCGACGTAAATTCTTAGGCCGACATAAACACAAAAGGCCGGTGTAAAAACAGTATTGCCGACAAGAATGCAAAAATGTTGCCGACGTAAAACAAGTAGTCCAAAACAAGCTTGCAAACACATCTAGGCGTCGCCGCCATCCTGCTCATCACCTACATATATATATAGAGGGTGAGTACGAAACTCAGTGAATGGTACAAGAAATAAAGGTTTTACATGAATATAGCCGAAGTCTGTACAAAACAAAACATGTCAAAACCATCCAATATTAGCCGAGGTTCCTTCAAAGCAAAATACATCAAAGCTAAACCGAATCAAGGGATGAACCGTATTCATCTGTAGAATCTTACACATTTCAAGGGATGCCCACTGACATCGGCAAAACATAATCAAGGCTGTCCAAACAAACAGAACGTATAGTAACCCATTAGTGGCAAACAAGATTTGTATGATCCGAGGTCGATTTAACCAAGATGGTGCTGCGAAAGTTTATAGTCCTCCAGCCCAAGGGACTTATGTTACTTAGGCCCGTAGCCCCTTTTAACTCAAATAACTTTTCCAAGAAAGGACCGTATCCTTACATACAAGAGTCTGTGTCACTTAGGCCCGTAGCCCTTTTTTGACCAGGTGATGCTACGAAAGTTTAAAGTCCTCTAGCACAAGGGACTTGTGTTACTTAGGCCCGTAGCCTGCTTTAACACCAAATCTTTTCAAGAAAGGACCGTATCCTTTTTAACAAGATGGTACTGCGAAAGTTTAGAGTCCTCCAGTACAAGGGACTTATGTTCCAAAGAAGGACCGTATCCTTTTTATCCAAAATGCTGCGAAAGTTTAGAGTCCTTCAGCTAAGGGACTTTTACACATAGTACTGCGAAAGATTATAGTCCTCCAGTACAAGGGACTTTCAAGATAACATCAAAACAAAGCTTATACTTGATACATCAAATTAGGCTAATCATTCATGCCGAACAAATACTTTCATCAAAACAAATCAAGACAAAGTTTATCAAAAACCGTTTAACATAGCTTTATTAAAAGCACCACTCACCTCGGTCTTCAGGTGTAGGCTCAAAGCAAAGATCAAAGTCCTGACAATTCACAAGGCAAAAATCATATCTTCAAGACAACTTTCCATACAAGTGAATGATCTCGGCACTCCACCGAATCCAAACAAATAACAAAACGAAACATGCAAAGTCTCCCTACTCGTGGGAATTCACTGGGTGCTATTCTGATAATGCCGAGGTCCCGCACCTCCTTGCCGAGGTGTGGTCCTGCTGGCCATATACAAAAATGAAATCGGGAAACCTGAGTTTCCCTGAGAAGAATGCAAGGACATGAGCATCAAGAACATCAGAACATGCATGCAAGAATCTTAACTCTTTTATTCAAAATCTGAGATTACATGCTAGGAGTCCAAGAACATGGACCTAGGTACTTATTAAAGAAAACCATGTAAGAACAAACACAAAACATGATTCTTGTTCCAAACTTTCGGATCAAAACGAGGTTCTTCTTCAAGAACACAAAAACATCATTTTTCTCTTTCGAAACCAAATTTCAAGTCAATGCATGGCATGCAAAACAAATCCAATCATGCAATGTAGCTAGATGATTGATAAGAACGATCGATGTAGAACAAGAATCTAACCTCAAATCTGAAATCCAACGGTCCGATCTTCCACGATCAAGCCCGGACTCAACTTCTCTCTCTAAAACTCTAACTCTTGTTCTAGAGCTTCTCTCTCTAAACAAGACAAAGATTGAGACCAAATGATGCTAACAAAGATACACAATGATGTATTATAGGTCTGTCGGCTGTCATAGCCTTCAGCTCGGACGCGTGGCATTACCGGATTGGTGCAGTTAAAAGGTGACTGCTAGACAAGACAAGTCTCTGACAAAACGTACACAACACGCTAGGTGGCAAAACACGTCGGCGAGAAATGACCTCGGCCAAAGGCAAGACTTCGGCAACAGGTCAACAAAGACAACGGCTAGGGAGGACGACACTTGACTAAGCTGTGCCACACCTTGGCCTGGGTGTACCACATCTCGGCCTAGGCCATACCTGCCCAAGGACAAGATCACAAGCACAAAACATCTCGGCAAACATGCCGGGGTGAGGATAGAGGTCGGCTAAGGTTCCAAAACCGTTCAAAACGCAAAGGCTCAAAGACGAACTATGCCAAGCTGACCTCAGCTATGCTCCAAGCAAGGTGTAAGTTCAAGCAAGTTACAATTAACCAAGCAAAGCAAAACAAGATCTCAAGATTACAAACTTATCTAAGCAAGATCATACAATATGCATGCAAACAAGACAAATTCAAAGTGAGGGTTGTTACAAGTATTACATGTTAACAACAAAAGCAATTGCTCTACAGGCTTACAGCTTTCCAAGTTAACACTTGGTCTCACAAAAGAAGAGTACTAACTCTATACAAAATAAGCCCTCGACTGGATTTACATGTAATATTAACAAAATAATCAAAAAGAAAGTCTTCAACTCTCATATCCATCCAAGCTAAGTCCTTGGAGGTGGCATGCTACCTGTACCTGAAAATAATGTCCCATATAGGGTGAGCCAACGCCCAGTAGAGATATGCTAAACACAGTATGGGCAATAACTAAGACATTAGCAGTTGATAAATATCCAATTCCCATAAATCAATTTATAACCACTGGGTTCATGTTTCATTTCATTGTCCATTTCTCATCTTACAATAGATAAACATACTAGTTGTATCAACATCTCGACAGATAAGCATACAAGCTGTATCCACATTTCAACAGATAAGCATATTAGCTATATTAACACTTCCAAAGATAAGCATATTAGCTGTATCAACACTTCCTTAGATAAGCATATAAGCTATATCAACGCGTTAACTGACAAGCATATGAGCTGTATTAGTGGAGTCCATTCCCTATCTCCTCCCAAGTAACATCCGGTTTAGAGGTCCATCCCCTATCTTCCCCTAAACCGTGGAGTACATCCCCTATCTCCTCCCACACACACACACAACGTATATACACATAGGTCATATACTCAATCAATCAATACATAACGTTAATGTATTCTATCAACCGTCATACTCTATGACACATCCAATTGATTAGTTTTAGTTTACCTAGTCATCATGCATTGTCTACAACAATCAAAACTACCCTCCACCGGTAGCCCAAGCAATTATTTCTAAACAGATAATAAAAGCTCCAACAGATAAAATATCAATATTTTCAAAAGTGAGCGATTAATAAATCAAACACCACCGTTTCACAATATAATGAGTCAATTTCATTATTCCCAACTCAATTTCAAATATCAACACATTACCTAGATTAATCATACCAATTAATCTATAAAACAAACTAGGGTTTTCTACCCCTTTTCCCAATATTAACCCAATGGTCCAAATATCAACAACCAAAAACAATATCATCATTTTGAAATCAAAATACACGTTTTTAGAATCAAAATAACAAAACCCTCTTTTACCATTTTGAAACCCTAAGTCCCAAAATTACCCAACTTCAACACTTTATCAAAACAACCAAAAATCTATGTCAAAGACCATAAGAGCGAGTAGGAATCCCTACCTCAAAAGATGAAACCAACGAAGAAGAAGATGAAAACGAAAATGCTCCAAATCACAAGTTTCCCAGATCAAATGATAGCCCTCGACGATCAACAACTTTTTTGTAAAGGCCAAAGGTGAGCAAACAACTCCTATTAGATCAATACCTAGAGAGAAGGCAAGGTTTTAGAGAGAGAGGCTCAACAATGGAGTTTTTGGAAAAGTAAGAGAGAGAAGAGATGTGAAAAAGTGATTTTAAAAAGTCAAAACATCGAGTCTTAAACTAGTCGCTCCGCTCGAGCGTGGAAACCCCTGCTCGAGCGTCAAAACCCCTGCTCGAGCGGACAAGCTACAACAAAGGCCCCGCTCGAGCGCCAAAAGCTCCGCTCGAGCGGACAGGCCAAAATCTGGGCATCTAGTCTTGGTTTCTAAGTTTAACCAACCTGTTTCAAACCTTCCCAACACAACCCAAGACTCAAATGCAAAGAGTAAAAGATGTAAACAAGTTATACACAACAACCACCTCCACGAAACCTAAGTCCGGATACAACAAATAAGAAAAAGGGAAACCGGGATCGCTATAAAATTCATATTATGAAATTTATATTTGTCATTTTTTTGAAAGATAAAATTGACTTTAACCCCCTCTTTGCTTTACTTCATGTGTGATTTACCTATGATATTTGAAAAAAAGAACATAACCCCCTTATGACCTAGCACATGTTTCACACTTGATGTTAACTTGGATTGAATGTCTGACGGTATACTTCATTTAGTCCACAAACCATAAGAACATTATAGTTATTTCCAAATTATATGGATAGTTTGCACATGCACATTGAAGTGATATTTGCCCTTTATTAAATATCCACAATGTCTTGAATTGAATAAATACACATAGAGGGTAAAATAGTATAGTGAAATAAATCAGGTGACAAATACCATTTCTCATACAGTATAATAGACGGTAGATTCAAGTATACAACCCCAACTTCATATTACCAAGTGAAATACTGAATAAAGGTGTATATATATCTAGTACTATTATAAAAAGAAGTCTTGTCTGGGTGTTTATGTCTCATATTTTGGGTTTTCTATTAGACAATTAGATTATTTTCTCAGTTTTGTAAGATAATTTCGCAAACTGAGAAATTGTTAGTTTTGTATAACTAAAAAAATAATATTTTATTTTTATTAAATTTTATATTCAATATTGGTCATGTTTGATAAATCTCATTGTGTAGACTCGAAAAATATATATTTTATTAAAAATAATTGTGTATAATAAAAATTATGAAATTTGTAAGTTTTGAAAAAAAATTAAAAAAAAAGAGTAAAATTCCGCATCAGCAATACTATTTTGAATAAGAGAAAATATCTAATACTTTTGAGGCATGGTTAGGTGATTTTCAAAATATTTATGATTGATGGGGAGGGTGGGGCCTACAATTTTGTATTAGGGTATAAGGTATAATGCTTGGTGATTAGTGGATAACATTGTCATGTGGTGCACTTGTAACACCTAATAATTTTCTACTAACACTCAAGGAATTGACACAATTCCTTCTTCTTTTAATAAAGGTAAAACAGTTTTACATAAATAAATATTTTGAAAATAAGATTTTATGGGTTAACAAAAAAGAAAGAGAACTTAATGGAACATGAACATTACCAATAGGACTTTTAAGTAATTAACCCAGTTATTAGGACTTCTTCCTTAAAATTTAGGAAAGACAAAAAGAAAATTTGATATTGAAGATTAAATTTAAAAACAAAAAATTAATAGAGCAGCAATATATACTGACAAAATTTGTATAAATTTTTTGATGCGGATCTTTTCCCTAAAAAAAATGTAGATGATTTTCATTTGTAATAAAAGGCAAATTGAATCCCTAGTCGTGCAGTTTGCTTCTTGTCTCAAATCAATTTGATTCTTGAAGCTCTAATTGCATCAACTTTTATCCTTTAATTTTACACAATGCATGAATTAAGTGCAACGGATAATATCTATTAGGAGATTAGACCAAAATCAAAGGAAAAATAATTCATTCAAAAGGGAATATATCACTCACACTAATCCCTTAATTACTTTGAGAATAATAAATTGACTATTTTAGTCTTGATTTTAATCCAATTTCTAAACATTGAATAAAGGTGAAATACTGAATAAAATTGACTTTAAAATTGACTTTAAGAGAACATGATTTTTTTTTTTTTAAATTGACTTTATGAGAACATGATTTTTTTTTTTTTTTTTTTTTTCAAAACTCTCAAATTTTGAATTTTTCAGATTCATTTCAATTTTCAGATTTTGAATTCAATCATACAGTTTACAATTTTATTTTCTGAAACAAAATGATCATATATATGTAAGCATGTGGACCTCGAATTGAAATTGCCAGTCCACCTTAATTCTCAATTCATGAATTTCATAATATGAATTTCAATTCTCAATTCTCAATTACATGAATTTCATAATATGACATTAACAATTCTCAATTATATGAATTTCAATTCGCATAATTTTATTCTGAATTAAAAAAAATTCCTTTTATTTACAAGCAAAAAATAAAATTTCCAATTCAACAAATATAGGTTGGTTTATTCACAATTCAAAATTCCAAAACCTAATTTCAAAAAATATAGAATAATTTCAACAAATTGAAAACCCTAAGTTAACCACAAGCATAATTTAACCACAAGAATAATTTCAACAAATTGAAAACCCTGATTTCAACAAATTGAAAACCCTAATTCCAAACCCTAATTTCAACAAATTGAAAACCCTAATTCCAAACCCTAATTTGGAATTTCTGCATAACACAATAATAACCAATTCAAAACCCTAATTACCAATTCAAACCCTAATTACCAAACCTTAATTTCTGCATAACCCTAATTCCAAATCGTAATTACCAATTCAAAACCACACATTCACAATTTCTGCATAACACAATAAATACATCAGATTCAAATGAGACAGAGAGAGATAGATGCCATACCATGGAGAGAGAGAGAGAGCAGAGACAGAGAATGAGAGTAGGGAGAGAGTCTGAGAGCAGAGGGAGAGCGAGAGCAAGAGTGAGAATCTGAGAGCAGAGGGAGAGCTCGAGCAAGCAGAGGGGAAAGCGAGAGCGAGAGTCTGAGAGGGAGGAGAAAAAAACGTAAGTGTAAAAACGTGATTGCAAATGAGGGCACTTGGGGTTTTATATAAATTGTAAAAGCATGGTTTCAATCCACGCTTTCATTAATCAACAGTGAAAGCGTGATCGTGAATCACGTTTGCTTAAGAAAATGAATATGCACAGTGAAAGCGACATGCACAGTTGTGACAACCCTCACCACTGTTTACTGATGATACCACTGATTAGTGCTAATCTATGAGTAAGCATGTTAACTGACTGATTGATTGAAGTTCTGAATTGATTGATTGATTTTATTAGTTTAAATGCATTTCTATCTGTTTGGCTGTGAAATTATCTGTTCATGTTTTATGGTTTAAACTGTAAATTGAAGGCCTTATCGGCGGCCGAATCCAAAATCGATTGATGTTTTATGCTATTTAGAATTAATGTGATTTTATGGTATATTTAATTGAAAATTGATTTGGTATGATTAAATTAGATTAAATGATGTAAATTGCATGAGTTGGTTTATTCACCATTTTGCCACCACTAGTGGGCCACTAGCTTAACACTTTTGAGACTCATTCATATGCATTACAACACATTTCCCCAGCCATTTTCTAAGCCTTAACCGACTGAGGGAGAGAGAGTAGGAGAAAGCTTGATTTCATCTTCAATGGGCTTGGAAAACTTAAGAGAATTGGAAGATTTGGAGAGGTGTTACTTAATTGAGCTTCTACATCTTGAATTCAAGGTCTAAGGTAGAAAATCCACCTTCTTAAACTTGTATTTGAGTTGATTCTTGCATGGTTCTTGTGTCCTTAGTGATCCAAGTCTAGATTTGGTCCTAGCATGTTGAATTGTAGCTCAAATCATGCATGCATGTTTACATTGTTGAGTTTGGAGGTTGTTTTCATGAAAACTCCCACATGCATGTTCATATTATTGTTATAGACCATGATTTCATCTTGTTTTGAAAGAATTGGCTCTTTAGAGCATGTATTAAAGCTTTAAAGTTGAATAACTTCATGCATGTTGCATTGAAGTCATGTTCATTAAATGTTGTTTGAAAATTGGGTTTGATTGAACTACCTTTGGGCTTTGATTTCTCAAATTGATCTTTGAAACATGTAATATTATGGGTTTTGAATTGTTTTCCAGAAAATTAGCCCAAGAGGATTTTGAGCGTGAGACACAAGTTGGTTTGAGCTTGAGGTTCAAATCTGGAAATTCCAGATTTTGAACTTACGCTCGAGCGGAGTGACTGGCGCTCGAGCGTGAAATTCGTGCATCTAGCACTTTCATTTATTTTATAGTCCGCTCGAGCAGGGAGAAGGATGCTCGAGCGGGGCCTTGTGTCTCACGCTCGAGCGGGTATCGAGCGCCCGTCGAGCATGAATTTCAATCATCCAGTACTTTTACTGTAGTTTATAGTCCGCTCGAGCGGAGGAATACACGCTCGAGCAGAGACCTTTGTCAGCATGTCCGCTCGAGCGGAGATAGTCACGCTCGAGCGGGACTCCTGTTTTTTGAAAATTTTGAAAAGTGTTTTTAAAGTACATCTTTGCATCCTCATTCCATTCTAGGCATTCTTAGGCCTACTTTAAGACATCTTAATGAGGATATTGAGGTAGAACCACACCGAGTCTAAGTAGGGACTAAGTCTTTGTTCCCGAATGTGTAACTTAGTGTGTGTTCGTTCTGTAACTGTTTAGGGTTGGCACTCGGAGACGCGCTCTAGCTGCTTATAGCCCAGAATTCTATGAGTAACAATGTTGTAAAGACATGTTCAATTTTAATTATTCTCTAAATGATCGACCATACTGCTCTGTACTGTTACTATACTGTTTCCGCTACTGCTTTGTGCTGTTACTATACTGTTTCCGCCACTGCTCTGTACTGTTATTATACTGTTACTGCTACTGCTCTGTATTGTACTGTACTGTTGCTACCACTCCTCTGTACTGTACTGTTACTGCTACTACTACTGCTCTGTATCGTACTGCACTATTACTGCCACTGTACTGTTACTGTACTGCCACCGTTACTGCTACTGTACTATTACTGTACTGTTACCGTACTGCTACTGTACTGTTACTGTACTGATACCGTTATTGTTACTGTGTTATACTGTATTTGCTATTGTACTGTCACTGTTACTGCTACTGCTATTGTCACAGAGATCTCTGCTAGTTCCAATGTCCAGAACTCCCACTGTCTACTATTTTGATGGCCATTATCTGACTGTTCGGCCTATTAAGACCTACTGTACTGTTCTACTAACGGATGTGCCACGTATGATCACTATGGTTTCTAAACGATTGATATGGCAGGAAATATAAGCCACTGATTGTATAACTCATTTACCAAGGCAAATGACTGTTTAAAATACTGAAGGGACATTCATTCTTAACCCCTTTACACATATGTTATTCACTGGGCTTTAGCTCACTGTTTATATTTAATATGTAGGTGTCCAGGCACTGGACCGGAGTTAGGAGCGTTGGGTTAAACTCTTTTTTTGTCAAGCCGACCACAGTGCCTCACTGCGAGGTTCCAAGCCTGAGCGAACGAAGGCTATCTTTGGAGTGTTTGGAATCCCCTTTTTTTGCCTCTGTTTTGTGTAGACTGTATGAAACTTATACGGTACTGTTTAGTTAGGGACTAGGTCCCTAATCTGGATGATGTGTATATGATGTACTGTAAATATATTTTGCTTACGAATGTGAATGTGTATTGAAAAGACTTTTGCATACAAACTGTCACAGCTCATTGGACATTTACTTTATACTGTTTTGGCTTCCGCCAGCCCTTGTACTCTGTATTACTGTTATTACTGTTAAGCAGGCCTTCGGTAATCACGGATTACTGGCCGGTTACGGTGCTAAACCCATAGGGGCGGGTTTGGGTCGTGACAACAGTGAAAGCGCGGTTTGGAACCACGTTTTCTTTAGGAAAAAAATTTATGTTAAAAACGTGGTTTGCAATCACGCTTTCTTAATTAAAGGCGTGGTTTCTAATAGCGCTTTCATTGTTCATCAAATTTTCGGTCCAAAACAGTGAAAGTGTGATTTGTAATAGCGCTTTAGCCTAGTTTGGGAATTCCGTCTAAACTAGGCCTAGTTTGAGAATTAAGATAATAAATTGGCTTAATATGGAAAAAGCCTCAAATAATTAAGTGTATGAAAATAAAATTTTTCTTGAAAATAGTTTGTCCACAAGGATATATTTTGCGAAATGACCAATCTGCCCATATATTGAGTTTTACGCCTATCTGTTCGTGGGTAATCTAACCGTCACTATCTCTCTCTTAATCACCCTTTTTTTTTTCTCTCTCTCTCTCTCTCTATATCACTCATTCCATTTCTGTCCTCTCATTTCCATTTCTCTCTACTCCAGTGCTGAGTCGACTCTCTTCTGACTGTTGGTTGCCGCAGCTCCGTCTTCTGAGGCTTTTCCTATATTAAGCCTAATTTGTATCTTAATTCCCAAACTAGGCCTGGTTTGGACGGAATGCCCAAACTAGGCTAAAGCGCTATTACAAATCGAGCTTTCACTGTTTGGAGCCCAAAATGTGATGAATAGTGAAAGCGCTATTGCAAACCACGCTTTTAATTAAGAAAGCGTGGTTGCAAATCACGCTTTTAACATAAAATTTTTTTCTGAATAAAACGTTATTTGAAATCGCGCTTTCACTGTCCATTCGTTTTCTGAAGAAAACGCTATTTGAAATAGCGCTTTCACTGTGCATTATTTTTTCTTCATAAAACGCTATTTAGAATCACGCTTTCACTGTTGATTAATGAAAGTGCGGATTGAAACAACGCTTTTAAAAGTTGTACAAAACACCCAAGCCCCCTCATTTGCAATCACGTTTTTTACACTTACGTTTTTTCGTCTCTTGCTCTCTGCTCTCAGACTCTCTACCTCTCGCTCTCGATCTCCCTCTGCTCAGATTCTCTCGTTCTCAATCTCGCTCTGCTCTCAGACTCTCACTGTCGCTCTCGCTCTCCCTCTGCTCTCACTCTCTGTCTCTGCTCTCTCTCTCTCTCTCCGTGGTATGGCATCTAGCTCTGTCTGTATCATTTGAATTTTATGTATTTATTTATTGTGTTTGTGAAAATGTGAATGTGTGGTTGAAAATGTGAATGTGTGTTTGTGAAAATGTGAATGTTAGGGTTCTAAATGTCAATTATTAAATGTGTTAGGGTTGTAATGTGTTAGGGTTTTATCAGTGTGGTTATGAAATTATAAAATCATAAAATGTTAGGGTTTTGAATTGTGAAATCAGAAATTATGCTTGTGGTTTCAAAAATTAGGTTTGGAATTTTTTTTTTTAACTCTTTATAAAGATCAAATCATGATTTTTTTTCTTCTTTTGTAATCCCTGTGGTTTTTTTTTTTTTTTTTTTTTTGGTTGAGAAGCTTTAAGAAATTTGATAATATAATAATAATTGGCTATATTTTACGTGAAATAATTTTTATCTTTTTTGCATATGAAAATGAAAGTCAAGTAACTATGCCAATAATGATTGTGTAACAAAATTTTTACTTTTTTTTATACTTTTAACTAAATTATTTATTTATTTATTTGAACACTTTTTATCTCTTTCATCCTAATCAAATTGCCGTTATTAACATTGCAACTGGCTTATTGTTCTAGAGTAACATCAATATGAATCCAAAACCTCTGAACTTAAGTTATTTTTATTTTTGCGATGGGATTTGCTCCAGTACTAATCTAGATTGGAGAAGTGTTCTTTGAGCCCATAGGCTCATTACTTGTTCATTTTAATGATCTGAATTGTTTATTTTTAAGATTCTTTAGATATATCAAGTACACACAAAAATTAGATAGATCCGATAATTGTAACATGTTGATTTTATTGCATTTGTCTTAAAAAAAATACTAAATGATTTATTTTAAAAAACACACTCATTGATCATTTTTTTAGAAAGAAACATAATAAAATGAAAATTTCATAATTATCAGACCAATCTATTTTTTTCAATATAAATAATACACATGAAGAGTTCTAAAAATCAACTGTTTAGATAATTAAAATAGATCCCTGATGGATCCAGAATTCCAAACAATGCCTATTCAATTCATATATGGATCGGAAAGAGTCTCATTCGTTATTTTAACACCTTTTATCTATTTCATCCTAATCAACTTATAGTTATGTAATTTTTTAATTTTGGATTATTAGGGAAACCACAAAGAAATTGGTTGAGATCCCTATTCACTTTCATTCATCAAAATTAGTTGACTTTGATTGGATTGATTAGTATTTAACAGTTAATAATAAGATAGGTTCATGAAATATTAGGTCCGGAGAAGTCCAATTGCTATAGATTAGCTGGTGTGATGGTAGTTTTCATTGTTTTTTTTTTTTAGGTCGTGACTAGTAGTTTTGATTGCGTGTCATGTTTTATTTGACATTGAATAGGACTGAAAAATAAAAAATAAAAATAGAAGTTAGCTCAATTGATTAATAGTTAATTGAATAGGTTCCTGAAATATTACATCCTGTGGTCCCTACTTTCTATGAAGCCTGATTTTACTTCTTTAAAATTAGCTGTTATTTGCCCATGACTTTGATTGCGACTGAACAACTAATGTTTTGAGCCCATGTTGAGCTCAGTTTGTCTCCACTGAATCGCGTTGTTTGGTCATAAGGTTATTACTGATCATTTTTTCAATAATTTCAAACGTTTATTTTTTACATTACAATGTGTAAATTATTCATAAAAAATTAAAACGATCTAATAATATAACTATGTTTATTACTTTTGATTTTTTTTTAAAATTTAATGATTTAGTTTTTAAATAATATTTGTCATTTATTTTTTTATAAATAAATGTCATGAACTAACGTGATTACGCTTATTCAGTTTATTTTTTTTACAAATAAATGTCATGAACTAACGTGATTACAGTTATCCAATCGACCTGATATATTTTATGAATGATCTATACGTTGTGGTTTAAAAAATAAACGATTTGAATCATCAATATGAAATCTATGGGTGGATCACACAGGTCCAAATAACACGGGGGAGACAAGCTGATAAAGGTTATTGGATAAGATTTAAAAAATTAAAAATTAACAATAATACTAATAAAATATAAAATAAAAAAAAGAGTTTTGGGTTTGGAATTTTTTGAAATCAGAAATTAGGGTTTGGAATTTTTTAAAATCAGAAATCAGGGTTTGGAATTTTGCTTCTGAATCAGAAATCATAAATTATGCTTGTGAATAAACTAACCTATATTTGTTGAATTGGAATTATGAAATGTCTATATTTTGAAATTTGAAATCAGAAATTGGAATTTTGAAATTATGGTTGTGAATCAAAATGTCTATATTTTTTGAAATTAGGGTTTGGAATTTTGAATTGTGAATAAATCAACCTATATTTATTGAATTGGAAATTTTATTTTTTGGAATTAAAAGGAAATTAGGGTTTGAAAAGTAATTTTTTTTTAATTAAGAATAAAATTAAAAAAACTGCAATTCATATAATTGATAATTGTTAATGTCATATTATGAAATTCATATAATTGAGAATTGAGAATTGAAATTCATATTATGAAATTCATGAATTGAGATATTTATGAGTAACATAACTAAGAGTTTTTTGAATTGGAATTTGGAATTTTTCATGAACCAAATAACATATGGCCCCATGAGTGTGGACTTTTCACCAATTATCCCTATTTTAAATTGATAATGTTATATATATTAACAAATTTTTATTATAATGTTGAATTAACCACTAGTATAACACCTATTACATCATTAAAATAATTCATGCTTTAATTTTAAAAAATTTATTAGTACATGATATATCAATTATTAAGAATAATTTATAAAATTTATTAATTTGTATAATGTTTTTTTATTTTGTATATGTTATTTATGAAGTTGATGTGTTAAAGTAAATTTGCTTTAATCATATATATAGTTAGAGTATTCTTTATCTGTTACACATAATTACCAATATACATAGCATGAATTGTTGACTTTATGGTTGTATATTCAATTTTTTATTCAGTTTCTACATCAATTGGTTGGCATAATCTAGAACTAAGTGGGTAAATTTCATTTTCGATTTGCCACTCACCCAAATAATACTGACCTACGAAAATCTCTAAGTCTAATCACTTGTATAGATATTATGGTACACTGTAAGGAATATTACCTTATTTTGTATTCACCCAAAAAACATTATCTTATTTTGTGAAAATAGCTTTTTAAAAAATAAAAATTGAAAAAAAAAAATATGTTTATCACCCATTAAAAAAAATAATTAAAAAGCAACCCAATTTCATATTAACTTTTTTAACTTATAAAAAAGTCAAAAAAATTATTAAAAAAATAATATCAAACAAGTTTTTAGTCATATTATTTATAAATTAAGAGGTCAATAAATCAATTTTTATAGCGATCCCAGGTTTTACACCTTGTTGTACAGTGATCCGGACATGTGTCCGTGGATGTTGTAGTTGTTTATTATCTTGTTTACATCCTTTCCTACTTATTATTTGAGTTATAGGATGTGTTGGGCGGGTTTGTTACAGGTTGGTTGAGTTTAGAAACCAAAACCAGTTTGCCCAGGTTTTCAGTGGTGCGCTCGAGCGGGTATTTCTGCGCTCGAGCGGAGTGTGGTTTCTGGTTGTCCGCTCGAGCGGACATTTTTGCGCTCGAGCGGGGTTTGCACACACTCAGTATTTTCGTGCTCTGCAGAACTTCTGCAGGAGTGATTTCAACGCTCGAGCGGGTTTCCTGAGCTCGAGCGGGTTGCGCTCGAGCGGGCTTGGGGGCGCTCGAGCGGAGAGTGTATCTTGGTTAAAAGTTCTGGGAGGGGGAGAATTGCGCTTGAGCGGACTTGCTTTATTTTTGTTCTTGGCGCTCGAGCGGGCCTTGTTGAGCTCGAGCGGACCCAGTTTTTTTTGTTCTTTACGCTCGAGCGTTGTGTTCTCCGCTCGAGCGGAGATGTCGTATATCAGCTAGCAATTAGG
Organism: Camellia oleifera; assembly: GCA_022316695.1. Classification (NCBI taxonomy): domain Eukaryota; kingdom Viridiplantae; phylum Streptophyta; class Magnoliopsida; order Ericales; family Theaceae; genus Camellia; species Camellia oleifera. Next base: position 108,389,490 of record CM039305.1, on the reverse strand, counting down.
CTTTTCAAAATCACTTTTTGTCTTCACACTCTCTCTCCTACTTTCCAAAAAGCATTTTTGAGAGCTTCTCTCACTAGGATCTCCCTTCTCTCTAGGGTTTGATCTAGTTAGAGGTTGTTTCTTGCCTTTGGCCTTTGTAAAAAAGTTGTTGATCGTCGATGGCGTCGTTTTGATCCAAGAAGTTCGGTGTTTGGAGCATTTTGATTTTTATCTCTTCTCCATTCGAGCTCTAAGTTTGAGGTAGGGATATCCTACTCCTCTCTATGAACTTTGTCTTTAAATTTTAGTATTTTGAGATGTTGGGGTTGGTTTGGTAATTTTGTGAAAGTTTGGGGGCTTTTGTGTAATTTTACAAAAGTTGGGGTTTTCATTTATAATGAACCTAGGAGCATGTTTAGTATGGAAACATGGAATAAATGTTGAATCATTGATAAAAAGGGACCTTAAGGGTTGTTATGTTAATTATGGAAAATGCCCTAATTACATGGAATGATTAATTGGGATAATTAATTGTGAGAAATGAGGAAATGAAATAAAAGTGTTGAGATTGGGAATGTATGGGGTTAAAGGGTGTAGTTGAATTACTCATCACTCACCAAATTAAAATGTTGATTAAATATCCATTGGTGCATTTATTTCCTGTTTAGAAATAACTGCTTTGGGCTATCGGTGGAAGATAGTCGTGATTGTTGTAGACAATGCATGATGATTAGGCAAACTAAAACTAATCGATTGAAAGTGTCATAGAGTATGACGGTGAATTGAATACATTAACCTTATGTATTGAATGATTGTATATAGAACCAATGTGTTTGTATGCATTATGTGTAGAGGAGGAGATAGGGGATGTACTCTGCGGTTTAGGGGAAGATAGGGGATGTACCTCTAAACCGGATAGTGATTGGGAGGGGATGGGGGATGAACTCCGTAGACAGAGCTCATATGCTTGTCTAGAAAAGTGAAGATAGAGCTCATATGCTTGTCTTTGAGAAGTGAAGATAGGGCTAATATGCATAACTTGTTGGAATGTAGATAGAGCTAATATGCTTATCTAAATATGTGGGATATAGTTTTATACATATCTGTTGAGACAGTGATAGAGCTAATATGCTTATCCATTGAGAAAGATCAAATGAGAAGTAACTTGGACTCATGAGTCGTATGACATAAAAATGTGATTTATGTGGATGTATCAGTGTTGGCCATCTATCAATTGCTAATCTTTTAGTCATTGTTCATGGTTGGTTTAGTGTATTTCTGCTGGGCTGTGGCTCACCCTTTATGGGAATATCATTTTCAGGTACAGGTAGCATGCCACCTCCAAGGTCATAGCTTGGGAGGCCAGATGCGGGCAGACTATTTTTATTTAGTCCTTTTTGATGTATTACATGTATATTCAAGCCAAGGGCTTTATGTGTAAATGAGTTAGCTCTCTTTTGTTGTAACCAAGTGTTAACTTGGAAAGCTGTAAGCCCGTAGGGCACTTTGCTTTTGTTGTTAACATGTAATACTTTTATAATGAAACTATGATGAATAGAAGAATGTGGAACTTTTATATATCAATGCATGTCTCTATTGTTGGGTTTAATGTTATCATTTTGAGGGCGTTACAATTTTTACTTAAAGGCAATGGATGATTAGTGAAAAACATAAACGCATGACTTTCCAAGAGTACCTAATAATTTTTCCTCATTAAAAAAATATCAAACAAACTCTTAGTTATGTTACTCATGAATTGGAATTTTTCCTCATTGAAATTCATATTATGTTCTCTCAAATATTTAATTTTGACTATATTTTATTCAAAAAAAAATATTTTTATTGACTTCAAAATAATAAGTGAAAAGATCATGTTCTCTCAAAATATTTAATTTTGACTCTATTTTATTCAAATAAAAATATTTTGGTTTAGTTTTAATTGGTTTATTTCACTATATTTGGGGTCAGGCACCCAGAATATGATTAAAAATTCTTAGAATTTATTTTCATTTGGGTTTAACTAAAGGTTTCCACTTAGTTGTTAATTATCTAAATCTATACTTTAGGACATAGCTTATTGCAGGTGTCTGCATATAAGCACATAATCACTTGTAAATTGTATGTAAGATCGGATTGCACTCTGCCCCTCCAAGCTAACCATCCAAAATAATTTAATTTTGGGAGGTGCTACATTTTTCCACAACCATTTGGAAAATCAAACCAAACAATTTATTTTTGTCAAATTTATTTATATTTTTTAAAAAAAAATCAAAAAATAATTTAAAAAATCAAACCAAACCGCTATATCATGTATTATTTTTAATATACATTCAATAAAATTAATAATTTTTATAAAAAATATTAACTTTGATATTAGAATAATTTGAAGACATTTCATCATAAAATACTAACATTTAATTTTATAATCTTGTCATAGAAATTTTAAAAAATTTAATGAGCTGAATTTGTAATACATATAATAGCATTATAGTAGAAATTAAAATTTCCTCACAAAACTTAAGAAAATTTGAAAAAGTTTTTGAAATGGATATTGAACGAAGAGACTTATCGCCACTTCCGCTTTGTGACTGTCCGCCACTATTGAAAAAGAAAATCTTATCATTATGTTTTAATAATTTTTATTTTGATTTATACAATTAGAAGTCATTATTAATTGCACTGTCCCTTCAGGCACAGACATACACTAGTTATAATATATGCATGAAAAGAGTCTTAAAACATACACTATGAATGGAACAAATACTTGATAGAATCGAGTTCTTTCAACTCACACCATACTGTGCATACACTACTAGTGATTAATTTAATGAAAAGAGTCTTAAAACATACACCGTGCCATCAATCAAGTTCTTTCAACTCAATGGAACAAATATTTAATTATCTACAAAACTTACACTATGATTTAAGATGTTTGTATGACTTGTCCAATTTTGTCCAATCTCACTGAATAAGAAAAATACTTGATAGAATGAAGTGTTTTTTAAATGTGTGATATATCTGTCTACTTTATCAAAATACTAAAAAATAGATCAAGATTTATGAAAAGAAAACAAAATATGTGTTTTTAAAATTGGTCCCGCTTACATGCGTACGATTAAATCATTGCCTAAATTAACGGTTTTGTAGAGTCATTATTATTATTTATTTATTTATTAACTTTGATATTAGAATAATTTGAAGACATTTCATCATAAAATACTAACATTTAATTTTATAATCTTGTCATAGAAATTTTAAAAAATTTAATGAGCTGAATTTGTAATACATATAATAGCATTATAGTAGAAATTAAAATTTCCTCACAAAACTTAACAAAATTTGAAAAAGTTTTTGAAATGGATATTGAACGAAATGACTTATCGCCACTTCCGCTTTGTGATTGTCCACCACTATTGAAAAGGAAAATCTGAACATTATGTTTTAATAATTTTTATTTTGATTTATATAATTAGAAGTCATTATTACACTAGTTATAATATATGCATGAAAAGAGTCTTAAAATATTCTAATTAATAGTCCATAGCAATTTCGTAGGTAAGAAGGACAAAAAAAAAAAAAAAAAATGGCACTTTGATGGGTAAATTTGTGTTTCATAATACCAAATAATTGGTACGGATGCTCCGATAAATTCACATGGATAACTATCCAAAATTTACTACATAGATTTAACAACCAACTTAAATTTTCTCTCTAATTTTTTGCCATTATAAATTATCTTTGTAATTATTATTTTGTTTTTGTATGTTTAAGAAAAAAAAAAAGAGTAAATAAATTAAATTTTTTTCTTACTTTTCAGAATGAGCCAAAATGAGTTTTTTGTTTTAATTTTATAACAAAGCCTCTATGACATCTAAAAAGTGGACGAGGGTTATTAGTTCACATAGGAAATAACTTTGTCATTAAGGTCCCTAATGGCACAAGTTTGAGCAAATCAAATTAACTTATCTGTAATTATCCATAAATTTGAAGAATTGGATCACCAGTTTTAAAAAATTAATAACAATGTTTGAAACCTCTATTTTATATTGTCCAAATCAATCGAGTTCTTTCAACTCAATGGAACAAATATTTAATTATCTACAAAACTTACACTATGATTTAAGATGTTTGTATGATTTGTCCAATTTTGTCCAGTCTCACTGAATAAGAAAAATACTTGATAGAATGAAGTGTTTTTTAAATGTGTGATATATTGGTCTACCTTATCAAAATAATAAAAAATAGATCAAAATTTATGAAAATAAAACAAAATAAGTGTTTTTAAAATTGGTCCCGCTTACATGCGTACGATTAAATCGTTGCCTAAAATAACGGTTGTATAGAGTCATTATTATTATTTATTTATTTATTTTCAGTGAATGCCTTTTAAAAATTGATCATATTGAGGGAGGGAGGCCCTTGCCGCAATCAGGGACGGATCCAGGATTATGACTTTGGGGGGGCCAAAGTACATTTAACCTCTAACCAATAAAATCTGAAGTTCAATACCAATTTTTACTAACATGAAAAAAAATCAATAATGTTACGATAAAATATTGAACTATAGATTCCTTGTCAACATAGTTGAGTACCAAAAGATGATCATACAATTGAGAATATTTTTTTGCGCATATTCACTTACAAAAAGTAGTAACTATTTCTACATGCATTTATTTACTAAAATTAGGCATCTTCAATTGAGCTTGACGTTCTTTCATAATATCAAAAGCATGAATGATAGAGTTTACATCAAACCCTCGAGCAATGTCTCTTTTAATGTACGTAATTAAGTAACTAGCCAGAAAACCATCTTTCATCCTATTCCTAAATGTCATAAAATATATGGCAGCAGAAAATAACATTTAGATTTTTATCCAAATTCTTAGAGGAAATCAACAAATCATAACCTAAAAGCCTATTCAATTATCAAGAAATCACACAACACAGTACCTACCAATTACAATAAATCATAGTATTAAAAAAAAATTCACAATATTTAGTTAACAATTGTACCAATAACAATTACCAGATATTCATCGCAACTCCTGGCTTCTCCACCATATGCCAGCCTCTCTGCCACAATTTCACCCAAAAAAATAACCAGCTTGCATTGGCCCCACATTGTCATTAAATTATTATTTATTTTTAAAAAAATTCAAAATCAATTGCTAACCCAAATAATGTTAGAGGTGGTGGGTTCTGATGTGTGTGTTGAAAGAGTGTATGTGTATTTATTTTTTCGATTGGCATAGTAAAATAAAAGAGTGTTTGAAGAGAGGAACGAAATCTATTGACAGTGGGGGATGTAATTGTGGGTTATGTGACATAGGAAGTTGGGGATTTGGGTTGTCAAGTTTGGGATACCAAAACTGAAAATTGGGTTGAAGATTTCTAGATGTCTGCAGGCTTATGGGTGACCAATAACAACCAATAACAAATTAATGGCAAAATAATTGCATTATTTAGTCTAAAATCAAAATCAATCATAATATTTAGTCTAAAAACAGAATAATCACATTGAAGCTGAAGGGATATTAGATAACTTACCAATGAGAGTCCACGGTTCCACCATCTACGCCAACCAGCTTTGACGAAGTCCGACAACAAAGCTTCTCCGTTTCTTCCCTCATCTCTTCTCTCCTCTCATCTCTTTCGAATTGCAACAAGTCTCTTAGATAAGTTGTTTTCTTTTCTTTTTTTAATCTTAGTGCTTTGTTTGAACAAGCTTCTCCAGCAAGCCTTATAATTTATATATTTGTAAAAGTTTCATATTTTACACTTTGACCCAAGAAAGTTTCTAAAATTTTGCTTTCATCTTGACCTAATTTAAAAAATACATATACATGAAATTTAAAATAGATTATTATATATGTTAACTAATTCAAAAAAAAAAAAAATAATCCAAATAGTTTAAAAAATTGGGGGGGCTACTCTATATAATTTTGAAATTATCTAAAAAAAATTTGGGGGTGCGAACTCCTATAATTTTAAATTATTTTAAAATTTCTAGTATAATATATGATATTTTTCAAATTTTTGGGGGTGCGGCCGCCCCCCTCTGCCCCCCCTAGATCCATCCTTGGCCGCAATGGTAAGGTTATTTTATTATGCTGATAATAATGCTTGTGGTTATATGTATATTTGTTAGGACCCTTTATTGTCAAATCCGGAGACAAAACTTTGTGTTGATAAAGTTGTAATTTTTTGTGTTTTTGTTCTTCCTGCTCGAGCGGGGTCTGGTGTGCTCGAGCGGAGATAAAAGGATCTCAGTATTTTGACAGGGTTGCAAAAGTACTGGTGGGTGTGATTTTACGCTCGAGCGGAATATCTAGCGCTCGAGCGCACCTCAGTTTAGTCACATGCATATTTTGTTCAGTCCGCTCGAGTGGACTGTGGAGCGCTCAAGCGGAGATCGCGAACCCAGATTCTCTATTTAAACCTGCTGAGGTTATTGTTTAGGATTACTTTTTTCTAGATCTTGTTTAGGGTTTTCTAGGGTTTTGTTTGAAGTTTTCTTCTGAGTTTTTTGATAGTTTTTCTTGATGTTCTTGAGAGGGTTCTAAACTTATGAATTGAGTTTCATACATCAAGGAGTTTGATACTTTATGTTCAAGAGAGTTCTCTTCGGTGGCTTCCGAAGATCAAGACGTAGAGTTTCAAAAGGTGGTTGATTCTTTACGTAGTCGTTAATTCGACAAGTGAAGTTGTGGGATCAACTTCAGAATTGATCAGTTCTGTGACGAAGGCGTGGTGAAAGAGTTATAGAAGATTCGAGGACAAATTGACTAGGTTGGGTAATTTGTGTATTATCTTTGTAATCTTTCGTTCTTCAGTAGTGGATTGATTAGTGGCGGTTCGCCCGTGATTTTTGATTACAATTGAAGGTTCTTCAATTGTGGTTTTTTCCACGTGAAAATCGTTTGTGTCGATTTATTGTTTATTCCTTAAAAACAAACAAACTAAAATCACTCTCGTAAGTGCTTGTTGATTTTAGATTAAGTGTTTTGAATAATTGGGATTCGGAATATTTTAATCTTGATCTAGTCACGAATCACTTAGGATTTTCAGTTGGTATCAGAGCAGGTCACTCTTTGTTTTATCAAAACTATAGGAGTGTGATTTTGTGTGACTAGTATTATGGATTCTATTCGTGAAGGTAACTCGACTCATAGACCTCCTTTACTCGACGGTACAAACTATTCGTATTGGAAAGCTCGTATGAGAGCATTTTTAAAATCCATCGATGAGAAAGTTTGGCACTGCGTGGTCTTTGGGTGGAGTGAACCTATTGTCACCATCGATGGCGTTGATATTCCTAAACCCCTTGATAAATGGGACACAACTGATTACCAGAACGCGAGTTGGAACAGCAAGGCTCTCAACTCCCTCTTTTGCTCTGTCACACCTGAAGAATTTCGTCGAATTTGCACGTGTGAGGTAGCAAAAGAGGCGTGGGATATTCTTGAAACAATTCATGAAGGTACTACCTCTGTCAAAAGGTCAAAACTTCAACATCTCACCTCCGCCTTTGAAACCCTTTTTATGCGCAACGATGAGACGTTTGATGATTTTTATGCAAAGCTCAGTGATATCGTGAATTCCTATTTCACTCTCGGTGAAAAAATCCCGGAAGCTAAAGTTGTTGGAAAAATTTTGAAGTCCCTTCCCGAGAGGTTCCAATCAAAGGTGACAGCCATTGAGGAGGCTCAGAATGTTGATACCCTCAAGCACGATCAATTGGTTGGAAATTTGCAGACTTATGAAGCCCACCAAATTTCAAAGAAAAAACAAAAAGAAAGTGTGGCTTTCACGAGTGCTCATGAGACTGCAAAACCTCCGGAGACTGAATTTGATTTAGAGTCTGAGATGACGGCTATGCTTACAAAACAGTTTAAAATTTTTTTGAAAAAGAAGCCTAATTTCAGAGACCCTATTTCAAAAGATAAGAGTACTGATAAACCCAAAATGTTTCCACCAAAATTTGCTCAAAAAACTGAAAAGAAGATTGTAAGGGGGCAAGGGGTCAAGTGCTATGAATGTCAAGGGTTTGGCCATATGTCCCTTGAATGCCCTTCGAAAAAGAATCGAAAGAAAGTCTACACTGTGACTTGGGATGATGAAAGCGGGTCGGAGCAAGAACCTAAAGAACCTGAATCCGGTGAAGATGGGGATAGTGCTTTCATGGCATTTTGGACTACTTTTACTCAACCTCTTCCGAAGCCTTCGGAAATAGCTCGTGGTCAGAACTTGCATCATGCTCCCACCTTTGATGGGACTAACTACTTGTATTGGAAAATCAGAATGAGGGCTTTTCTGAGAGCTTTTGAACCAGAAGGTTGGCAAGCCATTGAAGAAGATACAGAAAGTGCAGATAATCCGGGCAATCAGAGAGCCCTGATCACTATTCGTGGTGCAATCTCCAATGAAGAACAGCAACGGGTTGTTCACTGCACAAAGGCTAAAGATGCATGGGAAATTCTGAGCCAATTCCATGAAAGAAGAGATTCACCTCCACCACCATCCAGCAACTTATGTGCCTTGGTTGCTAGATTGGATGAGGTCAAGGAGAATGAAGAGCAAAAAGAGGATGATGAAACATCTGAAGACAATGATGAGATCAATGTCGATAAACTACAACAAGCTTACGAAAAGCTGTATGAGGAATTTCTGAATTTGTCCAAAACCAACGACAAACTCTCTCTCAAACTCAAAACATGTGAGAGTGAGAATGTTCGGCTAAAAGGAGAACTTGTAACAGCAAAACAGAATGTCATCAAGATCTCAAGTGACAGGCAAGACTTATGTGGAAAACTTCTATCCTGTGAAACTGAAAGGAATGAACTTCTGAAGGTGTATTCCACATATGAAGAAAAGCTTGAAAGTCTTGAGTTGTCACAAGCTGCATTGGAAGAGAGAGTCAGTCAGAAAGATGAAGAACTCCGTATCGCTAGAGCAACAATTGCCATGTGGAACAAAGGTTCCAAATCTCTAGAAGACATCCTCGGGTCTCAACAAATGGGGTGTAACAAAAGTGGGCTAGGCTATGGTGCAACAGCTCACAAGGGACAGGCTTTTACCTCACATAACCTGAAGACTCAAGCAAAAGGAAAGCTGAAGATAGACCAGGATGATCCCTCTCTTCATCTACCGAAAGTGGGTAAGATCAACAAAAAGGAGGTAAAACTTGTGTTTATTTGTCATCATTGTGGTAGGTATGGCCACATTCGTCCTTATTGCTATGAACTGTTTGGTAAGGTGTCTCAAAAGGGTAGAAATTCAAATATTTTTTGGGTTAGGAGACAACCTTACATGTCTATGTGGAATACCAAGATTCATGAGGGTGTTCACAACGCCAAGACACTGACCAAGACCAAAAGGATTTGGGTTAGGAAAGATGATTTGACTTGTTTAGTTGTTCACACTGCCTTAAAAGCACGTGACTCACACATGTGGTATCTTGATAGTGGCTGCTCTTGTCACATGTCCGGTAACAAATCCTACTTCACCTCTCTTGAAAAATATGAAGGAGGAATTGTTATTTTTGGAGATGGCGGCACTTCTAGAGTCATTGGTAAGGGCTCTATAAGTGTTGCTGGTCTTCCCAAATTGGATAATGCTCTACTTGTTGATGGTCTTAAAGCCAATCTTTTAAGCATTAGTCAAATGTGTGATTCTCATCATGAAGTATTGTTTTCAAAAAATAAATGTGAAATTTTGGATAAAAAGGGAAATACTGTCTTACATGGGGTTCGCACATCTGATAATTGCTATGGGATTGTTACTACTGATGATCTCACTTATCACTCTGCCATCATAAGTAACATTGATTTGTGGCATCAAAGATTAGGTCACATGAATTTCAAAGACCTAACTAAGATAGCCAACAAAGAGCTTGTGAGAGGAGTACCTAAACTGGGTAAGAATTTGAGCCATGTGTGTGGACCATGTCAACTTGGAAAGCAAACCCGTGCCCCTCATAAAAAGGTGAACAGCTTTACAACCAAACGTCCCCTTGAATTGGTTCACATGGATTTAATGGGTCCTACTCGCACTGAAAGCATTGGAGGTAAAAGATACATTTTTCTAACTGTTAATGATTTTACTCGATTTTCTTGGGTAAATTTTTTAAGAGAAAAATCTGATATGTTTGATGCTTTCCAGGCTTTAGTCCTTAAAATCCAAAATGAACAGGGTGTTTCCATTGGGCGTATCATAAGAATCCGAACTGATCATGGTCGTGAATTTGAAAACAGTTCGTTTTCGGATTTTTGTGATATGCATGGAATTAAGCATGAATTTTCTGCACCTATTACTCCACAACAAAATGGAGTGGTTAAGAGGAAGAACAGAGTTGTTCAAGAAATGGCTAGGGTCATGCTCCTTAATGACACAAGTGCATCTACTCCTGCAACAAATGAGGATGACAATGGTGAGGCTCCAATCTTGGATACTGAACCACAAAATCAAGGAGAAGCTGCGGTTCAATCACAAGAAATTGTTACAGCACTATCCTCACAGGTAAGTTCAAGTCCAAAGAGTGCTCAAAGGGACATCACTCCTGTTGCTTCTGTCATTGCAAGTCCTGAGCTGAAACCATCAGCAAGAGTGAAATTGAATCATCCAGCTCAACAGGTGATTGGAAGTATCTCGGATCGAATGAAAACCCGAAGACAGATTCGGGATGAGGTATCACATATGTGTTATGTTTCTTTAATTGAACCAAAGAATTTTAAAGAGGCCTTACTAGATGATAGTTGGGTCAATGCTATGCATGAAGAATTAGGTTAATTTGAGTGTAACAAAGTTTGGACTCTTGTTCCCAGACCTAGAGACATGAATGTGATAGGTACCAAGTGGATCTTTAAAAATAAATCTGATGAGAATGGTACTATTGTAAGGAATAAAGCTAGGTTGGTTGCTCAAGGCTACACACAAGTAGAGGGTATTGACTATGATGAGACGTTTGCCCCAGTTGCACGTCTCGAATCTATTCGTATTTTGCTTGGTGTTGCATGTTTTCTTGGCTTTAAGTTGTTTCAAATGGATGTGAAAAGTGCCTTTCTGAATGGGTACTTAAAAGAAGAGGCATATGTTGAGCAACCAAAAGGGTTTGAGGATCCTAAATGCCCTAATCATGTCTACAAGTTAGACAAGGCTTTGTATGGGTTGAAACAAGCCCCTCGGGCTTGGTGTGATAGACTTACTACCTTTCTTCTTGATAATGATTTTCAAAGGGGTAGTGTGGATAAGACCTTATTTGTGAAACATACGAAGTCTCATATTCTAGTTGCCCAGATATATGTTGATGATATTGTGTTTGGATCTACTGCTGAGCATCTTGTGAAATATTTTTCGGATTGCATGACACATGAGTTTGAAATGAGCATGATGGGGGAGTTGTCATATTTCTTGGGTCTTCAAATTAAACAGTCTCTTTCGGGAATAGTTGTTTCTCAGTCCGAGTATGCTAGAAATCTTGTGTCAAAGTTTGGTCTTGAGTCTGCCAAACATGCACGTACTCCCATGAGTACCAGTCTTCACCTTTCCAAAGATTCCTCTGGTATTGATGTTGATCCTACCCTTTATAGGAGTATGATAGGGAGTCTTTTGTATCTCACAGCCAGTCATCCGGATATTTCTTTCAGTGTCAGTGTTTGTGCTCGTTACCAAGCCAGTCCTAAAGAGTCTCACCTTCTTGCGGTAAAACGCATCATCAAATATGTTAATGGGACCTTGGGGTATGGGGTTTGGTTTTCCACTGATACTACAGCTGAAATTACTGGATTTTCTGATGCTGATTGGGCAGGGTGTGCTGATGATAGGAAAAGTACATCCAGGGGGTGTTTTTACCTTGGAAATAATCTGGTTTCTTGGCATAGTAAAAAGCAAAATGTCATTTCTCTTTCGACTGCTGAGGCTGAGTACATTGCTGCAGGGAGTTGTTGTGCTCAAATGCTGTGGATGAAGCAAATGCTTCATGATTATGGGATAGAACAGAACACTCTCACTCTTTTTTGTGATAACACAAGTGCCATAAACATTTCAAAAAATCCTGTCCAACACTCTCGCACCAAACATATTGACATCCGTTATTATTTTATTCGAGAGTTAGTGGATGAAGGCCTTGTTGTTTTGGAACATGTTCCTACTGAGCATCAAAAAGCTGATATTTTTACAAAACCCCTTGATCTTCTTCGATTTGAATTTCTTAGAAAGACCTTGGGTGTAATGCTCAGTAACTAGGTTGTTTCCTGTTTTTTTTTTTTTTTTTTTTTATGTGAGGTGAGTGTGAGTGGTTGGCTTACTGTTCTTGGATGTATTAATCTCATTGTGCCTGAGTCCTGATATTTTTTGCATCACACTTTTTTTATGAACACTACTCATGTTTCTTACAAGATCTTATTAGTCTTTGTTCATAGCTCATTCTGAATGCCCATACTCATTTACTTCATGATCTCATTCTGTACACATCCTTGAGATAAACTGTTGCAGGGGTTTCCGCACAAGTGATCAAAGTTCTCTATGGACCACTGACAGTGTTTCTTGTACTATTTCAGAGGAATTGACCTATACTAGTACATCATGGGTGATGTTGAGTCTCTTAACCATCTACCATTTTTATTCACTTCCATGGTTTCTCCCTCAGTAAATGATATCTAGGCATTAGGAAAAGGCTACCTCAGAGGCACCAACCAGGCCATCCTTTTGATTTCATTCTTCTCTGGTTTGGTCTCCATACTCTTGAGCGTGTATGCCACCAATGAGTGCCAACAAAAAAGAAAAGTTAAAAAAAATAAATAAAAGGATCATTACTTGAGGGGGAGCCTCCGCTTTTACTCAACAAATACCCCGTGATTCCTAGTGGTTTGACTTTTCTCTGTGATGGTCCATTACTCGTGTCGGAGGTTCAGCCATCAGATCACTACCAGGATAAACTCTAGCTTTGTGGCTCTCAAGGATTGCACACACACACATTGTTTACGTGAGCTCTCATGTGTGTTTTTGAGTTATGCATTCTTATGATGCTTATGGCTTTGATTTAATACTATCTGTTTTATTCATGATTTGGTGTTTCAACTCTTTTCTCAAATTTTCAGGACTCATGATTGATGAATTCTTTTGTCCTTGTGGTTCAGTCTTTCACTTGGTCACCTTGCGTGTTACAGGACATCCTAGGTGTTTTTATTTAAAAAAAAAAAAAAAAAAGTTTTCCGCTCGGGCGGCTTGTTTTACGCTCGAGCGTATTGTTCACCCTTGCAGCATTTTGTTCTTGGTTTCATAGTTCTGAAAGAGGGATTTTTGCGCTCGAGCTGCTGTATTCGCGCTCGAGCTGACTTCCGCTTGCATTGCCTTACGCTCGAGCGGTCATATGTACGCTCGAACGGACCCAATTTGTATTTAACTCCCTCCCTCGACTCTTCAGTCATTTTTTCCCCTCTTTTCATATCTCTCAGACCTAGGGTTCCTGTTGTTCCAGTTTTTGAGGTCGATTTCACTCTAATTTTCTGTCTTCCTCACCGATTTGATCCTTGGTAAGTTTTTCCCTCTCTTCTTCGCTATTTTTTTTCTATAAATTTGGCTCCCATGAGAGTCGGATTTCGTGTTTTTTGTTGATATTTTGTGTCTAGTTTTTGTTCCTTCTCTCACACACCTTCACTGAGTCTTCTCGTGTGTTTTTATAGTTGTCTTCATGTTATTTTTTTAGTGTTTTGCTGTGTCTTATACCTAGGGTTTCAGTTTCTTCATGCCTTGTTTGGTTTTGGGTTCAAAGTGATTTCTTGGGTATAACATAGTGTGGCTTTGAGTATAACAGTGGTCTCTTGGATGTGTCTCATGCTTGATGATTTTACATTGCAAATTGAGGATTTCATTCTTTATACATCTATTGGATTCTGTTTTTGGAATGTTTTGCATTATCTTGCTGTTTTAATGACCATCTCCTGTTGTCTATGTGCCCTGTTTTGCTTCATGCACTGTTTACTGGACTAATAGTTTGATTTGGGCTTTGTTTGGTTTGGTTTTTGGCATTGTTGGGTTGTTGGGTTGTAGTCTTGTCTCACCTAGTCATGTCTGCTCCTGCCTCTAAACGCCGTAAGGCCATAGTCTCTCGCCCTACCTTTAATTCTGTGAGGTTTCAATCTGCTCAACAGTCCAAGTCTTTCCATAAATCCTTTAAGTCTCGTATAGTTCATCTAGAGTGGAATGTGCAACCTGATACTTTTGATTCTATCCACATTCGTTCCTTGTTTGATCCTTTAGGTGGTGACTTAGTTTTATCTTTTTCTGGGCGTCAGAATCTCGATTGGGTTCAAGAATTCTACTATAATATGGAGGGTATTCGTGATTGTGAGCCATCTTTCACAACATGGGTTAGGTCAAAATCCATTTCAGTCACCCCTAACCTGATTCGCCAACTCCTTAAGATTGAGCAAGTCTTTCCCGAGCACTATCCTTTCCCCGTTCCCGAACGTCCTACTTGTAATTTTGATGATGTAGCTAAGGAGTTGTGTGGCGTTCCCCGTCATTGGCCTAAAGGAGATTTGATTAAACAATTTGAACTTCTCCTGGAGTTCAGACTGCTTAATCTGATTGTCTGTGCGAACATTATTGTGACCACACATTCCTCCGAGGTCAAACAAGACCAAGGATTCGTTTTGTCTTGTATTGCCTGTCACCAGCCCATTGACCTAGCCTCTCTTATTATAAAAAAGATGATCGGTGTTCATGGGCATAAACAGCTTGGCCTTCCTTACGGTTGCATGATCAACTGCCTTTTGTCTGACCTTGGGGTTCCTGTCCTAGAAGATGATGAGTTTGCATTTCCTTATCGCCCTTTTACTAAGAAAACTGTGTCACAAAGTAGGGCTCATATTAAGGGGGAGTCGTCCCGGGCTGGTCCTTCTGCAGGTGTTGCTGCTGGCCTTGCTGAGGAGGCCGAGTTCGATGCAGCTGCAGCAGGTGATGAGGCTACTATTCCACTTCTGGATCTTCATGTTCAGTTTCAGCAGTTTGTGGAGGCCATGACCAGGCGCTTGGATTTTCTGGATGCACGCTTCGATGCCTTTGATGGTTGTCTTGGTCAGATGGAGCAGACTCTCACTCATCTAGTCCATCTCATTTAGTCTTAGCAGACACCGCCTCCTCCCGATGCTTGATTTTTGATCCCCGGCCAAAAAAGGGGAGTGTTTTTGTAGGTTTTGAAGATTGGACAGATTGGACATTTGGGGGTTTTGAAGATTGGATAGATTGGACATTTGGGGGTACATTGACATTACATTGGTATTTTGTTATTTTGGATCTTGGTACAGATCTTGGTACATCTTTTGATATTGACATCTTTTGTCATTTTGGATCTTTTGATTTTGGTACATTTGGATCTTGGTACTGATATTGGTACATTTGTTTATATGCATGATATTGGTACATTTGTTTATATGCACCTCTTTTGTTCATGACAGATAGTTTGATTGGCATGATACTTTGGCATGATACATTTCACTTCTGATGCTATTCCACAGTTTTGTTTTGTTTTGGTGTGTTGGTTATGTTTACACAGGTGAATGTTGGTTGAAGTGGAATGGATGGATTGTTCATGACAAGATTGTTTTGAGTTTGGACTTGTTTTGTTCTTGTTTTTTAATCTTGTCTAGTGCGTGTGTTTAAGGAAAAATGTTTAGAAAGGTTTTGTCCGGGAATTGACAAAGGGGGAGATTGTTAGGACCCTTTATTGTCAAATCCGGACACAAAACTTTGTGTTGATAAAGTTATAATTTTTTGTGTTTTTGTTCTTCCCGCTCGAGCGGGGTCTGGTGCGCTCGAGCGGAGATAAAAGGATCTCAGTATTTTGACAGGGTTGCAAAAGTACTGGTGTGTGTGATTTTACGCTCGAGCAGAATATCCAGCGCTCGAGCGCACCTCAGTTTAGTCACATGCATATTTTGTTCAGTCCGCTCGAGCGGACTGTGGAGCGCTCGAGCGGAGATCACGAACCCAGATTCTCTATTTAAACCTGTTGAGGTTATTGTTTAGGATTACTTTTTTCTAGATCTTGTTTAGGGTTTTCTAGGGTTTTGTTTGAAGTTTTCTTCTGAGATTTTTTGATAGTTTTTCTTGATGTTCTTGAGAGAGTTCTAAACTTATGAATTGAGTTTCATACATCAAAGAGTTTGATACTTTATGTTCAAGAGAGTTCTCTTCGGTGGCTTCCGAAGATCAAGACGTAGAGTTTCAAAAGGTGTTTGATTCTTTACGTAGTCATTAATTCGACAAGTGAAGTTGTGGGATCAACTTCAGAATTGATCAGTTCCGTGACGACGGCGTGGTGAAAGAGTTACAGAAGATTCGAGGACAAATTGACTGGGTTGGGTAATTTGTGTATTATCTTTGTAATCTTTCGTTCTTCAGTAGTGGATTGATTAGTGGCGGTTCGCCCGTGGTTTTTGATTACAATTGAAGGTTCTTCAATTGTGGGATCAACTTCAGAATTGATCAGTTCCGTGACGAAGGCGTGGTGAAAGAGTTACAGAAGATTCGAGGACAAATTGACTGGGTTGGGTAATTTGTGTATTATCTTTGTAATCTTTCGTTCTTCAGTAGTGGATTGATTAGTGGCGGTTCGCCCGTGGTTTTTGATTACAATTGAAGGTTCTTCAATTGTGGTTTTTTCCACGTAAAAATCGTTTGTGTCGATTTATTATTTATTCCTTAAAAACAAACAAACTAAAATCACTCTCGTAAGTGCTTGTTGATTTTAGATTGAGTGTTTTGAATAATTGGGATTCTGAATATTTTAATCTTGATCTAGTCACGAATCACTTAGGATTTTCAATATTGTTTCGATATATGTATATTATTGATATTTTAATGTTTATTGTTTCATTGAATCAAGTATATGGCAACTGTTCCAATTATCTTCTACTGGGGGGGGGGGAACATAATTCGGGATCCCGATGAAGGTGCATCATATGATGCTGAGCCGAAAGGGATATATGAGGTGCAACTTGGCACCACACTTAGCAATTTGGAGGAGATGTTTATGTCCAAGGTGGCAAGTTACAGGGAAACAGTCTGATTGATCTTCAAATGTAGATATCCTTATCGTCAGTGGCAAGCAACCAGCAAATACAAAATATTACCGATCAATGACGATGAGGCGTTGAACACCGTATTAAGTATCGATGGAAGTTTCCAACCACCAAATTGTTTGGAAGTGTACATTGAGAAAGAGGTTTTACACAATCTTCCGAATATGACACAGATAGATTCTCATCCGTTCATTACATTGTTGACACATGGGATTGACACGACAGCGTTTCAGTCTCCTATGTATAAATCAAATGAATGTTATGCAGCTGGCTACACACAACAGACATTTCATGGCCATGGTGGAGAATCAAGTTCATGTGGTGGATATGAGACTAAATTTCACAATAACACCGAATATGTGCCCACCTACAGCCATCATACCACTCCAGTTGAAGTTCCTGGTAATATGGCTAAAACGGTTAATTCTGTGCAGTTTGCTGACAGTGACATGTACAGTCCTGATGTCGCTCTAGACAATGATGAGAATGAAATGTGTGATGAAGAAAATTTATTGGGCGGATCAGATGATGACGATGATGAAAAAGATTATGCCGACGCTCCCGTTGATATTCAGAATGCCCCCATTCCACCTAGACCTGAAATCCTTTTCTATGAAAACATTCACATGGGTGGTGATTTTGACATTAGTAACCGCAATGTCGTTCCCCGTAACTGAATCTGGAATGCTGAAAATCCAGAGTTGGACAAAGGGATGGTTTTCGTTGATAAGAAGCAACTCGTACATGCTGTGAAATTGTACCATGCAACAAATAATTGAGAGTATAAAGTCGTAACCTCCAAGCGAGACGTTTGGGTGTGTGCTTGCAAGCACGATTGTAGATGGTGGTTGCGTGCATCTCTTAGTAGGATACATGGTCTTTTTGAAATAAAGTAGTACAGGGGTCCTCACCATTGTTTATACCCACGAATGAACAGGGACCACACTAATATTAGCTCCAGTTACATAGTTTCTCATCTTTTGGGACAAGTTGCGGTGAGTATACAAAATAAATGTGTACATTTATATACATATTTGTTTGTTTAAAGTGTTTACACCAAAATAATCTGACTCATAGGTATTGTCGTAAGCAGAATGAACCTGATATGCCCATTAAAAATGTCATCGAAGATATAAAAAAGACCATGAACTATAGTATATCATACAAGAAGGCGTGGCATGCAAGGGCAAAGGCAATTAGAATGGTATTCGGGGATTGGGATGAATCATATAGGATGTTGCCTGAATTCATGCATGCATTACAAACATTTAATCTTGGCGCCATCGTGCAATGGAAGCATAGATATACCGGAAGTACAACCATTATGCCCGTCTTCCACTTTGTTTTCTAGTCTTTCAAACCCGTCATCGATGGATTCAGAAATTGTAGGCCTGTTATAACCATAGATGGTACATTCTTATACTTGAAATACACTGGTGTGTTGCTTGTAGCAACGATTGTCATTGCCAATGGCAAAGTATTACCGCTTGCATTCGCTGTTGTCGACAGGGAGAGTTTGGAGTCTTCATTTCAAATATCAAGGAACATATTGTCATGGACCGACAGGGAGTGACTTTGATATCTGATCGAGCTAAGAGTATTTTAGCTGCTGTGAGACAGCATTGGCTGAATCCCTCGCTCCAATTTGTTGGATATCATCGGCACTGCCTTCGACATGTTTGTAGTAACTTTAACACTAAGTTCAAAAATAAGGAGCTGAAACAACTTCTATGGAAAGCATGCAGTGCTCATCAACAACGAAAGTGTAATGGTTACTTACAACAAATACAGGCTATTGACCAAGAAGCCATCAATTGGGTTTACAAGATGAATCCTGTGGAGTGGGCCCTTTCGTATGACGGTGGATATCGGTGGGGGATATTGACCGGCAATGATGCAGAGTGCTTCAACAGCGTCTTGAAAGGTGCAAGGAACTTACCTATCTCAGCTATGGTTGAATTTACATTTCGGCGACTCATAAAATATTTTGAGGAGATGGGAGCCCAAGCTGAAATAGATGTACGAAATGAGTTCCAATACCCTAGAGAGATGCAAAAAACTATTGAGGATGGCATCGCAAGGGCAAATACTTTCAAGTTGATATCGTATGACAGGTTAGTTTGTAATATAAACTAGATTGTTGTTATTATGTTGTCAAGTTAAGTACACCTAAAAACATGAACTTGATTAGTTTCTATTATAATTTTCTGATAGGCCACGCCGCGTATTTGAGGTGCAAACATCTTTTCGCCATGGACGAAGTCGCAATACACAAATCTTGCGGATGAATCAACCCACGTGCAGTTGTGGGAAATATGACATACGACACTATCCATGTTCCCATATGCTCACTGTAATGTCTGAATGCGGTGACAATCCATTCGAGTACGTTGATCTAGTATATAGGCTTCCTGTATACATAAGGGTTTGGGAAACTAAATTCAATCCAATACCGCATCAAGATTATTGGGATGATCTGCAATGTACCTTAATGCCTAATGTACTTCGTCTGCGAGAAGTAAAACGGGGTCGTGCATCTATGTCTCGTATTCCGAATGAGATGGATATATCAGATAGGTGTTTGACCGCTCGTTGCAGTGAGTGCTAGCAGACAGATCGTGACAGGCGAACATGTCCGGCGCGACTTGATCGATAAAGACTATGTAATACTTATGTTGGACAATCTTCACTGTATTTAAATAAATTAAATTCTGTTGTGTATTAAACAACAACCAGAATAAAAAGAAATAAAGGAAATGAGAGAATTTGTGTGATTACAAAAATCAAACTTGAAATAAAAATAAAAACAGATTTTATTTTGTTACAAAAACAAAAACAAAATTAAAATCTGATTTAAATAAATAAAACAGAATAATAAATTAAACAACTTACTTGATTAATTTCTTTAAATAATTATCTGATCAAGTCCAGTGTTTGACGCTGTGTCCTTAAGACATATTCGTCCTCTCCTCGGCGCTTTCAGAATTTGGACGTCTATCTCCCAGGATAAAATGATCTACTACAAACAATAGCAGCACTACAAATTGTTTGCCTAACGAACACACTAAGTGTTTATACTCTCTCACAGAAGAAAATAATGCAGCAATATGATAAGAATATTTGCAGAATTATAAAGGACGAAATTAGAGTTCTAAAAATCCAAATGAGGGCTGTCCTATTTATAGATGGAATGGTGGCTCTAGGTTTTGAATTAAACAGGTATGATACCTGTTGGTTTTGAATTCAAACAGATTTGAATCTGTTGGGTTACAATTCAAATAGATAACAAAAACGGGAAGGGCCTTGTTTGGGTGTATAGTAAATCCGGATCAGATTATTTTCGGTTTAATACGGGAAGGGCCCTGTTTGGATGTACGGAAAAACCAAACCAGTTTAATTTTGAATTTTGGATTTTATTTTATCAAAAATAAAATTAAATTCAAATGTTTTTGACCCAAAAAGATTAGTATTGGGCCGGACAAGCCCAACCACACACCATGCATCCGCGCCCAGGCCCAGCCCAACCGACCGGACGGACGGACGGCGGCGACGCGCGCGCGCGTGTGGTGATTTTTGAGTCCAATGGGTCTAGCCCATTTTGCCCATAACCTCTCCTTCTAAAACACTTGGGTACCCCTTGGGGCACACCCCAAGTACCAAACTCATGCCTTATAAACCCATTCAAAACTTCCCACCAAATCAATGTGGGACAAGCCTTATTCAAACCTTTAAGGGTTTTCCACCAAAACTCCATTTCCATGGAGCACACTTTGGCTTCAATTTCCCATTCACTCGGTAATGGTTTTGAGCAACCAAATATACCACTTAAATCACAACGCGGCATAGAACGCGTTACCACTTTAACCCGTGAAAATCGACGCACAGGGCCCACCTAAAAAATAGACCAAACTTAGGATAAAATTCTAATTTTACCCAGAATTTATAACCATTTCCAACAATCCCCCACATGAATGGAATTTGATGACAACGGAAATGCAACAATATGCAGATTTATCGAAAGAATACAAGTCGAAAATATCTTGCATCAGGATAGGTAGTTTTCGGCCTTGAACCCTCCCTAGTGATAACCTATCGGACTTACTGGCTAACCAATGGACGCGATGCCTTGAATTGTTCAGCCGTTTGTGTAAGCCAAGACAATAGATTTCACACAAAATATCTTCTAACACATCGTGGTTCTCACTGTTGTGTTCATTTTGGCCTTGAACGCTCCTGGTTTTCATGAGTGTTTCTAGAGAATGTAGCCTCTTTCATTCTCATAGAACCGGCCCCAGTTCAATACTCATATAGGTGATTCTTATTGGGAGTATCTCCTTATACTCGTCTTGATTTTATGCCTTAATCAAGATATAAGTAATCATTAAAAGCGAAGCTTATCCTTATGCCCCTGCAGACAACATATGTTGTAGATATCACTCTCACCATAGGAATGGGTAGGGAAAATTAATCCCTTGGTGATTTCTGGTGAGCCATACATAACTTAGTTGTCATTTTGAACTTAGTTCTTGGGATCTCCAGTCATATAAGTAGGGTTACCATTATGACGACTCTTATGTAATAGGCTTTAATCCCATCCCCTTCGATAAACTATACACTAGCTCTTTTGTCAAACCTTTTGTTAACGGATCCGCAATATTCTCTTTAGATTTTATATAATCTATTGAGATTATTCCGTTTGACAACAATTGCCTAACGGTATTATGTCGACGACGAATATGTCGTGACTTACCGTTATACATATGATTCTGTGCCCTGCCTATTGCAGATTGACTATCACAATGAATGCAAATAGTTGGCACAGGTTTTGACCACATTGGAAAGTCTTCTAAGAAGTGACGAAGCCATTCTGCTTCTTCTCCTGCTTTGTCTAAAGCAATGAACTCGGATTCCATTGTGGATCGTGCGATGCATGTTTGTTTTGTGGATTTCCAAGAAACAGCAGCGCCTCCCTGTAGACACCCCATTTTTGACCGCCCTCAAGACTTGGGCATTACTGATGGTTTGCTCGGTGTTGAGAGATGTGCAGGGCACATGTTTAGTTTCTTCGGCAAGGAAGGAGGCAAATCTCAACTTCATACCCCATTTTGGACCAAAATTATTTTGGATGATTTTTAGACCTTAAGACCCTCTCTTTCAAAACATTTTTGAAATAAAATTCCCACGATGTTCCGACGCTCGCATTTCGGTAAATGTTGCGCTTTTCGGTAAACCGAACAAGGACAAAGTGGAGATGAATGAAAGAGAGATGAAATCTTTGAAAAATCTTTCAAAACACCTTACTTAGGGGTTCGAAGTTGAGGAGAAGAGGAAAAGAGAGGAGAAAACTGGTCTGGGAGAAGTTCGGCGTGAATCCGGGTAGGAGAGAATCGAGCAGCCCTCGCTGAATTGGGCTTATTCAATTGCATACTTGGAGTTAAGCTATGAGGCCACCATCATTGGAAAGAAGACTTCCAGGGCTTCACTTTGTACTCAAGAATCTCCCAAAGCCAAGTCCGGGTGGAGGAGATATGATTGGTTGAAGCTGGGCATCACCCCGTTTGGATCGAGTCTGCGCGGCTTCACCAAAAAGGGCATAACTTTCAGCATAGGAGAAATTTTGATGCAAAGTTTGCTCCATTGGAAAGCTAACTTCCGGGGCTTCAATTTGCATACCCACCGGCCATTTTTTGACCTTGGAATCATCTATCGGCAATCTATTTTACCGAGCGGCAAAATATTATGCCGACCGGCACTTTATTTTGGCCGACGACCAAATTTTCTGGCCGGTTTGCACCCTTTGCACCCTCCAAGCCTGGTGCATACCAGCTGTGCCAGCTGGGATGCACAGAACCAGCTCCACATGCATATATGTTGCTATTTTGCACCCTTTGCACCGCTTTTGGCCCCTCTTGTGCACCCTTTGCTCAAGGCTTCTTGAGGAAGCTTTGACCCCTTGTCTTGGCTTCCTCAAGAAGCCTACCAGCTGTCCAAGCTTCTCCAATAAGCCTTGACCTCCCCTTAGACCCCTTTGACCCTTTGAAGCTTGTCTTAGAAGCTTAGCATTGCCTATATAAGAGAGGTCCCTTCTTCTTTGTTTGGGTTAGAGATTTTGGAGCAAAAAACCAGAGGGAAGAGATATACATCTGATATACATACATACACCCTCTATATTTATCTTATCCAAGCCTCCAAACACCTTTGTTCTTGCGCCATTTGCCCTACAACACCTAGCACAACACCTCCATCCTCCATTGCAGCACTTGGGAGGCCATTTGCAGAGGTTAGAAGCTTAGAAACTTAGACCAAGGGCTGCTGGTTTGCTGTTCTTCAAGGGTAAGCATCCATTTCCCTTAAACTTACATTTTTTAGCTTCATTGGTTAGCCTTATTTACAAATATTTTTGAGCTTCGATGTAAACTGTAAAGAGGCTTATTTTGAGCCCTTCTTCAACATTGAAGAAGGGCTCAACACTGTTGGGGACCTCCATGTATGACTTGCTTCATTACCCCTCTTTGGTCCCCATTTTTGCATGATTTGTTAGCTCATTTTGCTTCTATTTTTCGGCCATGATCAGAACTGAGAGTGGCCATATTTTTACCCCCTTGACATGTTTCATTAAGGGTCTTTGGCTTTTTGATGCATGTTTTGTATACTTCATGTTATAGCCCTCTTGTGGCCTTAATCTTGCATTGCATTTTAAGGGTGTTTGTATATTGATTTGGGGGCTGTCATAAACTGTGAGTAGTCATATTTTTGGTCCCTCTTTAGTGTTGTCGAAGGGTCTTTTTCAGTTTGGGCTTTGCATCTACCACTTGCTTCATTACCTAGCTTGAGGGCCCGTTTTTGCATGCTGTTTTTTCCCAATCTATGCTCACTGTTTGGCTATGCTTTGAACTGAAAAAATGCTTGTTTTGGGGCTTCCTTGCTTCTGTTTTCATGCCTCATGTCCATATTATGCATGTTTGATATAGCTATAGGTCATTTCATGTGCCTAATCTTGCATTTCGGGTCCATTTCATGCACTTAGCGTCATTTCGCTATGTTTTGGGACCATTTGGCATCATGTTCCAGTGCTGAAATTCACATGCTTGTATGCCATCTTGCATCCCTTGCCATGCTTTGGTAGAGTTGCATTTTCGTGCCTTAGGTTTGGTTAATGCATTGTGCATGCATCCCATGTATTGTGTTGCCTCACTTGCCTCATTATGGCCACTGATTTTGGCATGCTTGCGAGCTATCCATGTTAGTTTAAGTCCATCGTTGCATGTTGTTGCATACCATGTTTGTTTACATGTTTAGGTTGCGCGCCTAGCATACGTTGTTCATTTGCATGCCCATGTTGCATACTAGATCACATGCCTAGGTTGCATTACATTGGCATGCATGCCTTGCCTCTTGATCAAGTGATAGAGGTTGGGCTTTATGTGTTTGTTTGGTTTGCATGACATTTGAAATCAAAGTGCATACTTGGTTTCTTGGGCCATCACGCATCGAAATGCGCAATTGGTGGTCCGAGGATCAAGGAACATACCCCTTTGAGTCAAAATCATGATAAGGGATGTGTTGGTGCACACATTTGCTTGAAATTTCATGCCATGCACTGTCTGTCCTTTGTTGCCGTCAAAACTGTCTTCTGCAGGAAGTTTCTGCCGACCGGCAACATACAGTGCCGACCGGCAACATACAGTGCCGACCGGCCATTTGTGAATGGCCGATAGCTTCATCAGCAGCCGATGGACATTCCTCATGGCCGGTGGGAATTTCCTCTAGCCGGTGGTGTACAGCAGCATGCAAGGAAGGCATTCTGGGACTTTGGCAATTTTTGGAGAGACAGGGCAGTAAAAACAGAGGCAACAGTGCAATGGCAGCGAGTTTTCGGGCGAAGCCAATCTAAGCATGCGTGCATCCCTCTTCCCGAGGCCATTTTACTGCTTTAAATAGCTTAATTAGTTTGTTAATTGGTTAAGGGTTTGTAATATTTAATTAGCTAGGGTAGTTAATTATTTATTCGGTCTGTATATTTATTTGGTCCCTCCGAGTGAGGGCGTATTTGTAATAAGTGTGCGTGGGTGTGTGCATGTCTTCCAACCCCCACTTCTTTCTTCCCTTTTTATTTACCTGCTTATGATGGTAGATTAGGGCATATTTAAATTAGCATACCTTATGCTATGCATGCGTGCATCCATACACTTGTCTCACATGCATCGGGCTCGGCACATCATATAAACTACATCGTACTTCAATGCCAAATTGAATACATGTTACTTATAACATTCCACATGCCATGTTTAGGATAGCCGAGCCTGTCTAGATTGCACCCTTGCTTGTGTTGCATTAGCCACTTAACATGAACTAGGATCATGCATATGATTACTAACTAGTTTCTGTTTTGGCTTGGAGTACTAGGTGGGCTTTTATGCTTTAGCATATCGCATGCGTGTGAATGTTGCCATAATAGCATGATTACCATGAGGCTAGCTGCTTATGTGATATAACTGCTTGAATGCCTGTGGATGGAGGTTGAATTACCTAAATTGGGACAATGCATTAAAAACTGTGAGTTTTAAGCCCACTAGTTAGTGGCAAAATCATCTTTTCTAAAGCCCACTTGAGGGTGGCAAAACCTGCATTTTAGCCTACTTGCGAGTAGCAAACCGTTTTCAAAACAAATATGTAGTGTTTTGTTCCAACTTAGGTGATTAGGTCTATACCTGTTTGCTGTGCGCATAACGTAGTAAATCTAGGCTAATAACCGGTATAAGAACACATAAAGTTTTCAAAATTGGATATCATGGTTAGTAGAGGCCGGTCCTCGGACCGGGCGAAAGGGGGTGCTCATAGCTGACCTTCCCCGATCGTACCCAAGCTCCCGAGCCAAGACAACTTTGGTGATGACGGACACGTGGCCTTCAGCACCGAGTCAGGGTTTCCTAAATTTCCCATTTTAAAAATATTTAGGTGGCGACTCTGTATCTGGCAAAGCAGTCCATGTTTGGCACTTCTTTTCAAAATCTATTTTTCTCAAAACGATTTGCCAGAGTTGGACTCTTTGGTTCAAGATTAAGAACCGTGACACAAATTGAGTCCGAACTGTAGCATGAGGCCCACGGGCGCGTCTACACTCCCAGAGTAAAGACATATCCACTTGTGGATTTTGAATCTTTAGTATCTGATATCTAATTTGCATCATAATAAGCTTCAAGTACTACTGGATATCGAGTAAAGTTCAAACCATGATCACGGGTGAATCTTAGATATCTAAGAACCCGAATGATCGCTTTCCAATGGTCTTCTCCGGGGTTACTGGTGTACCTACTCAATTTGCTGATAGCATAAGCTATATCAGGACGAGTACAATTCATTAGATACATTAGGCTTCCAACGATTTTGGGAGTAATTTAACTGAAACACTGCATCACCTTTATTTTTTTGATAAATAAAGACTGATGTCTACAGGTGTTCTAGTTACATTCAAATCATCCTTAATAAATTTATCAAGAATTTTCTCAATATAATGAGATTGAGATAACGCATATCCGTCAGTTGTTTTAGTAATTTTCATTCCTAATATAACATCTGCGACCCCCATATCTTTCATATCAAATCTTTTGTTAAGCATCTGCTTAGTTGATTTGATCATGTTTTGACTGCTTCCAACGATAAGTATGTCATCCACATAAAGACAAACGATGACATATCCTTGGTCCGTGTTTTTAACATAGACGCATTTGTCACATTCATTTATCTTAAACCCATTAGTAAGCATTGTATGATCAAATTTTTCATGCCATTTCTTAGGTGCTTGTTTTAATCCATAAAGAGATTTTACAAGTCGACAAACTTTCTTTTCTTGCCCTGATACTACAAACTCTTCTTGTTGTTCCATATAGATCTCTTCATTTAGATCACCGTATAAGAAAGTTGTCTTAACATCCATTTGATTTATTTCTAATTTAAACAACGCTGCTATAGAAATAAGCATGCGAATGGATGTTATTCTTGTCACAGGGGAATATGTGTCAAAATAGTTCAGACCTTCTTTTTGTCTGTAACCTTTAACTACAAGTCTTGCTTTATACTTGTCGATTGAACCATCTGCTTTCATTTTTCTCTTGAATATCCAAGAGGTTTAGAACTTGGTGGAAGATCCACCAATTCCCAAGTATGATTTTGCATAATGGATTCAATTTCATTATTAACAGCCTCTTTCCACAAAGGCGCTTCAGGACCTGTCATTGCTGCCTTAAAGCTTTGAGGTTCATTTTCTGACAAGTATATCAGAAAATCTGAACCAAAGGATTTTGATGTTCTTGCTCTCTTACTTCGTCTTGGTTCATCATCAGTTAAATCCTGTTGGTTGAGACCATTACTAGTCTCTTGTGTTCGATTGTCATTAGTCTCTTGACTTTGTGTACAATCATAAGTTCTTTTCTGTGAACTTAATTCCTGTCCTTTCTTGTAAGGAAAAACATGTTCAAAAAACACAGCATTCCTTGACTCTATAATAGTGTTCACATTTATATCAGGTATTTCTGATTTATAAGTCAGAAATCGATATGCACTACTATTCTGAGCATAACCAATAAACACACAATCTACTGGTTTTGGTCAAATCTTAGTCTTTGTAGGAATATGAACTTCAACTTTTGCCAAACACCCCCACATTTTTAAGTATTTGTAGGAAGGCGGTCAACCTTTCCACAATTCATAAGGAGTGCTGTTGGTTTTCTTGTGGGGTATTCTTTTAAGAACATAATTAGCAGACAATATTGCTTCCTCCCACAAGTTCTGTGGTAAGCCTGAACTGAGTAACATGGCAATCATCATTTCTTTTAGGGTTCTATTCTTCCTTTCAGCGATACCATTTTGCTGAGGAGAATAGGGTGGTGTAGTTTGGTGAATAATGCCATGTTGTGCACAAAATTCATTTAATGGTGCATCATATTCACCACCGCTATCACTTCTAATATAAATCAAAATATAACATCCATCACTTGTTATCTATGATGTGCTTGATTCATAAATTCCAAAACATGATTCACGAAAAATCCAAAATAATTATGATTTACACAAATTAGAATTAATGTTTTGACAAAATCATATCCTCATAAAGATTTTGCCTAAAAATCAAACAAGTCAAAAAACCCATTTGATTGTATACATACTTGCAACTCATTTACGAATAAATGTCACTGTCATAAAAAATATTTGTGACAGAAGAAAATTAAAATATCTCATCTAATGCAAGAGATACACCTTCATTTAAATAAAATGATTTATGGTTTAACAAATTCTACTACGCAAGTAAAATAATAATTAATGACATCTCATGTCACAAATTTAAAACAAACTAATAATAAAAGATTTCTCAAATTTCCTTCCAATTAAATGGAACGATATAACTGCATACATCTCCATGTTTAAAAACCTCTGGTGTTTAAACACCCATTCAAAATTGATTAGAAATACTCAAATTAAACTGCTTATGTACAAAGTCTACATAACAATTTATTATTCCAACTCAGATGACATTATTTTTAAAGAAATAACTTGAGTTGATATCAATACATGCATATCAAACGCATCAACTAAAAATAATGAATTAGCAAAATAAATTAATCATGCATGATCCCAAAACTTGCATCATGAAATAAAAAGATTCTCAACTCATAAATAAAATTCAATGCATTTTGAATTTTAAACTCCAAAATGACAAAACATACCTTCATTTAATCAGTTTGATTTGTACATAAATAAACTAATTAAATATGCATTCAAATGTTCTTGTGAATATGTATTTTTTTTTTCCGACTCATGTGCAGAAACTATTCATGACTACGGATCCATACACAGAAAATAAAGAATGATTCAGAAAGTCAATAAGAAAATAATCTTGCTACAAAGGTTTCTTCATAATAAAACTGAAATTTAGTTTGTAAAACTAATATATAACTCCAGAATTAAATACTTCCATGTATACTCATAATGAACTATGAAAAAGTCAAAAGAATTAACACCTTTCCACAAAGGGTTCAAAAATTAAGTGATCTCCCAAATGAAACCATAAGTCACGTACAATATTTATAGATTGTAACCGAAACACAAAGTTACATGATTGATTAACAAAATTAATTTTCTAGTTACTAAAACCACAAAATAAATTATAATACAAAATAATTTTATTTTCTATTTTACAAAAACTAGAAAATAAAATACCACAAATTAATTTTCTAGTTACTAAAACCAAAAAATAAATTATAACACAAAATAATTTTATTTTCCTTGTTACTAAAACTAGAAAATAAAATAATTTTATTTTCCTTGTTACTAAAACTAGAAAAATAAAATACCAAAATAATATCTGATTACAAAAATTAGAAAACATAAAATAATTTTCTAGTTACCAAAACTAGAAAATAAATTCTAGTTACTAAAACCAGAAAATAAATTCTAACAACAAAATAATTTTATTTTCCTTGTTACTAAAACTAGAAAAATAAAATACCAAAATAATTTTCTATAACACCAAATAATATTCTGTAATTGTTAATGACACCAGTATATTACTACTAGTTGTCAAAGAAAAGAGACAGTATATTACTACTATCTGTCAAATAGCATAAACCACTATTTGTTTTTCCAACCAGAATATTACTTTGGAAACACAGAAAATTAAATACAATGAAGATACCAAAAAGTTTCTGTCTTAAGATTGTTGGACAATCTTCACTGTATTTAAATAAATTAAATTCTATTGTGTATTAAACGACGACCAGAATAAAAACAAATAAAGGAAAGGAGAGAATTTGTTTGATTACAAAAATCAAACTTGAAATAAAAATAAAAACAGATTTTATTTTGTTACAAAAACAAAAACAAAATTAAAATCTGATTTAAATAAATAAAACAGAATAATAAATTAAACAACTTACTTGATTAATTTCTTTAAATAATTATCTGATCAAGTCCAGTGTTTGACACTGTGTCCTTAAGACAAATTCGTCCTCTCCTTGGTGCTTTCAGAATTTGGACGTCTATCTCCCAGGATAAAATGATCTACTACAAACAATAGCAACACTACAAATTGTTTGCCTAACGAACACACTAAGTGTTTATACTCTCTCATAGAAGAAAATAATGCAGCAATATGATAAGAATA
This sequence comes from Camellia oleifera, assembly GCA_022316695.1. Classification (NCBI taxonomy): domain Eukaryota; kingdom Viridiplantae; phylum Streptophyta; class Magnoliopsida; order Ericales; family Theaceae; genus Camellia; species Camellia oleifera. The sequence goes on along the minus strand of CM039305.1, from coordinate 108,359,268 downwards.
TTTGTAGAATTATGAAGGACGAAATTAGAGTTCTAAAAATCCAAATGAGGGCTGCCCTATTTATAGATGGAATGGTGGCTCTAGGTTTTGAATTGAACAGGTATGATACCTGTTGGTTTTGAATTCAAACAGATTTGAATCTGTTAGGTTACAATTCAAACAGATAACAAAAACGGGAAGGGCCTTGTTTGGGTGTATAGTAAATCTGGATCAGATTATTTCCGGTTTAATATGGGAAGGACCCTGTTTGGATGTACAGAAAAACCAAACCAGTTTAATTTTGAATTTTATTTTACCAAAAATAAAATTAAATTCAAATGTTTTTGACCCAAAAAGATTAATATTGGGCCGGACAAGCCCAACCACACACCCGCGCCCAGGCCCAGCCCAATCGACCGGACGGACAGCGGCGGCGACGTGCGCGTGGTGATTTTTGAGTCCAATGGGTCTAGCCCATTTTGCCCATAATCTCTCCTTCTAAAACACTTGGGTACCCCTTGGGGCACACCCCAAGTGCCAAACTCATGCCTTATAAACCCATTCAAAACTTCCCACCAAATCAATGTGGGACAAGCCTTATTCAAACCTTTCCATGGAGCACACTTTGGCTTCAATTTACCATTTACTCGGTAATGGTTTTGAGCAACCAAATATACCACGTGAATCACAACGCGGCGTAGAACGCGTTACCACTTTAACCTGTGAAAATCGACGCACAAGGCCCACCTAAAAAATAGACCAAACTTAGGATAAAATTCTGGTTTTACCCAGAATTTATAACCATTTCCAACAACTTACATATTGTAATAGATCATTTTTTAATTCTTTATTTGTAATAGATCATTTTATTCTTTATTTTGTAATTCATTATTTGTAAATGGGTTCGTACATTTAAATAGATCATTTTTTATTTGTAATAGATCATTTCTATTTTTTAATTCTTTATATATTGTAATTATTTGATTTCCTTGACAAAATTTACAACTAACATACTAAACAAATAAATTAAACTAAATGACAATGCAAAAACATTTAACTATACCACATAGGCCTATGTTTTTTATTCTCTACTTGATTGAAAATGTCTATTACGAAATTTTAGTGAAAATCACATAGTTCTTCTACCATTTTAAGAGTTTAATATTTCGACTGTTGCAAGCATTTTTTACATTTACAATTTATAAATAAGATCTACGTAATTTACAAATTTTATACTTTATTGGAACTTTTACCATTACAAAATCAATAATGAAGTTTTGTCAAATATGCCATAAAAATTCTCATTCCATTTTTTCGCAAATATTTATGTATGAAAACTATCCACATGTTACTTGTCATTATTAAGCTTATGTAACTGAGATCCTAAAATGATTTTGTAAAAGATTTCTATATTAGTTATAGGATACATAACGATAGGTTCTGTTGAATTGCTTATCATATTTAATGGCACATAAATTGATAAATTTCGATTTTAGTTAATTGCTTCCATGTTAATGGCACACAAATTGATACTTTTAAAATAATCGACCACATTTGTTTTTCAAGTCGTCATGTACGGAATAATTTGAGTTAAATTGTTATAGTTAAATTACATGCTCACCAATACAGGTTTTTAAAATGTATTTGTTTTTCAACTGTACAGGCTTCATGGCACATCTACCTGATGAGGTCCCACTTTTGAGTCTTCCACATCGGGCTGACAGTATATGGGAGGACCCGGTATGCAATAACGTTTGTTGGAATTTACGCTTACAATGAAAATACCCTGCATTTTGTTTTTGTAACGCCCTCAAAATAAAACCCATCATATATAAGATTAACATGCATTAATAATAGAAAACGAAACATTCTATTATCCAACAGAGTATTACTAAATAAAAGCATTACATGTAACATCAAAATAAATGCCCTACGGGCTTACATCTTGCCAAGCCAACACTTGGACACAAAGAAATGAGAGTCTAACTCAATACAAATAAAGCCCTAGGCTTGAATGTTTACATGTATCAAATAAAAACAAATAAATAAAGACAAGTCTTCGAGTCCAAATCCTCACAAGCTAAGTCCTTGGAGGTAATGAACCACCTGAACCTGAAAATGAAGTTCCCATATAGGGTGAGCCACAGCCCAGTAGAAAATAACTAAACCAAGCATAAGGATTAACTAAAGCATTAGCATTCGATACATGGTTAACACAAGATAACCAATTTCCAATTTCATGACACGAATGTCTACATTGTTTATGACATATTGTCTATGACACCTTTCACTTTCCGATATTTATTCAACTTTCCAATTATAACATTATGGCTCAGAACCTGGCCAACTATAATAGTGATCCAGATATCACAAAAATAAATGAGACTAAAGCTCAAACCACAACACTTCCATACTTCCAACTGATACACACTATAATGATGTATCATATCAACAACAAATAGCAATATTACTATTATCAATAAGCACACATATGAGTGATGCTACTGGAGTCCATCCCCTATCTCCTCCCAACAAATCCGGTTTAGAGGTACATCCCCTATCTTCCCCTAAACCGTGGAGTTCATCCCCTATCTCCTCCAGACAACATGCATATGCAATGAAACACACAATTGCCATATACAACACATAATCAATACAAGTAATGTTCTGTATTAATTCAACAGTCAACATAAGTGACTTAATTCCAGTTATACCTAAGCCACATGCAAGGTCTACAACAATCACGACTATCCTCCACCGATAGCCCAAAACAGTTATTTCTAAACAAGAAATAAATACAACAATGAATGTAAAATCAACATTCTCATAGGTAAGTATTTAAACTACCCAACTATATCATTAATCTCATAAATTCCCCAATTTCATGAATTAAACCCAATTCCACATTTTTCCCTTAAATTAATTATACAAATTAATCTAAGCCAAAACCCTAAGGTTTCTCCCAAAATTTCTAAACTATCCCCACATACCAAAATACCAACACTTAGGATTAAAGCATATAAATGGAGTAGGAAATCCCTACCTCGAAGCAAGAACCCGAAAAGAAGAAGACGGAGATGATAGCCCAAATTCCAAAGTGCTCCAAATCAACAACTGTTCAGATTAAATGGAAGCCCTCGACCCACTCTACCTTTTTAATGAAGGAACTAGGTTAGATACTCACTTTAAATAGATGAAACCTAGGAGAGAAGATGAGTTGGGAGAGAGAGAACTCGTAACCTAGGGTTTGGAATCTGAAAAGAGGATGAAAAACTGCTTTAAAACGTCAAAAACACGATTTTATACCCAGCCTCCCCGCTCGAGCGGACAAACCCACGCTCGAGCGGACACTCACAGACCCCCGCTCGAGCGGACCAACTCCCGCTCGAGCGTCCAACCCTGCACAAGAAATACTGGATGGGTGTTTTTCCCGCTCGAGCGCCAAAACCCCCGCTCGAGCGGACAAGCAACATCAAGTCCCCGCTCGAGCGTCAAACTCCCCGCTCGAGCGGACAAGCCAAAAATCTGGGCAACTAGTTTTGGTTCCTAAGCTCAACCAACCTGTTCCAAACCCGCCCAACACATCCTATAACTCCAAATAAGAAAACATAGGACGACAACAACCATTACACAAAGATAGAATCTACGGAACCTAAGTCCGGATACACACATCGACTGGGAAAAGACCGGGGTCGCTATAGTTTTATATTACGTGATAATGCTATAATTTAAACTACTCATTCTGTTATGCAGGACTAGGCACGCACCGTAGTGACATGCCGGCGGGGAGATTCTGGCCTATGGGAGCGTCCATTGGACCATAGAGTCTTGTAGTGTCTACTACGCGCAGGATTCTATGGTGTCTATCGTATAGGCCATATCAGACTGGACCACCCACTCATTACTGCTCTGGTCGAGAGGTGGCGCACAGAGACTTATACATTTCATTTCTCGACCGGTGAGGCCACCGTCACATTGCAGGATGTATCTGTCCCATACGGTCTACGGATTGATGGACGAGCAGTTACTAGACCTGACCCACCATTGACAAGGGACCAGTGGATAGCCCTATGTGCTGAGCTATTGGGAGTAGCACCTACACCTGCAGACTTACAGGCAGGTAGAGGGAGGGTGAGGTGGCTATTCGAGCAGTTTCAGGGCCATCTTCCTGATTATGCTCCAGATGAGTTAGTACAGCAGCATGCCCGAGCATATATTCTGTGGCTTATTGGGGGGGTACTTCTCCCTGATAAGTCACAGAACCTGCTCAAGCTGATGTACTTGCCACTGTTGAGAGACGTTGACGTGATCGGCCAGTACAGCAGTGGCGCCGCGGCTTTGGCATGCTTGTATATGATGCTATGTCGAGCAGCTTAGGTGGGTGCGAATCAGATCAGAGGACCCCTTGTCTTGCTACAGGTTAGTAAGAGTTTTATTACATGTCAATTCATATTGTATGGCATATATCAGTATTGTAATTGCGTTCAAACTATTGCAGATCTGGGCGTAGGAGAGATTGATTCGCATTGCCCTGTTTGGGCGGCAACTGGTTGCTCCTGGCGAGGTTTCCATCGGCCAGGGAGACATGCAGTTGCCGGCCGGACCTCGAGGTAGATGGTGGAGGGTTGACATGGGCCACGAGGTCGTATCGACCCACATAGTCGTCATGTATAGAGACCAGCTTGACCGGATGATAGAGGGCGAGGGATGAAATTTAAATACCTAAATTTTAATTGTCATATGGAGTGTATATGTTCATGAGCGATTTTTAATAGACTTGTCATTATTGTAGTTTATCTGGCAGCCTTATGCTGGGGTCCTCGGTATGCTCCCAGACTATTGCCGACTAGGTGTGGAGATATGGATGGCGAGAGTGCCACTCATTTGTTTTGACGTGGTTGAGTGGCATCTCCCTGATCGTGTCCTCCGACAGTTTGGTCAGGTCCAGTCCGTGCCGGATCGGTGTGACACCGAGTGGCGGTTGCATGCGACTGATAGACGTGGCCGAGCCGGCACTGACTGGAGTGTGCATCATATGCGATACATACAACTGTGGGATGCTCGTCGCGACAGTATTGTACAGGCTGACTAAAGCGATGGGGTCCTCCCCTCTCCCGACCCTTACATGTTGTGGCATCGGCGACATACACACCTACTTGTCGGTAATCCGAGCCACCTGTTTGAGGCCGGATATCAGGGAGTTGGGCCTTCTCTCGAGGCATTGGTGAGTATCATAGTATGTGTCAGATAATTGTTAATATCATAATTGATTTACTTTTAGTCAACTATAGCCTAATATATCTGATTTTTTGTTCAGGTGGTTCGAGTTGGGAGGTCATATCACTTGGCTGAGGACGCCCTTTTCAGACGTGATGGACAGCTTGGTCTGTAGGCCTTTGCAAAGATCCGAGAGTTATTGTACGAGGGGATCCAGCATGCCCATCGGGTAGATCGTCTGTATTTTGGGGACTACGGTGTACACAGTGCAGCAGCTGCTCCAGACACATCAGTCCCGTCCATGTCAGTGCCTCCCACTTCAGCGCCAGCCACAGCAAGTCCTTGGACTTCAGTCACCCCACCACATGATACCCTATACATTTCTCCAGATTCCCCATACGTACATCCTACCCAGCATGCTGACCCTGATTGGACACCGTCGCCGGTTCATGCATGATGTTGTTACCCCACCCACCCAGTTACCACCTGCTTTTTTGGGGACTACTTCGACCGCGCCCATGAGTACACATGATGCAGTTCTCACTGACATCTCCTACGTTGACGATGAGGCCCATATTGAGCCCCCCCAGAGCGCGAGGGAGAGGCCGAGGTTATGGTCGTGGGGGACGTCGCGGCCGAGGTTGGGGTGCGGGTAGAGGCAAAGGTCGAGGTCCAGCTGTAGATCGTGATACAGTTGCACCAGATGAGGGAGTTTCACAGTTCACAGTAGTATCCGATCTTCAGGCAAAGACAGGATCAGGGGCAGCAGATGCAGGAGAGGGGGGGTCACACTCACAGGCTCCACAGGCAGTCAGTGGAAGGCCACATGCAGGGAAGGAAGTGCCAGATATTCAGAGAGTCTACCGTAGGAGACTGAGGAGAGAGGTCCACGGTCGGGGTTGTGGGACTAGGGGCAGGTTAGGGCATTAGGACTGTATAGCATTTTTCTTTTTCTTTTTTGTAGTAATTGTTATAGTTTTTGTAAATCAAACTTGTACAGCTGATGTGAATGTGCCATACTTATTTATTTGCAATTATAATTTCACAATTTTTTATTTTTACTTATTTTGATGAATCACACAAATCTCTTTCACATCTCTACCTCTCTCTCATTCTCCGTAGTCTCTGCATTATTTATAGTAATTTACGTTTTTTTCCTTAATTTTACAAATTGAGACAACCATTTATAAACCAAAAATATTATCGAACAAATTGAGACATCAATTTATAAAATTGAAGTTCAAATAAATTGTAAGAATTAAATTATAAATCCTAAACCCTAAAATAAAAATAAATAAGATAGTGTTTGGTAACGTTTACGTTTTTGGTTTATGTTTACAAAAAAATTAAAAACTGATTTTTGTTTATTTTTAGAAAAACATAAATTACAAACGCGTTTGGTTTGAACAAAATGTTTAAACAACCCATAAAAATATAAAATAAAAAATATGTTTGTTCAGTCCTAAAAAATATGTTTGTTCAGGCCTAAAAACAATTGAAATATCTCCCTTCATTGATAAGTCGTGGATAAGCATTACAAATCCAGTACAACATAAATGGTTTGGTCATTCATCCAAACAATTTCATTCATTATCATCATCATCTGACATCTCAATATCAGATTCATACATAACATCCATGCTCCAGGCGAAGTACTGGTGTGCATCATCCATTAACCCTTCTTCGGCATGCTTATTTGCGGTCTTCATTAGTGAGGACCTTTGCAAACGTTGGGTCATGCGATTAACTTTGTCGCGGATACGATGCAATGCCCTTTGCAACAACTGTGGAGAGTCAGTTGGCATACGCATGGCTAACCGGCGAGGAAATTTAATATTAACTTCACGACATAACTCAACGAGGACGTTTGCTCGAGTTATGCGAAATTCCCACTCAGCTCTCATGGTATTGACGGTGGCACGTGAGTAACGCAAATTTGGATTTAATGGGTATTAAAATTCATCTCTATCTGCAACCCAATAGCGACCCGTTGCTGAATATAGATCAACCACCGTATATCTTATGATGATACTGCTCGAAATAGCTGTAAAACTTTTGTTGTGGTATGATGCGATATTTATACCATATATACACATGGTAGCTGTATGTATAAAATTATTGTAAACAATTATGACAACTAATCAGAGTTGTCACGTCAACTTTGATGACCTGAACAACTATGCATCAACTTAATAGGAGTTGTCACTTCGACTTTTATGAATTGCATAATTTATTGTTATTTCAAAATAAAAAGTGAAAAATTTGTGAAAAAATATTTCAAAAAATTAATAAATACATAAAAATACAAAAAATGTACTGAATACTTGTATTTTTTTTAATATTTTTGGTATATAGGGATGGTTTTTAAAAGATTTTGTTTACAATTTTTTTATTTTTTAAGTGTATTTATGTTAGGTGTGTCTAAAAAGTAAAAAAAATTGCTTAAAATATTAAAAAAATTCAGTAAAAACAATATAAAAAAAACACGAAAATTAAGAAAGTAGAATTTTCTGAAAAATCTTTTCTGAAAAATGAAAACAAGCAAGATGATCAACCGACTAAATGTCTGAATTAGTCAAATTTCTCTGCCTGAAATTTTTTTTAAAAATAAATGTGAAATTATAATTTAAAAATCCAAAACAAACACCACGCCTGTAAAATTGGGTAAAAATGTATTTGACAAATATAACTGAACACAGCCTCAATTTTGACTACAATATTGCGTTGAAATATACTTACAATTTCAAGTACTAAAATATTTTAATTGATTATAATATTTTGTCTCAACCAATTTATGAGCATTTCCTGTTCGATCACATGCATGCCACTGACATTATACAGTGCATTCGCCTGCCATGACTCCACTTTTGTCAAGTCATGAACGAATCAAAGGCCTGTAGCATCGGCTGTTGTGCCGCAGATGGTGTCAGCCTGGCTACATTATTAAATGTAACTTTACCTTCTTTCAAAGGGAAGTTGAAAATTAAGAGATTGTTTGGGATGATCTAAATAAGTGTATTTTTTGTCTTTTTACAATATTTTTGTACAATATATTTTTCTACCCATTGTTCAAACCACTTTTTCTACAATATTTTTTACTTTTATGTATTTATTAATTTGTTGAAATATTTTTTCACAATTTTTTTTACTTTTTAGGTGTATTGAAATATTTATTAATTTATTGTTATTTTGTTCTGACACCCCCTCAAAATTTGTATGAATTGCATAATTCACATGGGCACAGTAGGTAGGTATGTGACTTTGTGCAGCGATGCAATGATGCATCTGACTTTGTGCAGTGATATAGTGATGCATGTGACTTTGTGCAGTGATGTAGTGATGCATGTCGCTTTATGCAGTGATGCAGTAATGCATGTGACTTTCTGACTTTGCGATGCTTGTATACGTTGTTACTTTTTTCCTCACATTACGTGATGCATGTGACTTTGTGCAGCGCAACTTACATGCTTTGTTTTTTCCTCACATTTCAGAATTCATCTAAGTCACATTAATACGACTGTGAAAAGAAGCAGAAAATGCATAACAATGAAAATGGGATGACTATGAAGTTCATTAACTGAAAATAAGGTAAAATATAGGCTGCAAAGTTCCAATCGTGTTTACATATCAGGTGACCATTTTATTATTTTGGTGAAAAAAACAACGATAGTTTTGTAGGTCGAAATGAGTTGGACGGTTGTGTATTTACTTGCACTCTGTTTCATAGTTGTTTATGAACAATATTACTTTAAAACAAAGAAAATTAAAGCCGTTGTTTCATTTTATGATTTCATTTATAATTTTTTTAAAACACCTATGTGTACTGAAATCGTCAAGTCCAAGTGACTACTTACTGTATTACCAAAGTAAGCAGGAAAAAATAGTTTCATGTGGCGATGTGACAACTCACTGCATTTTGTTTTATTTGACAACTCACTACTCGAATATGAAGGGATTGCATTGTGATCCTCTGGCCTACAATTATGATTTTATCTGACAACCACGTCCGTGACTACATCACAGGTACACAAAGTCACGGGTATTAAAAATTGCATGAAATGAATAACATAAAATAATATCACGTGTATCACTTCTTCCATAGTGCCCCAGCAAGCATTATCGTCACCAGATCATCTCTAGTTAACCCCCACTATGATGTCTATAAATACCCTTGTATGATGTTTGTTGAAGTCATAACAATAGTAATATATCTACAATTACTATTGTTATTAATTTTTTTATTTTATGAACAATGTCTTCAAGAGGTGCAGGAAGTTCATGCCGACAAAGAAATCCAAAAGTGTGGCTGCTACCTCAATTTACCTATGACTACAAGAGCGAAAAGTACTAGAGTCCGAAGGATTATTATGCTGGGGTATCCGAGCAGAATGGGCGTTCAGGGTAACGAAGCAAGAAGGATTATTTAATGATCTACGTAACTTTGGGGCACCGGTACCTCATCGTCGTTCATTGACCATGGCTAGACGAAATGTGAGTGACTATGAAAAAGCAGTTAGCAGAATTAAGAAGGAGAACAACAGAATGTTGGTGCGGAGATGTCAACATTTCATGCTTCAGCTAGCCACCGAAATGGCAGAAGTAAGCAACAGAGATTTGACAGTGACTGAGCGAAATGATGTCTTAAACAATGAAAAATATCTCTCTGACTACTACATGTCAGATGAGGAATGAGAAATCAAGCATCGTTATCTTTCATATATGTTTGTATGTATGTTGTATCGTATTTTCGTTATTGGAGTGTAAGACAATGTTATTGTTCATCTAACGTACAGATGTATTTCAAGTATTTGTTTTATGAACCTGAAGTTTATGAAATAACTACATTTATAATTACACATTTATTAGTTCATGACTTTCTTTATTGAATTGCAATGAGTCAATGAATGTTCTAGATTAATGAATGGATTAATGTATGTTGAATTATGTGAATACTTAAAACACATAAAACAGAACAGGTAGCTCGGTGAAAAGCTTTCCTTAGCTGGGGCTCGTGAAATAGGGATCAATTTACAAAGAATTTCAATCTCCATCAGGAAAGAAGAAAGAGTCACCTTCCAATTCCTGGAAGTCTAGTAAAAATGATGACTCTGGTAACGAATGAGGGGTTGATAGAAAACTAAACTCAGTGAAACGAACTACCGCCTTCAATAACACATAAAACAAAACAGGTAGGTTGGTGAAAAGCTTCCCTTAACTGGGGCTCGTGAAATAGGGATCCTCTACGTAAATAAATTTTAATCTCCATCAGGAAAGAAGAAAGAGTCGCATTCAAATTCCTGAAAGTCCAGTAAAAATGATGACTCTGGTAAGGAATGGGGGGTTGACAGAAGACTAAACTTCGGGGGCTGGACAAACAAGCTCAAAGCCAAGTGGTTGGTCCAGTTGGGGGACTAATAAAGTTCAGACAAATGAACTACCGCCTTCAATAACACATAAAACAGAACAGGTAGCTCGGTGAAAAGCTTCCCTTAACTGGGCCTCGTCAAATAGGGATCTTCTACGTAAAGAATTTCAATCTCCATCAGGAAAGAAGAAAGAGTCACCTTCCAATTCTTGTAAGTCCAGTACAAATGATGACTCTGGTAAGGAATGGGGGGTTGACAGAAAACTAAACTTCGGGGGCTGGACAAACAAGCTCAAAGCCAAGTGGTTAGTCTAGTTGGGGGACTAAGTTTAAAACCCAATTGGTTTTACTTGATTTGGTTGGGATGAATCACTATTTACAATTAATTATACCCAAACAGATTGTTTTCTGCACCTTTTTAAAGAAATTGACGATTCTCTTAGTATAGAAACTAGAATTGTAACCAGTTCTAATGACGCTGATTTGTTATTTTTCGGATTTATACCCAAAGAGAACAACACTTCCGAAATTACTGTGTAACACTAGTTTTCTGGACAGATTTGAATGCACCATGATATTCACAAACATTGGTGGCCAAGTACTCCTACGAAACCCACGTTTCACTCACAAGATCAACCATTATTTTAAAGTTGATTTCAAAAGTTGATATTGTAAATGTTTCCCAAAATATTACAAATTGAATATTCAAAAGTTGATTTTAAAATAATTCCAAATGACAACAAAAATTCAAATAGTCATACTTTTCAATGAAATACAAATAGTAGGTCGTAACAACGAATGCTGCATAGCTAAGTAAAACACAGCATTGCCTACATAAGCTTCATTTTTTCACACATTGAGTAGTCAAATCGTGGAGAGACTGGTCAGTATATGCAGATGGATTGTGAAGTCATGTGACCTGGTGCACAGGCTTTAGTTTTCTCGATATTTTGCTCGATTATTTGATATACAGTGACAACTCATCTCTTATTGATATATGTGGGATTCTCAATTCAGAAAGTCACATGCCAACAGTGAATTCACTGATTTACCTTACAGTGAGCATGCCCTTATTTTGTCCGTATATGCAGATGGATTGTCAAGTCATGTGACTTGGTGCACAGGCTTTGGTTTTCTCGATTTTTTGCTCAATTTTTTTATTACGGTCACAACTCATCTCTTATTGATATATGTGGGATTCTCAATTCAGAAAGTTACATGGCAACAGTGAATTCACTGATTTACCTTACAGTCAGCATGCTCTTATTTTGTCCGTATATGCAGATGGATTGTCAAGTCACGTGACTTGGTGCAAATGCTTTGGTTTTCTAGATTTTTTGCTCGATTTTTTTATTACAGTGACAACTCATCTCTTATTGATATATGTGGGATTCTCAATTCAGAAAGTCACATGGCAATAGTGAATTCACTGATTTACCTTACATTGAACATGCCCTTATTTTGTCCGTATATGCAGATGGATTGTCAAGTCACGTGACTTGGTACACAGTATTTGCTTTTCTCTGTTTTTTCAGTCTAGTGACAACTCATACCTTGTTCATATATTTGGGATTGTCATGTAGAGGCATCTTTCTAAAGCCGTTCATAACCAACTATATAAATGACTAAAGGTGAAGACACAACCTTACAACTCATTTCGCCCTACAAAATTATCATTCATTTGTTTTAAAAAATTAGCATGGCTACACGATTCATGAGAGGGAGTGGGAATCGCAGAGGTGGTAGGAACTTGCAAAGGGGTGACAGTTCACGACGAGGAGGGGGAAGGGGCCGTGGCGATGCTGAAAACGATTCATGGGAGGCAGTGGGAATACCTGTTTTAGATTATGCTTGTGGTTATCGTGATAGGTTTGGGAAGCGACATTTTTTGATGCCCAAGTATTATCCAGTTCAAAGAGGTTCATGTATGGAGCCATCTGACAATGAAACTGGATATGGTTTATCTGACGCTGCTCGTCTCAAGTGGCCCGCACTATTTATAGAGCGGGTATAGCTAGAAACCTTAAGTCGGGAAAATCAACTTAAGGTGCCAAAAGGACGTTCTGTTGAGATCCAAAAGGAAGATCCTGATAATGTTGATCGACTATGTGAAAGACTACAATGTGAGATTTCTCAAATGCGTCGTAGGTTAGCCCGCGATATGCAGCTATACATAGTTAAGAAGGATGCCCAGAAGAACAAAACAGAACCAAATGTTGCGGCTATCAAGGATATCATGGAGGATCCTAAACTTGTCGCTGACGCTGAGCTTTCGGATTATTCAGACTCTGAGCCACCTGCTGATTTAAGCGCGGATTAGGTGTTAATGTCTACACTTCGGCAATATTAGGTCATGCATTAATATGTAATGTCTGCGTTTGACTAAGTATAACTGTTATGTTATGTTTATGTTTATGTATTGTGTCTGTCAAATGTTGCGGCTATTAATATACAATATTAGGTCATGAATTAGGTGTTTGTCTATCTAACTGTTATGTTTATGTATTGTGTGTTCAGTTCAGGGTGTCCAGAATGTATGTAATGTGTATTCAGTTCATGGTGTCCAGAATATATTTTTGTGAGAGACTTAAGTCTGTACTACCTATGTAACTGAAAACTATTACATTTGCAACTTCAGTTATGTTGTTTTCAAGCCTGTATGAGTATTTAGTAAATTAGTGACTTCGTATATTATGTATTAAGTTTTATTACAAAAACGTTGACAAAATTTATTTTAGGAGAGCTCTCGCGGTGGCCTTCGTCTTCTTGGCCTACTCCGCGGTGCTCTTCGCGTCTTACCCTTCGTCGTTGCTCGTCGAACTGCACAGTGTGTGGGTGTGCTTCAGACTGTAGAGCATGCATGTCACCTTCTAACCCAAAACAAAGACGAAAGAAAAAATTTTATTTTTTTAATGAAAATGGGTACAAAACGGTTTTACTAAACTGGTTTTTTGAATTAGATTATCACCTTGTAACCCAAAACAAAGACAAAAGAATAAATATATATATTTAAATGAAAACGGCTTTAGTAAAGCCAAAATAATTTTCTGAATAACACCTTCTAACCCAAAACAAAGACAAAAGAGAAAAAAAATTTACATGAAAACGGCTTTAGTAAAGTAAAAAAAAATTATTATTGATTACATTATCACCTTCTAACCCAAAACAAACACAAAACAATAAACAAAAAAAATTTACATGAAAACGGCTTTAGTAAAGACAAATTTTTTTTCTAAATTACACTTTCTAAACCAAAACAAAGACAAAAGAAAAAAAAAATATTTAACATGAGAATGGCTTCAGTAAAGCCAAAAAAAAATTATGAATTATATTATCACCAAAACAATGACAACAGAAAAAAAAAATTTACAAAAAAAAATTAAATATAATTTAAATGAACAATGAAAGCGTGGTTTCAATCCATGCTTACTATAGTGAACAGTGAAAGCATGAATTTTGTAAATGAACATGATTGGCTTAATAATATCTAAATGAACATGATTTTAAAATTATATATATGAAAAATATTATGTAAAATTAATATATGAAAAGAGGCTTTTCCGATAAAAATTTAAATGATATATAAATTGGCTTAATTCCCAAATGTTTGGTAATTAGTTAAAAATATTATGTAAAATTAATATATAAAGAAGAGTCTTTTCTCATATGATGTAACACAAATTAATATATGAAAAGAAGAGGTTTTTCCCATATTATGTAAAATTTCTGAATTACACCTTCTAAACCAAAACAAAGACAAAAGAAAAAAAAAAAATTTCAACATGACAATGGCTTTAGTAAAGCCAAAAAAAATTTATGAATTACATTATCACCAAAACAATGAGAACAGGAAAAAAAACAAAATATTAAAAAAAATTAAAAAAATAAATGAACAGTGAAAGTGTGGTTTCAATCCACGCTTGTATTTATCAACAATGAAAGCGCTATCTCAAATAGTGTTTTCTTCAGAAAAAAATTATATGTGAAAGTGCTATTTCAAATAGTGTTTTCTTCAGAAAACGAATGGACAGTGAAAGCGCGATTTCAAATAGCGTTTTCTTCAGAAAACGAATGGACAGTGAAAGCGCGATTTCAAATAACGTTTCATTCAGGAAAATTTTTTATGTTAAAAGCGTGATTTGCAACCACCCTTTCTTAATTAAAAGCGTGGTTTGCAATAGTACTTTCACTATTCATTACATTTTGGACTCCAAACAGTGAAAGCGCGATTTGTAATAGCGCTTTAGCCTAGTTTGGGAATTCCGTCGAAACTAAGCCTAGTTTGAAAATTAAGATACAAATTAGGCTTAATATGGGAAAACGGGCCAATTTCCCTGATTTTAGTCCCACTTTAGGGTGTGTTTTTAACTTTATTTCCATTATAGGGTAAAACGGTTTTTCTAATGCCGTTTTCTAGAAAACGACTTTTCAAAAACCGTGTTTTGCGATTAAAATAATAATAAACTTTGGACACAGAAAAAGGCTTTAGAAAAGCCGATTTTAATTAATTTTTAATTAATTTTGAATTAATTAAAAACGGTTTTGGTAAAACCGTTTTTACATTAATTTTTTTTTTAAATT
Source organism: Camellia oleifera (assembly GCA_022316695.1). Taxonomy (NCBI): domain Eukaryota; kingdom Viridiplantae; phylum Streptophyta; class Magnoliopsida; order Ericales; family Theaceae; genus Camellia; species Camellia oleifera. The sequence goes on along the minus strand of CM039305.1, from coordinate 108,344,126 downwards.
TAATTTTCAACATAAATATTTTTTGACCAAAAATATTTTTAATTAAAAACGGTTTTACAAAAGTCATTTTTTGACCAAAAATATTTTTAATAAAAAACGGTTTTAGAAAAGCCGTTTCATTATAAACAAAATAGCTCCCCTTCTCCCTTTGCACTTACGAAAGCCGTATTTGATATCCAACCCATCTTCTTCTCCCTCACTCAGCCAAACTCCGAAGGAAGACCGACGACGAACAACGGCCAACAGTAACCACTGGCAAAACGAGGAACACCTTCATTAAACACCCACATTCAGGTTTGTATCGCATAAATGAGGGTTTTCATTTTAGATTTGGGATTTTAAATTTCGAAATTAGGGATTTAGATTTCGGATTTTAAATTTCGAAATGAGGGTTGTAAACTTTTCATTCAACAATGCATGAATTTTTTGTATAAATCCTGCGTTGGTTGCAAACCCCTTTCTCTCGTCAGTTCCCTTAAAAACCCTAGCCCAACAAAACCTCTCTCTCTCTCTCTCTCTCTCTCTCTCTATGTAGTTGTGATAAAAACAAAAACACTGAGATGGAGGAGTTTTTGTATACTGATATCGAATCTTTATGTGCAAAACTCAGGTATCAAGAAAAGCAGCTCAAACTTAGAAGAAGGTCATTGCTTTTTTTAATTTTTTTTCCTCCAATTTTTATTTCTTCAAATTATATGATTACATGCTCTGAAAACCCAACTATATGTATGTATGTATATATGTATGTATGTATGTATGTATGTATGTTTGTGGTTGTGTCTATTTCTTTTAGTCAATTTAACTGCTTTTTGCCATCAATTTATAGAATTATGCAGGAAATTTTGCTTTAATTTCTTCGTATTCATTTTGTTCCAAACTAGTAATCTTCACCTAGCCAATTTTTTCCTCTTTTTCAATACACTATTAGCCAGAAGATGTAGTGGAATTTTGAAATATTGAAATCTTGAGACATAATCTTGTGTTTGGAAATGTATTGGGAATATAGGGCAAAATTTTAGAACAAAAGTAGGAATAGCAATGAAGTAGAGTGGGATTGGATTTGTGGTGTTTTATTCCTACACCATTCCTAGTTGGGGCAATACTACTGGCCTTGGCTCATTATTAGGATCCTTGGGGCATCTCCAATGGAGATGCTGAGCACACTACACACAGATTTATACAAGTATACACACCACACGTTTGGCCATAAGCTAATACACCTAAAAAATCAAAATTTTATATATACTAGGGTAATACACCTAAAAAATCAAAATTTTATAAAAATCAAAATTTTATATGTACACCTAAAAAATCAAAATTCTAAAAATCAAATTTTTGTAAATGCATAGCCGTATGTCTTGTGAGCATAAAATTGAAAATTAGATAAGGTAGTTCATGTCTCATAAAATGAACCCATATATATATATATATACTAGGCAGGGAGTCCATGGCCTTCCATGGTTTGTGTGCATGTGGTACTCACCCTGATGGACTTTCAGGATGGTATAGAGTTTGAGTTGGAAGTAGAGAGAGTTTGAATTGAAAATAGCAAGTTCACAAGAAGTAAAGTTCGAATTAGAAGTACGGAGAGTTTACCATTGCTTTGTTAGTTTGGCCAAATGATGCCTTTGGCTTTCAAATCTTCAATTAATAGTCTAGATATATATACAAATATCAACAATCCAATGGTGTGGAAACTATCTAATTCTTCCATTTTATAACCAAATGATTGCCTATTATATATTTTAATTAATAGTCTACATATGTATAAATTTCAATGATCTAGTAGTATGAAAGCTATCTACATCCTTCCACCACCTTATGATGAATAAATTTTACAATTATCTACCTAATTATAGGGATTTCTACAAAATTTTACATAAATCTAAAATTGAATTCGTAACTCAAATATTTAATAAAATTCCCAAGTTGTGACATTATTCCCCGCCTAATACGACCACATCCTTAACGCAAATTCCTCGTGAAAGCTTTCAATCTTCTCTTTGAATTGATGCAAGAGTTTTGCTAACTCGCTAACTCTCAACTTGTCAATTTCAAGTAGTGCATCTATTTTACTTGGTATTTTTAACACATCATTGGAGTTCCTAGTGATTCCAAACCTTTAAAATATCCAAATTCAACCTTTTAAATCTCCACATTCAAGACGTATTAGTAGTATAATTTTGTCTCAATAAATGCAAATTATACAGATAGCATTTTTAAGCAAGAGACTATCTTATTTACGATTGACCCATATAAACACTAGCTTTATAGTCAGTCAGTAAAGAGATGAGACATAAGCAAAAGAGTGGACTCTATGATTTCTTCTTCTGCTTCTTCTTCCCTTAATCCCACTGTCCCACTGTCCACTACGTTGGGATTGATCTCTCATATTAGTTAGTCAATACGGCCGGATACCAATCCAAATATATATATATATATATGTATTTTTGAGATCATATTAGTCAGTCATTACAGCCGGATACCAATCAAAAAAATATATATGTTTTTGTAAGTGGGTTGAGGAAAGATTAAAAACAAAGGACAACAATGAGTTGCTTGGAGTTTTTGGTGATTCAACATCACATTGTTGTCCTCGAACCCCCTACGGCCATTGATGGACACTTGGACTTCATAATTTTCTGAGACTTTACCTCTTGAATGATCAACATGGAATTAATATGCCAAATGAACGAGGAATGGAGGGGCATATTTTAGAAGATTTAATTTTAATTTCTACATTTGGATTTTAAATTTGTCAATAGAAATGGCAAGAAAAAAAAGAAAAAACAAGATAAAAAAGTTCATAATTCTAAAAGTTTGGGAATAACAAATGCCTTCAAATAATAATATAATAGGTTTGAGAAAACTTCACAACAAACTTAACATATTTTTCCTTGTATTTTAATTACATTTTTTTTAGTACATAAAAAGAAAATTATAAATATGTGCAAGAAAGATCCTCAAAACAAATATAAAAAGAAAAAGCCCACATCTAATAAGGGAATCAAACCTTTTTTGAAAAAAGGAAAATCCTATAATTCAGAGCCTCTAGATATAGAAGTCTGGCCCGTTTGGACCAAGCCCTACAATAAGCCCACAATTTTCTTGTATGAGCCCACAGCCTAGCCCAACCCATTTCATCGTATGCAATAACAACAGATCTATATCGAGTTATTCAAGCCTAGATATATGGAAAATGCTACCATATGCACCTGCCACAAAATGTGTAATCCTATTACAAATTGACGTAACAAAAAATGCCGCAACAAAACCATAAACTTTTACATCATGCATAACCTAACTACAAATTGGCATAATAAAAATATCGTAACTAAGCCAAACACTTTTACATCATTAACCACAAAATTTTGGACATTTTATTATGCTAATTTGTAACGATATTATACATTTTGTTACTGATGTTACACAATTTTATGGTAAAACCATATTTTTGTGATAGAGTGCAACCCTTTAGGGCTAGATATATAGATACTAGGGTAAAATGCCCATGCCTTGCACGGGGTTACAGGTACTATTGTGATAAATTTAAATTTAAGAAATACACACATTGTAATAGAGTTTAGAAATTTTAAAAAAAAAAAATGAGCTTTTATTTTTGTCTTCATCTATTTTTGATTTTTTAAAGATTTTAATTAAAAATCTATTTATTTTGATGCACCTAATATAAATATACTTAAAATTTTAATATTTATGAGAAGTCTGAAAAAGATTTCACTAAAAAATAAAAAATATGAAAAACTGCTTATTTTTTGGGGGATGCACCAATAAATCCTAAATTAATAACTTATGCACTGTTTAGTCCGAAAAATTTTCTTATAGACTGAAAGGTCCCATTACAATGTTAATAACATCAGATACAATGTTAATAACATCAGAGTCATGTTACAAACATTATATTTCAAACATCTAATGTTCATAAAATTTCAATAATGTTTGAAAATATAGGATGAAAAACATCTAATGTTCATCAGATTTCAATAAATTTTGAAATTATAGAATGAAACATCAGATCATTTACATCATTTACATCATGCTAATGTAAAAATGGGACTAAATGGAGCATAAGAAAATTTTTAGGACTAAATGGTTCAACGTTTCAAAAACTAGGACTTATGGGTAAATTTTCCTTATTTTTTCTTCTTTTTATTTTTATTTTTAGTAAGCTTTTTTTTTCTTTTTTTCTTTGTTTGTTGTTAATTTTGGCTTAGTACTTTGTTCGGTGGTACTGTATGGGTGTGCATATGTGATGTCAAACTTGGATTATAAATTGATGTTAAAGAAATCAAATGTTGTTATTAAAATGTGCTAATTTTCCCGTCTTCTCTAATAGGATCAAAATTTCGTTTCCGTACGTTCTTTCGGTTAGGTTGGAAATGAAAATAGAATTGGAAACTTTTCAAACTTTTCGAAAACATAAGAAATAAAAAAAGGATTTGAAAGCGTATGAAAATATTTAGGAAAAAAAAAAAAAACTTTTATTGATGTTAAAAAATTCTCAATAGTTAATTACTTGAACATAAATTCTCAAAAGACCCATGCCTAAAGGCACACCTGTGTAATATATGTGGTGTTTGCTCTCAAATGTGCTTACTTTATTATTTTGAAATAATTGAGTTACTTTGAATGCAAAGTGTAGGTATGGAAGTTGTGAGCATTATGTTTTATTGGGGTAGAAAGATTTTGCGCAATCGCAATGAAGGTGTGTCGTACGACACCGAACCTCAGGGGTTGTATAATGTGCACAGGGGGATAACATTGGGCGAGTTGGAGGCTATGGATGGTGCCGAAGGTTGGTATGCATGGAGAAATAATGCGATTAGAGTTTAAATGTAGACTCCCATGTTGGGGGAAGTATAGGTTGCTGCCAATCAAAGATAATGAGACCTTAAGTAATGTCTTAGAGCTCCCACATAAATTAGGCCCTGATTATTTTTTGGAAATCTATGTGGAGAAGGAGAGCAATTTTGGTGGCACAGAGATGCCAATTCCAGTGGGTGGGACATTCACTCAAATGTTGACACAATCGCAATCCCCTGATAATACACTTATACAGTCTGCACACATGTTCCCTGAATATTACCCTCCATTCAATCATTCTCAGAGTTACAATCAATTAAATGCATCACAGAACGTAGATGGTTATTACAGCGCCAGAGCAGGTCCAAGTGCTCCGACAACGTATAATCCGATGGTTCTTACAACCCCATATCCCCACTGGAATGAAGAATGTCCACCGATTTGTAATGTTCAACGTACAACGGAGACGGCTGTCCAAAATTATGCATCCTCCGATGATACAGTGCCATTGTTTGATGAGGTTGGAGTAAGTGATGAAGATTCCGTGGAAAATGTGGGTGGCGCATGGGAAGGTGCAGACAATGACTCCAGTGATGACGAAGTTGGAGGGCATCATGATATGCAGGAGGTACACACAAATGTCCATATCCCTTTCTACCATAATTTGCATTTCGACAATGATGGTTCCGTCACTAGCCGTGATGTTGTCGAACGTTGGCCATTGTGGGACTTCGAAACTGCTCATTTGGAGAAAGGAATGATATTTACTGATAAGAAAAGACTAGTGCACGTTGTTCAGTTGTATAACCTGAAGCGCAATCGAGAATGCAAGGTCATAGAATCCAAAGGAAACAGTTGGGTGGCCGAGTGCAAGCACGGCTGCAACTGGAGGGTTCGGGCAACGAAGTTGAAAGACAAAGATTTCTTTCAAATTAGAAGGTTTGAAGCGCCGCATCAGTGTATGTACCCTAGAATGAATAGGGACAATTGCAACCTCAAGTCCGAGGTCATTGCTCATTTCATCAAGGCACAAATTGCGGTAAGTGCCATGGTAGATAGATTATTGTTTTTAGGATTTCATTATGACTGTAATGTATTCAAATATAATTTATATTTGCAGATATCACCAGAATTGCCTCTTGCTACCATAATTGAGGTCGTGAAGGAGAAGTTTAAGTTCACTATGGCCCTGTTTGGTAGAGCTGTGGGAAAGTGCTTATAGCTTATGCCCAAACAGCTTATAGCTTATAACTTTCAGCTTAAGCTGATTTCCAGCTTATTCTTAAAGCATCTTCTGCCCCACTCAAAGAATAAGCTGATTTCTGACTTCCAAAAAGCTATAAGCTATAAGCTATAAGTTAAACCAAACACATCAAAATAGCTTAAATTAAGCTGAAAGCTGAAATAAGCTGTAATTAAGCTCTGCCAAACAGGCACTATATCATATAAGAAAGCGTAGCTTGCAAGGACGAAGGCAGTTGCAATGGTGTTTGGTGACTGGGACGAGTCGTACTGAAGGTTGCCTAGATATATGGCTGCATTGCAGGCATTCAATCCAGGCACAGTTGTCATGTGGGACATGATTCCGAATTTGCACTCTACCTCAATCGGAACTAAAATGTACATGAACTATGTGTTCTGGGCATTTAAACCTGCAATAGAAGGCTTCAAGTATTGTCGTCCAGTGATATGCATTGACGGCACACACTTGTACGGTAAATACAAAGGGAAGATTGTTGCGGCCACTGCAGTGACTGCTGCGGACAAGATTGTACCTCTTGCCTTTGCCATTGTTGACAAGGAGATGATCGAGAGTTGGGGTTGGTTCATTACTCTACTTAGGCGACATGTGTGCTGTGACCGAGAGGGGGTCACATTGATATCCGATCGACACACAGCTTTGCTTAGTGTCCTGTCAAAAATTTGGGACAATCCAGCAGTTCAACCAAGAGGGTACCATAGGTATTGCTTGCGACACGTATGTAGCAATTTCAATGAAAGATTCGGCAATACAGTAGCGAAGGATCTTGTGTGGAGAGCTGGTTCTGCACGGCAAGTGCGGAAGTTTAACAAGATTATGGACGATATCTACAAGCTTGAGAAGAATGCTGAACGGTGGTTTAGACGGATGAACCCTATTCATTGGACATTGTGCCATGATAGTGGTTGTCGTTGGGGCATATTGATGACAAACCATATAGAGGGCTTCAATGGTGTACTGAAAGGCGCACGCAGTGTTCCCATTACAGCATCAGTTGAGATCACTTTTTATCGGCTCGTGAAATATTTTGACGAGGGTAGGACCATTGCTGAAAATGCAAGTAATCGGGGTCACTTGTACACGACTAATGTTCAACGATGGATTGACGAGCACCAAGCTAAAGCGAATGTGCATATGTTGGTACCGATTAATAGATAATTTTTATTGGATGCACCGAATTCACTACACTTGAACATTTCGCACTCGTCGATCATTGATGTTGTGTCGTAATTTTAACATATATGCATATTAATCCACGTACATACATTTTTCCTCCAGGGGAATAGGGGAATATGAAGTGAGGACAGCACCGCATGGGATGGGGGGTGGTGCTCGTCAAATAGTTAGTCTCCGACCACCGAGTTGTTCATGTGGGAAGTACACATTATTTCACTTGCGATGTTCCCACATGCTTGTTGTGATAGCAGACTTGGGCGAGGACCCTTTTCCTTTCGTTGCACCAGAGTATAGGTTAGAAGTCCATAAGCATATCTTCGCACAGAAGTTTAGGCCCATGCCGCACGAGCAATATTGGCCTGACAATGATTACCCAACTTTGCTTGCTATTCCAGCTCGACAACGTGAAGTTAAAACGGGTCGCCCTCAACATAGCCGCATACACAACGAAATGGATACTTCCAGACAAAGTGGATTGCACCATTGTAGTTTGTGTTTGCAAAGAGGGCATGATAAGAGAAAATGTCCAGTGAGAATCCGATCGATTCGACAGTAGTTGTTTGTCTTCTTTACATATTAGTTCCACGTTACTTTCTTTGAATTGGAGTTAATGTAATATTCAATGAATCAGTATTTAGTAAATTGATAATGTATTTACGACTTCAATTACTAATGACATAGATTTGGTCAAATGTGGCAAATCTCTTTAATTGCTTTAGTTGTTGCAAGTGTCCTTTGTGCACTGGATTGTGCAGACTTTGGTGCGTTGATGATCGATTGTGTCCTGACCTCGATGGACACCAGTTTATCTAATGTTAGAAAAATGCAAATATTCAAAGAATGAATTGATAATCACCAATATAAATGCAATTTATATTCAATGTTTTGCCACATTTTGTTATGTGGGAAACTAATTTTTTTTAAATTTTTTTTCCAAAATCCATTACGTGGGTGAAGGCCCATTTTATGAATTCAATCATTTCTCGGAACATTTACTACGTATTCGTATATGCTTAGTTATTGTAAAAAGTTTGACTAATGTATTTCAAATCTACATAAAACCCTCTTCAAACTTTCGTACTTATTTCCTGTCCAAATGACAACTCCTTTAAAGTGAAAGCACGTTTTTTCATGTCATACAGGTTGACGTGACAACACACTGACAATAACTTTAATCACATAGGTACCATGTGAACCTTATCTCCTATGACAATAATGTCAAATGAATTACTAATCACCAATATAAATGCATGCCATATTTAATGCGTTGCCACATTTTGTTACGTCGTGAATTGTTTTTTTAGTTACCAAAAATTCATTACGTGAGGGAAGACCATTTTATGAATTCAATCATGTGTCTTAAATTTAGTACATATTGGTAAATGCTTAGTTGTTCTAAAAAGTTTGAGTAGTGGATTTGAAATCTACTTAAAGCATGGGTTTTCATGTCATAAAGCTTGACGTGACAACGCACTGACAATATCTTTAAACTCACAGGTACCATGTGTACCTTATCTCCTATCACAATAATGTGAAATGAATTACTAATCAACAATGTAAATGCATGTAATATTCAATGCGTAGCCACATTTTGTTAGGTGGTGAACTGTTTTTTAGTTATCAAGAAATTTTTCCAGGCAACCCTTTCTTTTTGTTTTCCCTAACTTGTTGCAGTTTGTATACCTGTGATATACTGTTAGGTCGTATTCTAATTTTGTCAGCATATGTATGTACTATTGTCAAACTTCTTGTTATTGGATATCGATTTCATATATGAAAACTTGTGCAGGTCTATGACTCATTTAGCAGAGGAGATCCCATTATTGACTCATCAGCATCGAGCCGATACGATATGGCGTCAGTCGGTATGAATTATTTACTTATAATCGATATTTGGATACTACACAAACACTGTAGTTGTTACATAATATAATGTGAAACTGTAAATGTTTGTCCATGGATCATCCTATTTGGACATTTCAATGGCTTAGACAAATTTCCCCAAGTGTAAACGTTAGTCCATAGAGAGAGAACGGAGAAGATTATATTAAATGAACCTCTAGCTTAACCAAAAAAAAAAATGGTTAAAAAGTTGATAATCATCAAGTTTAACAATTACCCCAAGTTCATGCTTACGATGAAATAAAGGACTTTTAAATACAATTCCTAAAATAAAAGAAGAAATAAATATCACAAACAAAATTCTTTTTTATAGAGGTTGAATTCATAATCTTATAGCACAAAATAATATTATATAATCATCAAATCAGAAGTCCTAGTTCATCACCCATTACCTACTCGAAAAATTATTAAATAATCCAATTTCAGCGACTCATAGTACCATTGCAGTGTGGAAAACTAGATCTGTCTACTTCCTTACTTGAACAACATTATTTCAATTGATAAATTTCAATAAAAAATTTTAAAAATAGGTGGAGTTTGCCCTTTCAAAAATAGTTAAGTGTTGTAATAGTGGGAACCACCCGCTGGTTTTTGGAATTCATGGTACGAACTGTTTTCACACTATTAACCCACATTGACTTTTTCAATTTTTATGAGACGATTTTCAGTATAATTTACATGAATTGTTTGTAGTTTTTTTCTTAAACTATAATTTCAAAGTTGCGTATTGGCCTGTTGGTGCAACTTTTATTTTTAAATAAGTTGAAAAAGTTAATTACCATAATGTTAGCGAAATAATGCTTTCAGCGTCTTTTTTATTACTAACCTTTAACTTACAATAAACTGTACCAAATAAACACATGAAGGGGTTCGTTTGGGATGTGGGTTGACTTTTTGGCTATTTTAGCCTGGGGCTAAAAAGCCTCACTTGGGATAGGCTTTTTGGCTTTTGTAAAAGATAAAATGAAATGAATATTGTTTAGATGTAACATTTTGTGTTACTGGCTTTTTAGCCTATTTTGTCTTTTTGCCATGGCGAACAAAGGACCAGTTGTTCATTCCTTCTCTTCTACCTAGTTAATAGAGTGAGTCAACATTATTTCTTGTAAAAATTGTCATCACATAATTGAGAACATTAAATAAATAACACCACATGATACTCTTGGATGACTCAATAATTATCCTTGCTAGCTGGCTAATTATGTAGTACTCTAGGAGAAAAATATGTTGATTCACTTTTGTTAAATAATTAAGAAATAATAAATAATTCACTTAATATGTTATGATTTCTCATTTGTTGATTCATCTGTGAAGCGTTTTGCCAATTCCGAATAACATAATCTTCTACTTGCTAGCGATTTCTTATTTTATATTTTCACTGTCCTAAAAATTATATAAAATAAGAACACAAACAATTTCAATTATTGACAAAGTGACTATTTAGCTTGTTCGTTTACTTAAATAACTTTTAACTTATTTCATACTGCAACAACTTGCATTAATATAGTTCGAGCGACATTTTTCATTTCAAAATAAAGGACTTTAAACTCTTCAAAATATATTCATTATATGTTATATTAGTCTGTAATGTTTCATTGTATTCATTTGATCCCCAACTTATTTAATTCTTATCTCAATGATGAAATGACGGCTTAGTTATATTTTACGCCCTTCTAATTTAACTAAAAACCACATAAACCCCCATTGCAGTCTATAGTGAAGGGTACAACCCAACTTCGTTAACAGGTGTACCAAACATTCTAAAACTTATATTAGTTTTGATGGAGCCTTTTATTTCTATGTCATGACACTGCAAATCTGTGTCTGTATGTATTTATCTTTGTATATTTACACCACTTACGCACTATGCACCACTAAAATGTTGGTTATCTCACACACTATTTCAGTTAATAGAAGATGGGTTCATTATGAAAATTCAATTGTCATTTGTACAAGCATTATGTCTCTTACACACAACGTTGTCTTGTGCAGGCGAAAGATCAGCCGAAATTGAAATGCCGACGATCTGATTCGGGCTTATGGGACACCACATTGGACCATAGAGTCCTACGCTGCCTACTCCGTGCGGGGTTCTACGGGGTGTATCGGATTGGACCACCATCTCTTTACAACTCTCGTAGAGAGGTGGCGCATAGAGACGCGCACATTTCATTTTCCTGTTGGAGAGTCCACAGTTACATTACAAGATGTGGCTATTCTATTTGGCCTACCAGTTGACGGACACGCAGTCACAAGAAAAGACCCAGGAAATAAGTTGGATGATTTGATAGCGCTATGTGTGGAGTTGTTAGGAGCAGCACCTACACAAGAAGACTTCATAGGCTCATCACTTAAGTTGAAATGGATATCAGAGCATTTCCGTCACCTTCCACATGATGCATCCGATGAGACGGTTCATCATTATGCTCGAGCCTATATTTTGTGGCTTATTGGGGGGGTGCTCGTCCCCGATAAGTCACAAAATATAGTCAAGATGATGTTTTTGCCACTACTTAAAGACTTTGACCGTATCCAGGAGTACAGCTGGGGTGGTGCCACATTGGTATGTTTGTACAGGATGTTGTGTCGGGCAACTAAGGCTGATACAAAGGAGATAGCTGGCCCATTAGTGTTGTTACAAGTGAGTTGCAATGACTTGTAGTTTTATCTCATATTCTCAATTGCCATGTTTTCTAAAGTGCCTACTGTAATAAATTAATAATGGCATCATTCATTGTAGGTTTGGGCGTGGGAGAGATTGAGCAGGATCGCCCCTAGTCAGAAGTCGAACATTGTTGCTGGCGAGCATGCCATAGGGGAGGGCGACCAGCTGTTACCACCTGGCCCGCGAGCTTGCAAGTGGAGGGTTCCCTTCAGCCATGAGGTGATATCGACTAATGTCGGTGTCATCTTCCGGGACCAGTTCGACCGCATGGTGGAGGGGGAGGTTTGTAATTTGTTCATGTGAATTTACCCATTTTTTTGTTTGTCAACCTCTGTTGTACGAATAGATCTCTAAATTATTGCATTGCTATTGCAGTTCATATGGGAGCCTTATGGGACGGAAGATGACATCATGACCAGCTTCCCATCGTATTGTACCATTGGTTGAGACATATGGATGGCGCGAGTGCCACTTATATGCTTCAATATCATTGACTGGCATCTCCCCGACCGGGTGCTTAGACAATTTGGACGAGTTCAGAGTGTGCCTGATCGCTTTGACGCCCACTTGGCTATGCATTTTAGAGATAGGCGTGGCAAAATTGCCATTGATTGGGCAAAGGAATACCAGACATTTATTGGTGAGTGGAACAACCGACGCAACACCATTGTCTATGCTGAGAGGAGCAATGAAGTGCTTACTTCTTCGGACCCATACATGTTATGGTTTCGCCGTCATACACGTCTAGTACTTAGTAATCCGAGTGACATTGCTGCCTTCAGATACCAAGGCGTCGGGGGTAGTTTAGAGGGATTGGTAAGTTCTTTATATTCTCCAAAACAACATTTGCTTAAGTTTGTGTATGTTTGTTATTTGGCATTGATGGTTATGTAACACAGCTACCATTACATTACAGGTTCGTAGAGTTGCGAGGGTATATCACATGGCAGACGTTGCCCATATTACACGCGATGCTAGAGAGGGATTGGATGCCATTGCCGAGATACGGGAGTTATTGTACGACGGTTTGCAACAGGCACACTGACATGACCGACTAGATTTCGGCCACTTTGGCGAGGATCCTTATATAGGGGTAGATATTACAGTGACATCAATGCCACACCCGAATATGCCATCCACTGAGCCATCAACATCAATGCCTCCACCGCATCCTACCGCATGTCATGCACATCAACCAGACTATTTCGATATGGAACACTTTGGTGAGGGGCCTTCTATGGGCCTGTCCCCTCATGGTCCATCTACAGCAATGCATACACCGCAGACTTCCCCACCTGAATGTACCAATTACACATCCCAGTTTGCCCCTGAGGTAGATCCTCTAATGTCTGAACATACTTCCACACACCATGGCCATATATTGGACCCTTCCTGGTCACCACCCCCATATAGGACAGCGGTTGGTACCCCGGTGACTCCCTTAGCACCACTGTCTACTACATGTCTATCTACTATGATTCCCTCTGCGTCAACATTGACCGCACCCGACCCTTTCACAGTACCATCATCTCCTACCCCACCATCATCTCCTACACCACATATAACCTTCACCTACCATGTTGATCCACTCATTACCCATGACTTCCACATTGACGGGGAAGGGGAGGGCCAGGTCCATGCACCTACCAGAGGGACAGGTAGGGGTAGAGGTTATGGCGGCCGTCGTGGTGTAAGTAGAGGACGAGGGTGAGGGCGACGCCAAGCGATAGACCATGACAATAATGTAGTGGATGACGGCGTTTCATAGCTTAGTGCCATATGTGAAGGTGTGCCAGAGGTGGTATCAAATGATTGTACTGCAGCCATTGGTGATGTGTAGCCAGCTTCTACAGAAGCGGGCGAGGGAGTCGTACGTGTGGCAGCGTAAGATATACTGAGAGTATATAGTAAGAGACCCAGGAGACAAACCCATGGAAGGGGTTGTGGAACAGGGGGAAAATTAGGACATTAGGAACAACCAGCATTGGTAAGTATATTCAAACATTATGTTCAGGTGGTGTTTTCACTTGGATTAGTCTACATTGTTTAAGTTGTGGCTTATTATATAGTTCTGGCTTTTGGCTTATCTTATCTTGTAATTGTGGCTTATTTTATAAGATTCTAGATGCTGATGCTGCTGTTATTTTTGTTATTGTTTTGAAGGAACGGGTAGCTGCTTGCTGTGTTGCTGGTTGCTTGCTGTTTCTTCATTCTGGTTGCTGTCGGCTGTGTGTTGTTGCTGCTAACTTGGATCAATGAGCTGATAATTGGGTATGAATTTTATGGTCTTTTGCAGTGTGCATGATGCACATACTTATGCATTGAACATTTTTACTCAGAGCTAATGTTGCTGAACCCTTGTTTTTTGAAGCTTGGAACTGGGTTGCGCATCATGATGGCAAAAAGAAATCTCTCCCTAGTCACAACATTTGCCTTCCTTTCATGTAGATACCTTTGTAGCTCCTACCAAGAGGTTGTCTGTTGTATATTAGTAATAATTTTTTGCCCTTTATATACTTTTGTGCCATATGGAACAAAGTGTGTCATTTTTACCTGTAACACCCTCAAAAAAATAAACCCATTAAATATAAAACAAGGCATGCATTATTAAAAGAAAAAAAAAATTATATTATTTAAATCATCAGAGTATTACGAAATAAAACATCAAAATAAATGCCCTACGGGCTTACATCTTGCCAAGCCAACACTTGGACACAATTTCATGAGTTCTAACTCAAAACAAATAAAGCCCTGGGCTTGAATGTTTACATAATTCAAATAAAACAACTAAAACAAATAAAACAAGTCTTCAAGTCCAAATCCTCACAAGCTAAATCTTTGGAGGTAGTGAACCACCTGAACCTGAAAATGAAGTTCCCATATAGGGTGAGCCACAGCCCAGTAGAAAAATACTAAACCAAGCATAAGAATTAACTAAAGCAGTAGCACCCGATACATGGTTAACACAAGATAATCAATTTACAATTTATCGACACAAACGCCTACGTTGTCTATGACACATGGTCTATGACACCTTTTACTTTCCATTTATACAGTCATGGCTCAGAACCTGGCCAAACAACTCAACAAGGATAACAAATCAGGTTAAACCTTTCTCATAACATAATAAACACACATGCTGGTGTTATACCAATCTCAATCAAATTCACTTCCTTACTTCCAAACTGATACACATGGTGGTGATGTATCATATCAACAACAAATAGAAATATTTCTATTATAATTAAGTACACACATAAGTGATGCTACTGGAGTCCATCCCCTATCTCCTCCCAACAAGTCCGGTTTAGAGGTCCATCCCCTATCTTCCCCTAAACCGTGGAGTTCATCCCCTATCTCCTCCAAAACCAAATGCATATGCAACATAATCAATACTTGCCATATACAACACATAATTAATACACGAATGTTCTGTATTAACTCAACAGTCAAACAATTGACTCAATTTCAGTTATACCTAAACCGCATGCAAAGTCTACAACAATCGATGGCTATCCTCCACCGATAGCCCAAAACAATTATTTCTAAGCAAGAAATAACTATAACAATAAATGTAATTTCAATATTCTCAAAGGTAGTATTTAAACTACCAAATACATCATTAAACCACTAAATTCCCCAATCTCATGAATTTAACCCAATATCACAATCTTCCCTTAAATTAATTATATAAATTAATCTATGACAAAACCTTAAGGTTTCTCCCAAAATTACTAACCTACCCCCACATACCAAAATACCACCACTTAGGATTAAAACGCATAAATGGAGTAGGAAATCCCTACCTCGAAGAAATAACTCAAAAAGGAGAAGATGAAGATGATGTCCAAAACTCCAACGTGCTCCAACTCCAAGAATGTTCAGATTAAAACGTAGCCCTCACTCTTATCTACCTTTTTAATGAAGGAACTAGGGTAGAAAAACACTCTAAGAAGATCAAACCTGAGAGAGAAGATGAGTTGGGAGAGAGAGAACTCGGAACTTAGGGTTTAGAATCTGAAAAGAAGATGAAAAACTGCTTTAAAACGCTAAAACACGATTTTATACTCAGCCGCCCCGCTCGAGCGGACAAACTCCCGCTCGAGCGGACACTCACAGACTCCCGCTCGAGCGGCCCAACTCCCGCTCGAGCGTCCAACCCTGCACAAGAAATACTGGATGGGTGTTTTTCCCGCTCGAGCGCCAAAGCCCCCGCTCGAGCGTCAAACTCCCCGCTCGAGCTGACAAGCCAAAATCTGGGCAACTAGTTTTGGTTCCTAAGCTCAACCAACCTGCTCCAAACCCGCCCAACACATCCTATAACTCCAAACAAGAAAATATAGGACGACAACAACCATTACACAAAGATAGAATCTACGGAACCTAAGTCCGGATACAAACATCGAATGGGAAAAGACCGGGGTCGCTATATTACCTACCAAGTATTCATTTTTTTTTTGTTTTTGTTTTTGCGCAAGTTAAATCTGTTGTGTTGCGTATGCTGAATCGAGCCAGGTTAAATGTGGCTATAGATTCCTTCCTTAAGACAGGTTAGGACAAGTGCCCCACTCACCTGTGCCGATGGGGTTCTGTTGTTTGATCATCTCACTTAATCATCAAGTCCCATATGCACATAAAATGAAGGCCCTTTTCTGATATCCTGTGGCTTAATTGTGTTGTGTATTTATTTTGCAGGGAGAGTTCCAACACTGGAGGAGGGAAATAGGATGGAAAAAATATTCAGTTTTACGCAACTGGTAGTTAAGTTTTCTTTTCAACTATGATTCTCTTTGTTTTACTGTATTCTGATCCATTTTTTCTTTGATAACATTGCTTAACAGTCATACAGCAGCTATTGCTGCTGGTAATAATGGGATTCCTGTTAGAGTGCATGGATATGAATTTGGGAAAGAGAGTGGAATGGCTCCCCGTGCTAGGTGAGGATAAAGATCTGATACTAACTTTTCATTACCTTTTCCCCAATGCTAGTTTCAATAACAAATCCTTTTGTTCATTTGTTCAGAATTGCTGTGTACAAGGCACTATACAGGCTTTTTGGAGGGTTTGTTGCTAATGTGGTTGCTGCTATGGAGCAGGTAAACGGATATGTGGATATTGAGTTCAGAAATAGGAGATGCTAATACTAGACTTTTATTTTTCAAATGTTCACTCTAAATGATTTTCTTCACATGGTTCAAACCCTCAATAGTTCTTCGTTTAGAACTATACAACACCGAAGCTATTCACCACTCAGCTCTGAAGTAGTAAGTATAGCATTTGATTTTTTGTTATAATTTTCTGAATCATTTTAGTAATTATACTTCGCTGCTATTCCAGAAATGCAACATTTCAATATTCAAGATTCAGGTTTTAGTTGAGAAGTGTTGGGACTTGTTTAAAATTAAACACTTGTGTGCATAAAAATGTTGATCAAAATATCTATACTCTTAGGAAGGATTTGGGAATCTGCGAGTACTTGTAGAGACGTGTTTTATATACTCTAAATGTTTTATTTTGATAATTTGAAATTATTTTCTTCAATTTTGAAGGACGGTCAGATACTTTTCGATGCTCTAGATTATGTATCTAACCTATCTTGGAATTGAGATGTGACATTTGCATATTCTACAACTGGTAGGTAGGATAAATGTGAAAATAATTTCGCATACACCTTGGGAGAAGAATTGGAAAATAGTAATGAAAGATTAAAGCATGTCAAATTTGGTCAAGTTCTTGTTCACACATATAATTTTAATATTACTTGCTGTATACATGGTATCCACTCACACACGCATATTGCCCTGTTTTAATATATCTGATCTTACTTTTTTTAGAATTTGTCCAGTTGACATATTCATATGATATCATATCCTCTTGTATTTCATTGGTTAAAAGTTATTAAATTATAGTGGTTGATTTGGGTAGTGACATCAGTGTGGATGTGCTATTGTTAGTGGTTGATTCCAATTAAACCTTTCTGTAAATTATTTTGCTGATTGGTTTTTTCCGTAGCCTAGCTGATAGGCTAACCTCCCCTTCACACTGTCCGTACAAGCGGACTTACGGGAGTTGTGCATCTTTTTGGCCTGGGAACAGGGAATGCCACTAGAGCTATTAGCTGGCAGTAACCTTGGAATTTATAGTTGGTAAATAGCTAATGGGAACTTTTAATTTATAGTTGGTAAATAACTAATGGGAACTTTAATTTATTTTTTGGTGGTCAAACCTTGCTTTGGGGATTGTATCTTAAATTAATGTGCAATGGGGGACATTTCTACTGTAAAATTCAAGGCTTGTTTGGTTGCGTTTTCGTTTTGTTCATTTTTGTTCTTTATGTTTTTGGAAACAAAAACAATGAAAAGTTTGAAAGCATCCATTCTTTTTTAATATCATTTTCATT
This sequence comes from Camellia oleifera, assembly GCA_022316695.1. NCBI lineage: Eukaryota > Viridiplantae > Streptophyta > Magnoliopsida > Ericales > Theaceae > Camellia > Camellia oleifera. The sequence continues at coordinate 108,325,901 of CM039305.1, read as the reverse complement.
TTGTGCAGAAACATTATTCAAGAATTTGAAAACAAATTTTTTGGAGTTTAAAAAACAGTTTGCCAAACAAATTTTATGTATTTCCAAAAACTGGAAATAGAAAATAGAAAATGATAACCAACAAGCCCTAACAACTCTTTGTTTTAATGATGAAAGGAATGTTCATGGTAAATAATATTTGCCTATATAAAGTGGTTATCTAATGGAAGGAATGTGCCCTGCATACTCTCTCTCTATCTCTCATTATGTGTGTTTGTTTGTTTGTTGGTTTGTGTACTTGTTTATACAATGTGACATGTGATTGATCAGAACATCCCTATATGCTCTCTTTTCTGTTAATCTGCTGTGTTATTCCTTGTCTGCTCTAGCTTACCTTGGGGAAGCATGTGAAATAAGGGCAGAGACAGTGCTTTAGAAATAAAGATATAAGATTGCTGCTATAGTGCCATTGAATCTCTGGCTAGAGTGCTGCTGCTTTTTTTTTTTTTTATATAATTGTACTTAATGTAGAAAAAGCTAGCATTTTTTCAAGATTGTTTTATTTGTTAATTTATTAGTAAATCATTATACTAATTACCACAAGATTGTACAGAATCACGTGGAGGGATTTCTTTTGACATATATATGGTTCCTTGGAGTTGCTAATGTTAAATGTTTTGTTGTTTTAGGTTTATGAGGAGCTTGTTCAGGCTATCAAAGATACAGAGCAATGGCTCCTTCAGTTGAAACGTGCAAGGTTGCTGCAAGAGGTGGATTCGGTTCTAGATAGTTCCAAGTATGTCGCTGATGATGTCAAAGTGGAGCCCCTTGATCCAACACAAGTTGAAGCAGAACCACTTGCGGATCTAAGTTATTCTGTTGGATCTAAGTGTAGAATCCGCCACACTAATGGATGTTGGTATGATGGTCTGATTTTTGGGTTGGAAGGTTATAATTCAGAGAAGATTTCTTTCCTCACACCAACATCTGAAAACATGTTGGTGAGTCTAATCTTCTGTCTTGTTTATTTTTCCTTTATTGTAGTTACAACATCTGCTTTTAAATTGACCCTTCTAGTTTAACTTGTTTATTTATTGAATTATATATATTTTGGATGCCGATCTTTGGTTGAGTAGATTCTGTTAGAGAAAAATCTGCTATTAAGATCTTATTGCATTCCCAGCGTATCATAATTTCTGGTAGACGATAGCGAACATTGGTTTACTCTTTTAAAAGCTTCAAGCTGATATCCTATGAGTTTGAGTAGAACAAAAGTTATTGACCTTAATGAAATGCTAATTTTCAGATGAAGTTTTAAATATTCGAGTTAACAGATCTCTATATATATATATATATATGTGTAGCGTATACAGTAATGCTTTTAATTAGGTTTTTTTGCACTACACTCCAAAACATTTCTTTGTTCTGTTCTTGGACTTTGTGAGATGACTTTCAGATAAGGCGAATGTATTTGGGAACGTGTTATACAGTTTCCAACTTTAATACTAAGTTGTATAAACATTGTACACTATCATACATGAACAAATATGAGTGCAATGATGACCCTGTCCTACGTAGTGTCACCAGCCAAAAGAAAATCACAAATGGGTTAACATAGACATCTCTATTATTAAATAAAGTGAATCTTATTTTTTTTCTTCATTCGGCTTTGGTTCTTTCATTGCTTTATATTCAATGTGTACTTTGGACTTTGTCAGGTGGCATAGAGGTTGGCCGATGAGAAATTGTTTTGGGATTTGTTTCAGGTTATGTTGGGGAGTTTGGAGATTAAATATCATTAGGTTGGTTGGGAGATTGTTTGCGCTCCAGTTTGGATAATAGGTTTGGGTGGCTATTTTTAATAGAACACTCTTGGGTAAATGTTTGTGGATATTTTCATTTGAAAAAGGATAAGTATTGGACTTGGATAAATGTGGTCATGGCTAAATAAGGGAGTTACTGGGGGAGATTGGAACTTACAGGAAGTGACAATGTCTCATGGGGTAGGACTTTGGAAGGGTATTCATCAGGTTTGGGATGACTTCTCGAGATTTGTAAGTTTTAGGGTGGGAAACAGATAGAGTAAATTTTTAGAAGGATAGCTGACCTAGTGTTTGAGACCTTGGACGAAGATTTCCTTTCTATATTTCTTCTTGAGATCAATTATAGAGCTTAACATAAATTATATAAACTTTACACAAATTATAGTGCTTGCTTAGTTATTTTGGGTCACAGATGATTGAATAGGAATAGAGCTTAACAGTTAGTATGATTTTAGGCCCCGTCTGCTCTAATTCTGTTCATATGCATTAACTTTGCCGAAAACGCCTTCAATTTAACCAAAAAAAGGGCGTTAAGGGGGCGAAAATACGAAACAACCCCCGAACTACTGTATAGATGTCATGGTCACCTTCCCCATCATAAATAGGAGCTGTGACAACAGACGGAATTTAATTAGCCCGTGTAGGTTGGGAGTTAGAGCCAAAAACGCCTTAAACTTAACCGAAAAAGGGCCTTAAGGGGGCGAAAATACGAAACAGCCCCCGAACTACCGTATGGATGTCACAGCCACCTTCCCCATCATAAATAGGACTTGTGACAATAGACGGATTGTAATTAGCACGTGTAGGTTGGGAGTTAGAGCCGAAAACGCCTTAAACTTAACCGAAAAAGGGCGTTAAGAGGGCGAAACTGCGAAACAGCCCCCGAACCACCGTTCGGATGTCACGGCCACCTTCCCCATCATAAATACGAGCTGTGACAACAGACGGAATTTAATTAGCCCGTGTAGGTTGGGAGTTAGAGCCGAAAACGCTTTAAACTTAACCGAAAGAGGGCGTTAAGAGGGCGAAACTACGAAACAGCCCCCGAATCAACGTATGGATGTCACAGCCAACTTCCCCATCATAAATACGAGCTGTGACAATAGACAGAATTGAAGTAGCACGTGTAGGTTGGGAGTTAGAGCCAAAAACGCCTTAAACTGAATCGAAAAATGGCGTTAAGGGGGCGAAACTGTGAAACAGCCCCCGAACCACGTTACGGATGTCACGGCTACATTGCCTGTGACAAATAGGACCTGTGACAATAGACGAAATGTAATTAGCACGAGTAGGTTGGGAGTTAGAGTTGAAAATGCATTAAACTTAATCGAGAAATGGCGTTAACGGTGCGGAAAAGCAAAAAGGGCGTTAAGGGTGCGAAAAAGCTAATTGATAAACTCACTTTGTTGCTGTATAATTGATAATGTGTGTCATATCCTCATAAATCGTAATTTGCCTATTTTAGATGAAATAACAATATGTTAAGCTAAAAGGAATGATTGATTGATTTTTATTTATAGTGTTGCTATATCAATTGGTATATTCGTTGTGTTATTTATCTAAATTCAACTGAGTTAGTTATCTAATTTTTTCCTTCTCCATAAGCTAAATTACTTGTTAAATAAATTGAACCACATTCTGTTTAAACAAAAATCAAGCTCTGCATTTTTTATTACTTACCTCACTGGTTTTTGTTGTAGATTGATTATGTTGCCATGGATACAGTGATGCTTTTGGGCCAGATTGATGATGTTTGCATGGGCGCAATTTACATTATATTTTTTCTTTATGGAAAACATGTACAGCTGATATGTTTTGTCATTACGTTTCTTTTTTTTTTTTTTTTTTTGTAGTTTGAATTGTAATTGTTGGTTCGGATAGTATATGTATTTGTTAGATTTTACTATGTTTATGGATTCTTATTTTCTTTGATATGTACGGTTAATAGTTAAGTTGTGTATATGGTTGAAAATTGAATGGTACAGGTTGTGGAGAAATATTTTTATTGAAAGGTTGAGAATTGAATGAATGAATGGATGGATGAATAATTTTGTATATGCATAGGTTACAGGTGACACAAAAAATATTATTTCTTATACTGTTATTTGGTGTTAGAACAGGTGTGTTGTTTTTTCCTAATGGGTTGAGCTTCGAAAATAAACTCCGCGTTAATGTTGAAAATTTACAGTAGGAGTGTCATGAAAATTTACCCCCACCAATTATCCCAGAAAATGAAATTAAAATAGAAATATAATATCATCAATCCAAGTAAACACAAAATCACAACAATGCTGCATTGCATAACAACAGTATATTGTACAAGTTCACATTAGAAAGATACAAAACTTAATGCACCATCTATTCCAATAGAACATGGAAAATGTTAGGGTGAGGAAAACAAATGCATTTCGACAGATAAAACAAAATTTGTTAGTTGGAGAAACAATCTCAAAGCCAAGTGGTTGGTCTAGTTGGGGGACTAATAAAGTTAAGACAAACGAACTGCCGCCTTCAACAGCACAGAAAACAGAACATGTAGCTCAGTCAAAAACTTCCCTTAACTACGGCTCCTCAAATAGTGATCCTCTTCTTAAAGAATTTCAATCTCCATCAGGAAAGACGAAAGAGTCGCCTTTCAATTTCTGGAAATCCAGTCAAAATGATGACTGTGGTAAGGAATGAGGGGTTGACAAAAAACTAAACTTGGGGGCTGGACAAACATTACTGAAAAACAAGTGGTTCATCCAATTGGGGGACTAATAAAGTTCAGACAGACGAACTACCACCTTCAACAACACAAAAAACAGAACGGATAGCTCAATCAAAAGCTTCCCTTAACTAGGGCTCCTCAAATAGTGATCCTCTTCTTAAAGAATTTCAATCTCCATCAGGAAAGACGAAAGAGTCGCCTTCCAATTTCTGGAAGTCCAGTCAAAATGATGACTGTGGTAATGAATGGGGGGTTGACAAAAAACTAAACTTAGGGGCTGGACAAACATTACTGAAAAACAAGTGGTTCGTCCAGTTGGAGGACTAATAAAGTTCAGACATAAGAACTAATGCCTAAAATAACAACACAAAAAATAGAACAGGTAGCTCAGTCAAAAGCTTCCCTTAACTGGGGCTCCTCAAAATAGTGACCTCTATGTAAAGAATTTCAATCTCTATCAGGAAAGAAGAAAGAGTCACCTTCCAATTCCTGGAAGTGCAGTCAAAATGATGAGTCTAGTAAGGAATGGGGGGTTGACAGAGAACTAAACTAGGGTGCTGGACAAACATTACCCAAAAACAAGTGGTTGGTCCAGTTGGGGGACTAATAAAGTTCAGACAGACGAACTACCGCCTTCAACAACACAGAAAACAGAACAAGTAGCTCAGTCAAAAGCTTCCCTTAACTGGGGCTCCTCCAAATAGTGACCTCTACGTAAAGAATTTCAATCTCCATCAGGAAAGAAGAAAGAGTCACCTTTCAATTCCTGGAAGTCCAGTCAAAATGATGAGTCTAGTAAGGAATGGGGGGTTGACAGAGAACTAAACTTGGGGGCTGGACAAACATTATCCAAAAACAAGTGGTTGGTCCAGTTGGGGGACTAATAAAGTTTAGGCAGACGAACTACCGCCTTCAACAACACAGAAAACAGAACAGGTAGCTCAGTCAAAAGTTTCCCTTAACTGGGGCTCCTCAAAATAGTGACCTCTACGTAAAGAATTTCAATCTCTATCAGGAAAGAAGAAAGAGTCACCTTCCAATTCCTGGATGTGCAGTCAAAATGATGAGTCTAGTAAGGAATGGGGGGTTGACAGAGAACTAAACGTGGGGGCAGGACAAACATTACCCAAAAACAAGTGGTTGGTCCAGTTGGGAGACTAATAAAGTTTAGACAGATGAACTACCGTCTTCAACAACACAGAAAATAGAACAGGTAGCTCAGTCAAAAGCTTCCCTTAACTGGGGCTCCTCAAAATAGTGACCTCTACGTAAAGAATTTCAATCTCTATCAGGAAAGAAGAAAGAGTCACCTTCCAATTCCTGGAAGTGCAGTCAAAATGATGAGTCTAGTAAGGAATGGGGGGTTGACAGAGAACTAAACGTGGGGGCTGGACAAACATTACCCAAAAACAAGTGGTTGGTCCAGTTGGGAGACTAATAAAGTTTAGACAGATGAACTACCGTCTTCAACAACACAGAAAATAGAACAGGTAGCTCAGTCAAAAGCTTCCCTTAACTGGGGCTCCTCAAAATAGTGACCTCTACGTAAAGAATTTCAATCTCCATCAGGAAAGAAGAAAGAGTCACCTTCTAATTCCTGGAAGTGCAGTCAAAATGATGAGTCTAGTAAGGAATGGGGGGTTGACAGAGAACTAAGCTTGGGTGCTGGACAAACATTACCCAAAAACAAGTGGTTGGTCCAGTTAGGGGACTAATAAAGTTCAGATAGACGAACTACCGCCTTCAACAACACAGAAAACAGAACAGGTAGCTTAGTCAAAAGCTTCTCTTAACTGGGGCTCCTCGAAATAGTGACCTCTACGTAAAGAATTTCAATCTCCATCAGGAAAGAAGAAAGAGTCACCTTCCAATTGTGAGAAAAAATAAAATTTCATATATATTTTGTAAAAAATTGTTAGCCTATCTAACAAACTAGTTCTATTATTTTATAGGACTCTATCTACCTAAACAAACACATAATTTTTTTTCCCTTTTCTTTCACTTTTCTGTATGATTGCATTCACTTTCTTTTTTCATGTATTTTCTATTATATCCAAACAAAATGTTGCAGCAACGCATATTTTTTTTTCTTTTCTTAAATCATCGTTTTGCCAATGGCAGGGAATTTCTTTTCTTAAATCTTCTAACCAGAAGCAAGCAACAAAGAATTGATAGTGCTTGAGTGAAATAATGTCTTAAACAATGTTGTATGTTGCGTCATATCTTCGTTACTGGAGTGTAAGACAATGTTGTTGTTCATCTAGCTTACGGATGTATTTCAACTATTTGTTATATGAACCTGAAGTTTATGAAATCACTACATTTATAAGTACACAAATCCATTCATTGAACTATTTGTAGAATTACAAGAACTATTAAAAAACAATTGAAATATCTCCCTTCATTGATAACATAGAGAATAAGCACTACAAATCCATTACAAGATAAATGGTTTGGTCATTCATCCAAACAATTTCATTTATTATCATCATCATCTGACATCTCAATATTAGATTCATACATAACATCCATGCTCCAGGCGAAGTACTGGTGTGCATCATCCATTAACCCATCTTCGGCACACTCATTTGCGGTCTTCATTAGTGAGGACCTTTGCAAACGTTGGGTCATGCGATTAACTTCGTCACGGATACGATGCAATGCCTTTTGCAACAACTGTGGAGTGTCAGTTGGCATACGCATGGCTAACCGGCGAGGAAATTTAATATTAACTTCATGACATAACTCAACGAGAATGTTTGCTCGAGTTATGTGAAATTTCCACTCAGCTCTCATGGTATTGACGGTGGCACGTGAGTAATGCAAATTTGGATTTAATGGGTATTGAAATTCATCTCCATCTGCAACCCAATAGCGACCCATTGCTGAATATAGATCAACCACCGTATATCTCATAATGATATCGCTCGAAATAGCTGTAAAACTTTTGTTGTGGTATGATGCGATATTTATACCATATATACACATGGTAGCTGTATGTATGAAATTATTGTAAGCAACTATGCATAAGAGTTATCACGTCAACTTTTATGACTTGACGAACTATACATCAACTTGATAGGAGTTGTCACTTCGACTTTTATGAATTGCATAATTTATTGTTATTTCAAAACAAAAAGTAAAAAAATTGTGAAAAAATATTTCAAAAAATTAATAGAGCGAGCGCAAAAAATTAATAGAGCATTTCTTGTTCGATCACATGCATGCCACTAGCCTTATACAGTGCATTCGGCTGCCAGGACTCCACTGTTGTCAAGTCATGAATGAATCTAAGGCCTGTAGCATCGGCTGTTGTGCCGCAGATGGTGTCAGCCTGGCTAGTGTAAAAATGTAACTTTACCTTCTTTCAAAGGCAAGTTGAAAATTAAGAGGTTGTTTAGGATGATCTAAATAAGTGTATTTTTTGTCTTTTTACAATATGTTTCTACAATATATTTTTCTACCCATTGTTCAAACCACTTTTTCTACAATATTTTTTACTTTTATGTATTTATTAATTTTTTGAAATATTTTACGATCAAAATTTTTTTACTTTTTAGGTGTATTGAAATATTTATTAATTTATTGTTATTTTGTTCTGACACCCCCTCAAAATTTTTATGAATTGCATAATTCACATGGGCACAGTAGGTATGGTACGATAATAAATTGTAGCTCAGCGCAGTGATACGTCCAACATTTCTCAGTGATGCTCGCCAGTGACTTGAACAGGCGTAATAATTTGGATGCTTTGTTTTTTCCTCAGATGTTATGTGACTTTGTGCAGCGATGCAGTGATGCATCTGACTTTGTGCAGTGATACAGTGATGCATGTGACTTTGTGCAGTGATGCATAGATGCATGTCACTTGATGCATATGATTTTATCTGACAACCATGTCCGTGACTACATCACAGGTACACTGTCACGGGTACTCAGAATTGCATGAAATGAATAACATAAAATAATATCACGGGTATCACTTCTTCCATAGTGCCCCAGCATGCATTATCGTCACTAGATCATCTCTAGTTAACCCCCACTATGATGTCTATAAAAACCGATACCCCCAGTATGATGTTTGTTCAAGTCATAACAATAGTAATATATCTACAATTACAATTATTATTTGTTTGTTCATTTTATGAACAATGTCTTCAAGAGGTGTAGGAAGTTCACGCCGGCAAAGAAATTCGAAAGTGTGGCTGTTACCTCCATTTACTTATGACTACAAGAGCGAAAAGTACTCGAGTCCGAAGGATTATTATGCTGGTATCCGAGTAGAATGGGCGTTCAAGGTAACAGAGCAAGAAGGATTGTTTAATGATCTACGTAACTTTGGGGCACCGGTACCTCATCGTCATTCATTGACCATGGCTAGACGAAATATGAGTGACTATGAAAAAGCAGTTAGCAGAATTAAGAAGGAGAACAACAGAATGTTGATGCGGAGATGTCGACATTTCATGCTTCAGCTAGCCACTGAAATGGCAGAAGCAAGCAATAGAGATTTGACAGTGAATGAGCGAAATAATGTCTTAAACAATGAAAAATATCTCTCTGACTACTACATGTCAGATGAGGAATGAGAAATCAAGCACCGTTATCTTTCATATATGTTTGTATGTTGTCTCGTATCTTCGTTACTGGAGTGTAAGACAATGTTGTTGTTCATCTAACGTACGGATGTATTTCAAGTATTTGTTTTATGAACCTGAAGTTTATGAAATAACTACATTTATAACTACACATTTATTAGTTCATGACTTTCTTTATTAAATTGCAATGAGTTAATGAATGTTCTAGATTAATGAATAGATTAATGTACGTTGAATTATGTGAATACTTAAAACACATAAAACAGAACAGGTAGCTCGGTGAAAAGCTTCCCTTAACTGGGGCTCGTGAAATAGGGATCCTCTACGTAAATAATTTCAATCTCCATCAGGAAAGAAGAAAGAGTCGCCTTCCAATTCTTGGAAGTCCAGTCAAAATGATGACTCTGGTAAGGAATTGGGAGGTTGACAGAAAACTAAACTTGGGGGGCTGGACAAATAAGCTCAAAGCCAAGTGGTTGGTCCAGTTGGGGGACTAATAAAGTTCAGACAAACGAACTACCGCCTTCAACAACACATAAAACAGAACAGGTAGCTCGGTGAAAAGCTTCCCTTAACTGGGGCTCGTGAAATAGGTATCCTCTACGTAAAGAATTTCAATCTCCATCAGGAAAGAAGAAAGAGTCGTCTTCCAATTCCTGGAAGTCCAGTCAAGTACTCCTACGTAACCCATGTTTCACTCACAAGATCCACCATATTTTAAAGTTTATTTCAAAAGTTGAGATTGTAAATGTTTCGCAAAATATTACAATTCAATATTCAAAAGTTGATTCTAAGATAATTCCAAATGACCACCAAAATTCAAATAGGCATACTTTTCAATGAAATATAAATAGTTGGTCGTAACAACGAATGATGCATAGCTAAGTGAAAACACAACATTGCCTACATAAGCTTCATTTTCTATTACAGTGACAATTCAGAAAGTCACATGGCAACAGTGAATTCACTGATTTACCTTACAGTGAGCATGCCCTTATTTTGTCCGTATATGTAGATGGATTGTCAAGTCATGTGACTTGGTGCATAGGCTTTGGTTTTCTCGATTTTTTACTCGATTTTTTGATTACAGTGACAACTCATCTTTTATTGATATATGTGAGATTCTCAATTCAGAAAGTCACATGGGAACAGTGAATTCACTGATTTACCTTACAGTGAGCATGCCCTTATTTTGTCCGTATATGCAGATGGATTGTCAAGTCATGTGACTTGGTGCACAGGCTTTGGTTTTCTCGATTTTTTGCTCGATTTTTTTATTTCAGTGAGAACTCATCTCTTATTGATATATGTGAGATTCTCAATTCAGAAAATCACATGGCAACAGTAAATTCACTGATTTACCTTACAGTGAGCATGCCCTTATTTTATCGGTATATGCAGATGGATTGTCAAGTCATGTGACTTGGTGCACAGGGTTTGGTTTTCTCAATTTTTTGCTCGATTTTTTTATTACAGTGACAACTCATCTCTTATTGATATATGTGGGATTCTCAATTCAGAAAGTCACATGGCAACAGTGAATTCACTAATTTACCTTGCAGTGAGCATGCCCTTACTTTGTCGGTATATGCAGATGGATTGTCAAGTCACATGACTTGGTACACAGTATTTGCTTTACTTTGTTTTTTCATTCTAGTGACAACTCATACCTTGTTCGTATATGTGGGATTGTCATACAGAGGCATCTTCTTAAAGCTGTTCATAACCAACTATATAAACGACTAAAGGTGAAGACACAACCTTATAACTCATTTCGCCCTACGAAATTATCATTCATTTGTTTTAAAAAATTAGCATGGCTACATGGTTCATGGGAGGGAGTGGGAATCGCAGAGGTGGTAGGAACTTGCAAAGGGGTGACAGTTCACGATGAGGAGGGGAAGGGGAAGTGGCGACGCTGAAGATGAAACACTATTTACTTTGTTAGATGCCTCTTGTGCTTATCATGATAGGTTTGGGAAGCGACATTTTGTCATGCCCAAGTACTATCGAGATCCATGTGGTTTGGTGGGGGTGCCATCAAATAATCAAAAAGGATATGGTTTAGCAAACGCTAGACTTCTGAAGTGGCCCGCACTATTTATAGAGCGAGTGCAAATGGAAAGATTATGTTGGGAAAATCGACTGAAGGTGCCAAAAGCACGTTCTGTTGAGATCCAAAAGGAAGATCCTGATAATGTTGATCGACTACGTGAAAGACTACAACGTGAGATTTCTCAAATGCGCCGTAGGTTAGCCTGCGATATGCAGCTACACATAGTTAAGAAGGATGCCCAGAAGAACAGAACAGAACCAAATGTTGCGGCTATCAAGGGTATCATGGAGGATCCTGAACTTGTCTCTGACACTGAGCTTTCGGATTATTCAGACTCTGAGCCACCTGCCGATTTAAGCGCGAATTTGGTGTTAATGTCTACACTTTGGCAATATAACAACTTGCATTAATATGTAATTTCTGTGTTAGACTAAGTGTTTCCGTAATGAGTTTGTCAGATTGTCTACCTAATATTTGTCTGTCTAACTGTTATGTTTATGTATTGTGTGTTCAGTTCAGGTTGTCTAGGATGTATGTATTGTGTGTTCAGTTCATGGTGTCCAGAATGTATTTTTGTGGGAGACTTATGTCTGTACTACCTATGTAACTGAAAACTATTACATTTGCAACTTCAGTTATGTTGTTTTCATGCCTGTATGAGTATTTAGTAAATTAGTGACTTCTTATATTATGTATTAAGTTTTATTACAAAAATGTTGACAAAATTTATTTTAGGAGAAATACAAATTCTCTTAACTTGTTCATCTTCTCAATCGTGAGAACCCAATAATGTAACCATTATTCATTGAATATAACAAATAATGTTCTCATTCTTACAAAAAACTACACTACTAATAGCGCTTTCTTAATTAAAAAAAAATTATGTTAAAAGCGTGGTTTGCAACCACGCTTTCTTAATTAAAAGCGTGATTTCTAATAACGCTTTCAATGTTCATCAAATTTTCGGCCCCAAACAGTGAAAGCATGTTTTGTAATAGCGCTTTAGCCTAGTTTGGGAATTCCGTCCAAACTAGGCATAGTTTGGGAATTAAGATGATAAATTTGCTTAATATGGGAAAAGCTCCGAAATATAGTGCACATTAAAAAAATAAATAAATATTTAAAACATAAAATATTTATTCCCACTCTAGGGTGGGTTTTGTAAACACTTTGAAATTTTGGAAATTTTTGAAAAGTGATTTTGGAATTTTTTTTTTTTCAAAAAATTTGAACTACAAAAAATTTTAAAAAAATTTCTCAAAACTTATATCTTGACATACAAACCAAACAAGCCATGGGTTTCTGTTTTTTAAATTAAGTTTTTTGAAAACTGAGTTTTTTGTTTTTAGTGAATATTTTTAAAATTTTAAGCATTTTATTTTTATTTTTTTACATGCATTTTACTTAGATGTGTTTAAAAAGTAAAATATTTGTAAAAAAATATTTTCAAAAATTAATAAATACACAAAAATATGAAAAATGTAATGAGTTTTCGTTTTGTTTTTGTTTTGTTTGTATTTTTGGTATTTAGTGTATTTATGCTAGGTATGTTTAAAAACTTAAAATATTAAAAAATTCAACAAAAACAAAAAAAAAATATGAAAAATAAGAAATAGAATTTTTTAAAAAATGTTTTAGAAAACTCAAAGCAAGCATTACGTTTTAATTTTTATTTTTATTTGTGCTGTAATTTTCTAAAGAAGCCCATCTTTGAATGCATTGAAATTGCTGCTTTCTTACTCATCTTTTGATTCCCAAGTCTAACCTTCCCACATGAGAAAAATAATTTAAAAAAAAAAATTTCTAAAATCATTTTTTATTAAAAATATTTGTGGTCAAGAAATATTTATGTTGAAAATATAAATTAAAAAAAATTAATGTAAAAACGACTTTTCTAAAACGGCTTTTTATTAAAAATATTTTTGGTCGAAAAATATTTAAGTTGAAAATATAAATTAAAAAAATTTAAAATTAATGTAAAACCGGTTTTACTAAAACCGTTTTTAATTAATTTAAAATTAATTAAAAACTTAATTAAAATCGGCTTTTCTAAAGTCATTTTTTATGTTCAAATTTTATTATTATTTTAATCAAAAAACACGGCTTTTTAAAAGTCGTTTTCTAAAAAACGACATTTTTAAAATTGTTTTACCCTATTATGAGAATAAAGTTAAAAACACACCCTAAAGTGGGACTAAAATTTTGAAAATGGTATAGTCAGGGAAATCCCCGGAAAAGGCTCCCGTCTTCTTGAAGAGCGCGTTTGCTCTCTCCCTCTTCGAGAAGGACTTTATGGCCGGCGAAAACAGGGCAGCATCAAGAGATCTCTACACTCTTGCAAGAAAACGAGACTTTAATGGCGACTCTAGCAATGTGAAAGGTCATATCAAGATTTGTCTTTGACAATCAAATCACACCATCACCGATCTTGCCATACGACGTCGTCCCAAGAAGATCTTCTTCGACCATGCCCTAATTCTCCTTTCTCTACTAAATCGTCGATGTTCTCCGCCGAATCGCAATCATCGGAGCCCCTCCCCCACCGTGATCGTCATGGTGTCTTCGTCAGAGAGTTCGAGAGATGAGACTACGTTCCATGAGGACTTCTATACCCTTACGAAGGACTCTCTACCTCAAATCGACGTCGTCAACGGCGTCGAGACTATGATCGTCGATGGTGGTTGTACAGAGGCAGAAAGAGCCGTTGATTTGGGTAAGGACTTGGATAATCTATGGTTTGAGGACAACGGTGGTGTTGAATTAGGGAAATTTAGGGTTTTTTCAATCGTTAAGTCATAATGAATTGCAATTCATAATGCATGACCTCATCAATGATTTGGCTCGAGCAATTGTAGAGGACATCTATTTTTGGTTGAAGAATAATTTAGAGGATGACAAGAAGAAGAAAATTTCAAATAAAGCTCGACATTCATCTTGTGTTGCTAGCAAATATGACGGAATCAAAAAGTTCAAAATTTTCGATGATGCCAGATGCTTACGAACCTTCTTAGAGTTATCACCGTGTAGGAGGAACTATATAATAAGGTACTTCATTATTTGTTGCCAATGTTGAAGTGCTTACGTGAGTTGCGTTTGTGTAGTTCTGGGATAGATGAACTAACAAATTCCATTGGAGATCTAAGGCATCTACGTTACCACAATGTATCCCATTCTCAGATTAGAAAGCTGCCTAAGTCGGTGGTAACTCTTTACAATTTACAAGTCTTGTTCTTGAAATTTTGTGAAAAACTTGAAAAGTTACCTATAGACATGGGAAACTTGGTGAACCTATGCCATTTTGATATGACTAGTGCGAATATTCTGTCATTAGAAAAGATGCTGCTACAGATAGGTAAATTAATAAAGCTACAAACGTTGTCAAATTTTATCGTGGGTAAATGTACTGGGTATAGAATAGGAGAGTTGGTAAATTTATCACACATTTGTAGGGTAACACACATATCAAAATTGGAGAATGTAAGTTCTGCTAAGGATGTAAGGGATGCAAATTTAATATCTAAGAAGAGAAGTTAAAAAAGTTATCAGTAGAATGGAATGACTCTCATAATCCACAGAATGACAAAATTGAGAGTGATATACTTAACATGATAAGGCCTCACAATTTGTTGGACCGACTTACCATCCATAGGTATGGCAATTCAAGATTATCTAATTGGGTGGAGATACAATATCATCGTAGAAAAAAAATAAAATTGAACAAATTGAATATGTTCAAAATATTTATGTTGAATAAAATAAATACGTTCATGCTTGATATGCTGAACAATTTCAATTCGTTTAGACTTATTATGTTGAACGTATATTAAGTTTTATATGTTATTATTATTATTATTATTATTATTGTAAATATTGAATACACCTACTTTAAAAAAGAAAAGAAAATATATCGAAAATAATTTAAATTTAAGAAATGAAATTCTTAAGGAATTAAAATGTTCAATTTTTTGTGTAAGAACATTTGTAATTTGGTCAACTTTAATAATTTGAACAAAACTGTTTTGTTCGAATAAAAATAATCAAACATTATAAAAGTTCAACTCTGATTATCCGAACACATGACGAACAAAGTCATATTCCTGACGATTATACAAATGAGATAAACAAAAAATCAAAAACCTAAGTATTAAATTGACATTTTTATTGTTGCATTGTTCGAAATCAACAATCTCAGTGTCATCCATGGTGTGTAAATCTTCAAAACTAATTGATTTCAATATTTTTAAACCCTAAATCTTCAAAACCAATTGATTTCCATGTTCTTAAACCCTAAAACCAATTGATTTCAATATTCTTAAACACTAAATCTTCCAAACCAATTGATTTTAATGTACTTAAACCTTAAAACCAATTGATTTCAATATTCTTAAACACTAAGGGCTTGTTTGGTTTGATTTTGGTAGAGTTGTTTTTAAAAAAAAATTTCAAAATTTTGTTTGGTTTGTGGTTTTTCTCAAAAAATTTCCAAAATTACTCTCTCTCTTACACATCAATCAATCATTCTCTCTCTCATCTCTCCTTTTCAATCACTTTTTTCTCTCACACACATCTACTCAATTATAACAAAATAGCAAATCATCCCAAACTCTCAAACTCTAAAACTACTTTCAAAATATACAACCAAACAAACTAAAAAAATTCCTAAATTCTCTCTCCAAATATTTTTTTGAAAATCACTCTCTCAAAAGCAAACCAAACAAACCCTAAATCTTCAAAACCAATTTATTTTGGATGTTTATATGTCTATATGTGATGATGGTGCGTGAAGAGTATTTTGTGGTTTTATATATAAAATATTTGAATAGGTAGACTACACCCCCCTATGTTGTTTTTAGTAGTGTGTAAAAAGAATTTTCCAATTTGAGAATATTACAATCATTTCAAATAACACACAAAAAGAAAGAAAGTAAAACTACTCTTCTAGCCTTTATTACCTTTACTAAAAGGAATTAGTGTTCAAGAACAGAGAAAACATCACAACGAAAATAACACTTAAATCCAATCTAAATTTAAAACCAGCATTTTTAAATCTTCTGGTCTATGTCGCAAGTCCATCTAACAACCTCTACACAGGAAAATTGTGAAAAACATGTTTCATGGTGACATTGACACTTAATAATACAATTACATAGTGTGACAGTCACAACAACACATCTCCATTGCGTTTGTAATTAGTATCACCACCTAAAGATCCAAGTTGGAAGTCCTTTTTCCAAGAATATGTTAGTAAACATTATGTTCACTCCCAATCGACAGAAAGTGAACAACAATTTAAACAAACAATCAAACAAAGAAACCAAACAACCGTGCTTTTGATTTAAATGCCTCAAAAGAATGAGGACTTATTTGGAACAAAATTATAATAGAAAAAGTAAACAAAATAAACAATAGGTAATTCCATAATGAAACCACCAAAGTTCATAAAGGTTACAAGTTACAAAGAAAACAACTCCTAAATCGAAAGAACTACTCTTAGATATAATCTAAGTTGTTGTGTTGTTGATGATCTCCTTTCTACCAAATCCTTGGCTCTTATATCTCCTTCCTCTTTTCTTAGCCCATGATTGTATGACTTATTCAAATCTGCAACTGCAATTGCCAAGTGCCATGGTAACTGCCTCCTCATTTCTAAGTCTTCAAACTCTACCAAGCCTTCAAATCTTCCTGTCAAACCATCTCTCCTCCATGTTTCCGCATGTCCCTTAACACTTTGAGCACCACATCGACAGGGTAACGCCTTCCATCTCGTACATATTCCTTTTTGAAAACAACCCACTAAGTTCATAACTTAGCCTGATAACTGCTCCATCACTTGAATCATTCTATGCACGTGCTCAACCTTTTTATGCCACCTCTCCCTTTGACTGATGAAGGACTTTCACTTTGACTCTTCCATGTGTCATCATCTGATTGATACACCTGTCGACAGAAATTTCACAAAAATGGGTGTAAACAATACCCCCTTATTTAAGTTAAATAAATAATAATGATTTTTAACTTAAACAAATCCATTTCTGGGCAAGATAAATAATATACTTAATTTGAACAAATCCAAACACTGGGCCCACCATAAGCTATAAAAGCTTAAACCTTCCAACTTCACCTCACTTCAATCTTCTCTCTTTCTTTCGAAACTCCCATATCAGAACACCAAACAACTTAAAACTCTAAACAATGGCTCTTGAAATCCACGAAAGAAGATGAAACCAATGATGAACATCTTAGATTCCCCAAAACCAGGAGGGAAATTACCAGCTCTCTAATGCTGGACTTAACTTTGATTCCAAGTACCACCACCATAGCCAAAGAAACCCTAGGACCTACCTTTACAACCTATTTCCTAGATGAACTAACTCCATACTACCCACTTGCTAATGGCGAAACTCTACTTCTCAACCAACCAAAATTCAATTGGGTAAATTGAGACGACAACAAAAACCCTCTTAGATCATGGAGACAACTAGATTCTTCCTGGCAAAGCTGGGCCAAACGAATTGAAGCTTATGACTCAGATGTATGGAAACATCGAGGCATTAGTGAGGTAATTCATTTGTCGACCCTCAAATTTGATAGGAATAAGTGGTTAATTGCTATTGCTGCCTGTTTCTGGTCACAATCTTGCAACTCAATGCTCCTACAGTTTGGTATGATATCTCCAACCATCCTAGACATAGCCTATTTAATTGGACTCCCCATTCTAGGATTAGAAATCAATGCTTTGCTAGAACCCCCACCAGTAACTTTCACCCTTAACACTGACATGAGTTACACTGAGTTTATTAAAAAATACAAAGGCAAAAGAAACACCCCTGTCGATGACCAAGAAAGAGCTGCCTTTTACTTAGTTTGGCTCTACTAATTCATTTTTTGTGCTCCTGGCTTCAAAATTACCAAGGAATACCTTCCATTGGCCTTATGCCCTCAAGATGGCCAAGCCATGGCTTTTGCTCCTTACTTACTTGCCACCCTCTATAAAGGCATGTTTTCTTTTGTGGATAAAAAGATATCCTCCTTCTGTGGTAGACCAAAATTTCTTTGTAGAAGTGTAACTGGTGTCATAGTAATTGTAAAATTGACCAGCAAGGCAATTCAAGAGCAAAAGCTATAGTGAATAGTCTCAAATTGTAATTTAAAATATAAATATTCATTTATTATTATTAAATTTGAAAAATAACAAAATTGCCATCATTATTTGAAACTTACAAAAACTATGAAATTTCCTAGCATGTTTTGCAAATTCTCAAAACTATGTCCGATTTATATTTCATTAATAAAAAATTTCAATAACCAAATTTAAATGCCAAAATAATTATATTTTGAAAAGTTGGGGGTATTACAAAGGCAGTTATGGTGTAGGCAGTTATGCTTGTTGACATGAGTAGGATAAATGAGTGAAAAAGAGATAAAGAAAAGAATGGTGATGCAAGGAAGGTAATGGAATGAACACTCGAACACTTGAACAACCACGGATTAGACAAAAAAAAAGAAAAAGATAGTCTCTCTTGTAATAATACCAATTCTTCAAAATAAAACTCATTTGCCCTAAGGCATACATGTCAATTTATGCTAGAGAATACCTAAAGAAAAAAAGGTAAACTAAATCCTAAGTTAATTACTTGCTAACCAAACCGAAATAAAATAAAATAAAATAAAAATGACCAAAAAAAGAAATATACTATAAAAAATCAGGCAAAATCATATTCGTATAGACCAAGTTATAGACGAATCAATTACTTCTAAAAATGAAAAATCGCGAAACTAAAGGCCTAAATTTTGGAATTCGCCCAAAATCCATTGTAGGCCATTCAAGACTGATCGGTCTTGATCGTCATGAAGTTTTTAGTGTCTTGAACAAATTTCATGCCATTTTGAGCACATGTCATCTTGTGTCTACTAGTGCCTTTTACTTTTACCTTATTTACCAATAGACACAAGACAAATGTAAACAAGGCAAAGACAAAGGCCAAGAGTATAATTTAGGTACACATGATTTTGATCTATATATTTTATATTTTATGGGAAGGTAGGAAACCATTTAACTCCATTTAATTTAGGATCTAATCCATTACAATCAAAGGACTTGGTCAGGGAGTTTAGTAGGTAAAAGAGGGGAAGGTCATTACTGTAAGCACCTCTCTTATCCAATCAAGTTCCATTTTTATTTGTTTATTTCTCAATACTAATATCATCTAAGATTTTTATCAGAACCGAGGGTTTACTTTCTAATTCTTTTGGGCCTTATCACAAGAAAGTTCTAGTTTGTTGTAAATGATTGAAATGTGCGCTTTTCAACCAATCATAAAAGCGCACATTTCAATCGTTTCTAATTTTTGCAGTTTTATTTTATGGGTCAGTATATGCTGTGTGATCTCTATCTCATCATTATCACTAAGACATAAGTTTTTTTTGCAGTTTCATCAACATAAAACAATGCCAGTCTGCCAGAGACAGCATAGTTATGACAACATGGAATATATTTTGGAATAACAATTTGTTACATCAACATTTGAAATGTTGACATATAGTGGATTGGCTGCATAATGTATTTAATGACTACAAATTAATTGGTTCAATAATTTGTATTAGTTCTCTGTTCAAATACTGATTTTTTTTTTTTCACTTTTTATTTTTTGCCCTGGAGAGGATAACTTCCTGACTCAGTTGTGACTTTGAATACTATGTTATTTTTTTTCCAGCTTTGTAAAAATGTACTTTTCTATATTTTATCAGTGTTATGTAGGTAAAAAAATATTAGAAAGGATATGTAATCTACTAACTATTGTTGTTATTACCTTATTGTTCTCCAGCATTTGTTGTTATGGAAACAAACTTTAGGATGTATTTCACTGTCTGTTTTATTGATTTGCTTTTATCTAATCATGATGAAAACTCTCATAAGTGATCAATGAATAAGATATATATATATATCAAGAAAATTGAGAAGTCATTTCCGCAAACCACAATTGGAAAAACCTCCCCACTGCAAACTCTTCTTAAGCAAGACTTTTGATCATTTAAACTTACATGCCTTGGAAGGACAACTTTGTATCATGGTGTGTTTTGAACCTTTGTCCTTGTATGCTAGACTACATTTGACAATTAGGAAGCCACCTAGTCTGGTCAAAAATCCATGTGGGCAATCTGTTGCAGTTGGAGGGATTTAGGTTTAAGAAGCCACCTACCCTACTTGGAGTATTATTTGGATTTCAAATCCAATGCATATATTGAAAAAAGAGATGAAACTATTTTGAAATTGTTATACCATATAGTCTCGTAGATTTTTTTTATTTCTTCAAATTTACATGTTGATCTGTTTAAACTCGTCATGAAGTGGGCAGTATACAAAGAACAAGAAGAAATCAAAAGGGGAAATTCATTTAACAGTAAAAGGTGGTTCTCTAATCTTTGATAAAATTCAAAACTCTTTTGGCAAACCCCAAAACATGAAATGGGAAAAATAAATATATTTATTTTACTAGATTATTGGATATTTTTTAAAAAATAAAAATAAAAATTTGAAGTCATTATATTATTTGAAGAGCTGATTTTTGGGAATTTTGTATAGTTGGGTCTCGGGGCGAGTTGCTTTGGATCTGAACTCTTTTCTAGATTTTGTAGGCACTCTTCATGGCTAAGTGTTTGGTTGGTTGTTTTGGTTCTTGTATTCTTTGACATTGTCTTGATGTTGTTTTAATAAAATTGTCTTATTTATCAAAAACAAAAAAATGAAGTCATTATCATTTGCCATTTACCAGCTTGGATTGCTCATTGTTCATATTCATTAAAATTTTATTCTTATATTTGCCATTCATTGATGAAGTGATCAATTTTCATGCTAAAAATACAAGGTAGAATATCAGCTTCCAAATCTTTTTGTAGCTGTAACTACAAAGGAAGCATGTATGATGCTTTAAAAAATGCCATTATGGCCAAATAGGCAAGCATCAATGCCTATTTGTCTGCAACTCCATGCTATCTCTTGGGACCTTTTAAGAAAGAAAAATGCAAAAAATGCAAAAAATGCAAAAAAAAAAAAAAAAAAAAACCTTGGGCTGTTGTTAGTGTTAAAAAATGTATAAAATGTGCAAGAAGTGTATAAAAATATGTAAAAATGTTTTGAGATATGTGAAAAATGTGTTGAGATTATAAATATTTTGGCCTTATGTGCTTCTTATTGACAACCCTGAGGGCTATCATTAGCAGGACCCTCGAAAAAACCATTTCATCTTTACCTGATAGAGTAGCTTAATTTACACTAATAGTAAAAGGAATCATAAAGTTTGATCCTTTACTGGTGTTTTTATTTAAAAAAGCTTTTGCTTGGTTACTAATTTCATTTTATTTGTTATTAAGCAAATTCTCTCGACTTCTGGATGTTCTGTCATAGGAAACAAGTGTACATTGTGAATGCATAGGAATCTCTTGCCTGCAGCCTTGGGTGCTTTGAAAGCCAACGGTGGGGCATTGCTTTGTGCAGAGGTAAATGTTCAGGGTGCTGAGTGTGAGAACGAAGGTTCAAAATTGAGAGTAGCCACTTTACAAAAATAATGCTGAAGGTTAGGCCTATCTGATTCTCCAGTCTTCTCCTAGGACCCTCAATTAAAAGGGGCCAATGCTACTATTTTTAAAAAGCCATCCCGTCATGTTCATCCAAATATTCTATCGACAACTTTTGTTTTGTTTTCTTCTTTTGATAAATAATTCTCTTTTGTTTTTCTTTTGTGGGTGGTTTTTTGTTATTTATTTTTTTTGTTATGTATGTTTTTGTGTGTGTGTGTTTGGGGAAATGGAGGGGAGGCGGGAGGTGTTGATAATAAACAGTGTTTATCGAGTTATAATTAAGAGCGAAATATTGACCTGTCGGAATATGGATGATTTGGATGGTTATGTAGGACTATCTTTACCACTTAAATGTAATATGTGAATATTGTTGCTCGTATATATTGTATGTTCCACCAAATATACTTTCAGATTTTCTTGTTTGTTTCTTCTATAAGAATATAACTTGCTTCTTTGAAATTTCAACCATTGTATTTGCAGATAATTTCTTTTCTTTGGCAGAAAATGCAGATTCTCATGTTGCAGAGAGAATACCCTCCGTAAGAGAAAATGTTAAAATGTTACTAATCAGGTTTATATTTTTCTCAATGTTAAAAGATACATTTAAAAACTATAGCGACCCCGGTCTTTTCCCATCTGATTATTGTATCCGGCTTTTTGTTCCGTGGATTCTAGTGTCCTAGTATTGTTGTTGTTGTTGTCCTTTAATTCCTTGTTCTTGGGTTATAAGATGTGTTGTGACAGGTTGGTTGAACTTAGAACCAAAAGTTAGTGCCCAGTTTTTGGCCTGTACGCTCGAGCGGAGATTTCTACGCTCGAGCGGGGAACCTTTTTGTCTGCTGTCTGCTCGAGCGGGAGTTCGGGCGCTCGAGCGGGGAATACAACCATCCAGTATTTCCTGTGCAGAGGTGGACGCTCGAGCGGGGGATTGTCCGCTCGAGCGGGAGTTTGTGAGTGTCCGCTCGAGCGTAGGTTGGTCCGCTCGAGCGGAGAGCCGGGGTATAAATTCGTATTTTAGCGTTTTTAAAGCAGTTTTTCATCTTCTTTTCAGATTCCAAACCCTAGGTTCGACTTTTCTTCTTCTCTACACATCTTCTCTCCTAGGTTTGATCTAGTTAGGGTGTGTTTTTGCCCTAGTTGTTTTACAAATAAGTTAGAGGAGAGTGAGGGCTGTCATTTAATCTGAACGAACTTGGATTTGGAGCACTTTGGAATTGGGCCATCATCTTCATCTTTTTCTTTCTGAGTTATATCTTCGAGGTAGGGATTTCCCACTCCATCTTATAGGTTTTAATCCTAAGTTCTGGTATTTCTGATATGTTGGGTTGTTTGGTAATATTGAGAAAAGCTAGGGTTTGGTTTATAGTTAAAATGCCCTAATTGTTGTAATAAAATTAATTCGTATAATTAATTTTGGGAAAGTGTGAATAATGAGTTTAATTCATAATATTGAGAAGCTATGAGATTAAGTGATGATTGTTGGATAATTTAACCACTCATCTTTGAAATTGAGAGTATATGTGTTGTACATTTAATTCCTGTTTAGAAATAACTATTTTGGGCTATCGATGGAGGATAGTCATTATTGTTGTAGACATTGCGTGTGGATTAGGGAAAACTGAAACTAATCAATTGGCCATGTCGTTGTGTTTAAAGGTTGGAATAATACATTAAATTTATGTATTGATTGATTGATTATGTATATGACTTTGTGTTTATATGCATTACTTGTGTATGGGAGGAGATAGGGGATGTACTCCACGGTTTAGGGGAAGATAGGGGATGTACCTCTAAACCGGTTAATTATTATGGGAAGATAGGGGATGAACCCAGGGTTGCTGCTCATATGCGCGCCTATAGCAGAGATACAGCTCATATGCTTATCTATTGAAGTGTGATACAGCTCATATGCTTGTCCACTGAAGTGTTTGTTTATGAAGTGTTTGTTCATTTGATTTGATATAGCACTAAAATGTATATCATCATCTGTTTGTGAAGTGCGGAAGTGGTTTATGTGATATCGATACAACACCAACATGTGTATCCATTATGTTATAAGAAGGGTTTAACTTGATTTGTTATTTATGTTGAGTTATTTGGCCAGGTTCTGAGTCATATTTGTATAAATGAAACGTGAGATGGGTCATAGACATTAGTGTCATAGACTTGTAAAATGATGTAATTGACTATTTGTGTTGACCATCTATCAATTGCTACTGCTTTAGTTAATTCTTATATTTGGTTTAGTATTTCTCTACTGGGCTGTGGCTCACCCTATATGGGAACTTCATTTTCAGGTTCATGCGGTTCACTACCTCCAAGAGCTTAGCTTGTGAGGATTTGGACTCGAAGACTTGTTTTATTAATTTGTTTTATTGGAATTATATGTAAACATTCAAGCCTAGGGCTTTATTTGTTTTTGAGTTAGAACTCATTGAATTGTGTCCAAGTGTTGGCTTGGCAAGATGTAAGCCCGTAGGGCATTTATTATGATGTTTTCATTTCGTAAGACTCTGATGAATAAGATAATGTATTGTTTTCTTTTAATAATGCATGTCACTGTCTTATATTTAATGGGTTTAATTTTGAGGGCGTTACAAAAACCCAAATATTTCTACTCTTATTTAGATTCAATACATGTCAACTCTCAATCAAAAGTGAATTTGGTTATACTGTTTTTGTGAATCATCAAGTTCTTGAATACATTTATCCTAAATGATACCATTTTCCAAGTGAATTTTATCTTAATCTGTTTGACAATGACTTGAAATGCAACTTTCTTTAACAGATTAAGTTGTGGGAATCGGATATGAAAGGTTGGGATGATACTCGCTCATCTTTATGATGAGTTCTGGGGTAAAAATCAAACTCATCTCACTATGCATTCGCAATGTACACTTGAAGAAATCATTTTATGTGCCTGTTTGGTGCAGCTTAAAAGCTGCTTATTTCAGCTTTCAGCTTAATTTAAGCTATTTTGATGTGTTTGGTTTAACTTATAGCTTATAGCTTATAGCTTTTTGGAATTCAGAAATCAGCTTATTCTTTGAGTGGGGTAGGAGATGCTTAATTTATAAGTCAGAAATCAGCTTATGTTCATAGTTATAAGCTATAAGCTGTTTAGGCATAAGCTATAAGCACTTTCCCACAGCTCTACCAAACTGCAAGAAGGGAATTGAACACCTGAAGAAATCATTTTATCTTTTACCTGATAAAGTAGCTAAGACTTTAGAGAAGTAGTTATTGAAATCACAAAGTTTGGTCCTTTACTTGTGTCTTTCTTTATTTGTTTCTTTTATTTGAATATACTATGCTTCATTGAAATTTGAACCCTTGTATATGCAGATAATTTATTTGCTCGAGCAAAACGCCCAATTTCTTTTCTTCAATGGAATGCATAGCCTCGTGTTACAGACAGAATACCCTCTGTACCAGCAAATGTTACTAATCAGGTTTACATTTTTCTCAATGTTCAGATACATTTACAAACCTAAATATTGATGCTACTATTCAGATTTAATATTTAGTATATGTAAGCTTTCAATCGAAAGTGAAATTTGGTTGTGTTATTTTTGTCAATCACCAAGTTTTTGAAGACATATATATCCTGTTTTTAAATGATAGCATTTACCGAGTAATTTTATATCTTAATTTGTTTGACGATTATTTGAAATACAATTCTCTTTAACAGATTAGGTTGTGAGAATTGGATATGATTTGCTAGCTCATCTTTTTGATGAATTCCCTCTCGGGTAAAAATCAAACTCATCTCCACTACAATTGCATTTCGTGTATCTTACTTTCAATCTTTTATCAACTTACGGATTTGTTTCCTTATATTGCAGGAAGTTTTTGAGGATGCTCGTGACTTTGCACGATGATATGGAGGTTTGTTATGGGAAGACTCAACAAAGAGTACTTATATGCACATGTGAGAATTGAATACTTGAAAAAACATACCCTTGTTTTTCCATTAGAGGATGCAAAATTACCAGATATGAATGGGGGGAAAAAAAAAGAAGAAGAAGGAGGGAAGAAATGTGAGAAAATGTAAAAAGTTGTTTGGCTGTTTAAGTTGCTGCCACTTTTATGCTTCAGGTAACTTTTACTTCCGTTTTGGTCCCTAACTTTTATTTACATACTTGTGAACCTTGGTTTGTCATGCTTCTGTACTAGATTTGGGATGTTCAAATATATGAAAGTGTTACCTTTTCAATTACTTTCCCAATAAAAATTGGGTGCAGCTGTTTGCACTCCGCTCAAATACTCCTGCATTCCCAAAATAACAAAAATATATATTAAAGCTCCTTAATCTTACCTAACCCATTTTATTATTTTTTTTTGTCATTTTGGAGTATTTGTGTCAATTTAGACCAAAATGACACATTGAAAATTAAAGCACAAAATTGAATGTAATTGGAATTACAGGAATCAAATTAATACAATGAAAAAATTAAAGGGACTACTAGTATAATTTTTTCGAAAAACCAATGGCATCATATACAATGTTCTTTTCCCTTTCAACAACTGAATAGTAGATTAATATATATATATTCCCTCTTTTTTTGAACTTGTAAATTGTAAGTTAAAAAAGACAAAGGGTTTTTAGGTGGTTGAGGGCATGATACTTACATTCAAGTTTTACTATTATGCAATGTGACTTCCCTTTTCTCTACCCCCTTCTATCGATTGTACAATAATAATAATAATAATAATTGTAAGTTAGAAAAGAGTTGTATAAGTGCATACAATGCTAAAAATAGGTTACTATATATTTAGGTTTTGTGCAAAGGAAAATACATTAGTCTCAATTCTGTCATTTGTCTTTAGTTTCACTCACAAATTACCTTTGATATATATATATATATATTTTTCCATTAGTGGATTCATGTTGTGACTCTTACTCTTTTAAGGTTGATTTGTTTTGTAGTAAAATGCCTCTTCTTCTCTCTTTCCTTCAGTAGGAACTAATTTTGTTTTCACCACCTTGTATTTGATCATCACACTACTAAATAACTATTTTTTTTTTTTTATTGGTAAATGTTAGTTGTTTGATTAATACCCATGGGAGAAAACCTCCTCACCATTGACAAAACACCTAAATACTTGCACTTTATTAATTCAACTCCTCTAAGGGGAATTGAACTCATGACTTTCCTAGGGACTAAGCCCTAAAGAAAGTATGTTGGCCAACTAGGGTAGGCCTAATTGGTTACTAAATAACCATTCTATAAGTTCTAATCTATCTTGCTTTCTAGTTAAAATAAAATGACTTGACTCTGAAACTCTTTTGGTTCATTAACCATGTTAGTTATATGAATAATATTGCCAAAAAGTGTATTCATCAAAAAAATTAGAAAAATTGAAAAAATCGACTTTAATCACCATTCTTGCATCTCATAAGTTTATGAAATACTGCAATACTTTTTACCAAATCAAGTTCTTATTATTGATTTCAATAATTTGACATTCCATTGATATGGGGATGAGAGATTAACAATTATAAACACAATAACATTGCTTCGGAACTAGGGGTGCAGTGATATCATCACACCGCCCTATTCCATTGTAACGAGTTTTGCAGTCTTCCCTGCAACGGTCTTCCCCCTTGCATTGCCAACCCGCATCACATTTTTTTTCTTTCACCATGACCACCATCTTTTCATCTGTATAGATTCACAACTGTGAGAAATAAATATATATAGAGTGATGTGCGAAAGTGAAGACAAATAAATTGTACGGGTGAATAGTTAACCTAGAGTCTAAGCTATTAGTGTGATGTGTGTGTTGATAAAGTTGGTGTGTGCTTGTGTTATTATGACATGAGTGCTTGAGTTGTGTGAGAAGATAAAATGTAAGTTTTATGTTTTTCTTCTTTGGTTATGGTACCAAAAATGTATTTAGAAATTCACTCAGAATGATAGATCAATGATGTATATTTGAAATTGTTGTGGGACTATTTATGTAGCGAATATTGACCATGCATTTAAAATTTTTGATATTTTTTGAATGATTTTTTTGAATTTATAGCATTGTTGTTTTATTTTTGTATTAAAAGTGATCTTGTGTACTATTGAAATTGTTAGAAAAAATAGTACCAAGCTATCTGGAAAATATAATTTAAAATTATACAAACGATTTTTGGACAAAACTAAAAACTGGAATATATCGACATAATAATGTGATAAAACTTACAGTACATAAACAGAAAAAGCCTGATCGAGTCGAGTGTGTGACACTCTTTCCTTAAGACAGATTCGTCCTCCCACCGGTGCTTAGGATTCAATGGACGTCTATCTCCCAGGATACAACGATCAATGTCTTGCACTAGTAGCACTACTATTGCAAGCCTAACGAACTTCGTTGTGCATGTACTCTCTTTATAGGAAAATTAGACTCAGGAAATATGAAGAATAAATGCAAAGTGAAGAAGAAAATGACAATTCTTCCACCAAAATGAAGTGAGGAAGATGGAATATATAGACTTCTATGTGACTCTTCAGAAAGGTTGTGATCCTTCAAAAGGACACACCCTTTCATCTCAAAAGACACAACCATTGAAGCAAATTTTAATTCAAATTTTCCAACAGAAATTATATGTGGATGGCATAAAATTATATATGAAGCATATAAAAAGGATAAATGAAAGAGATAAGAAAAAGTTACTAATAAATTGTATTTTACTCTCAAAATTATTTTCAAGTCCTATCAAATTTCAATATGGACAACCAAGTTTTATTTACTATAAAATATTCCAAAAGATTCATTGTTTTATAATGATGTATTTTATCTCAATTTTACCCATCTCATTTAATATGAACAACAATTTTAACATAATTAAAATTTAAAAAATTAATTGTAAGAATTATTATTATTATGTTTAAAAAATCATAAATAACAATTGAATCAAAACAATTATAGTATAAAATGTATCATTTTTTGTTATTTCAAATTATGAATTTTTGTAGTAGTGTAAACAATCTAAAAGGTTAAGTTCAATTAAAATTCTAAAAAAATATAAAAACTATTACTATGACAAATTTATATATTTTTCATTGCATTAGATAGTTGATGAATCTTATACTTATACTTTTGTTTATGAAAATTTATTTAATTTCAAGAATTTAAAATATTTTATTATAATATTTTAAATAAATTAAAATTATTTATGAAAAAAATTTGGTTCATATTTTATTGAGAAAAAAAAATACTATTTTGAATAATTGAACTTTTTTTATAACAATTTATAAAATAAAAAAGAAAATGTGACTTATTAATTAATATTGAAACTTGATATAATTCAATAGTAATTTTGAAAATAAAATAGAATTTGAGAGGGTAATTTATAAATAAATTGGGCCAAGCTAAGCAAGAGGCTTCTTTGGAAGTTGGGCTGCACATCGGACCGAGATAGGAGCTGCTGTAGCTCGGTCTAGAAACTAACGAGCTTAGGCCAGGTGAAGTTCGAACCGAGCTATGGGCCGAGGTGTTTGGGCTTCACAAGTTGGACCTCGCCCTTGTTAGCTCGGTCAGAGATTGCTACAGTTAGCTTGGTTTAAACAAGCAAAACCGAGGTAACATCAACGGCAAGGGCCGAGCTGTGTATAGTTCGGCAGGGTGGCATTCGATAGATCGGCTTTCAATCGCACGGTCCGAGGGGTAGGGGACCGAGATAAAGCAGTTCGGGCACGAATGTGTAACCGAGGTAAAGGGTTCAGCCATCTCATTTGGCTTGTAGTGATGAGACTCCTTGTAGGACTCTGCTAAGGAGAGTTAGAGTCCTACTGGGATTGTGCAAACCATCTCATTTGGTTGGTAGTGAGTAGAAGTGTGACTCTTAGGAGGACTCTGCTAAGGAGAGTAAAGTCCTACTAGGATTGTGCAAACCATCTCACTTGGTTGGTAGTGAGTAGGGTGTGTGATTCTTAGAAGGACTCTTATAAGGAGAGTTGGAAATCCTACTAAGATTGTGTCAAGTAAAGTCTATAAAAGCTCATGACCAGACCTATGGAGAGGTATCCTAATTCTTACTCTAGAATACATAGAGCTTATTGTCTATTGTCCTGTTGTTGACTTAGGCATCGGAGGGGTTTCCAGCACACACCCGCCGGTTAGCTCACATTTGTGTTTTCAGGTGGCAAAGCAACATTGTTTGAAGGAGCGCAAACTTGATCAACAGGATCATACGAGAAGATTATTTCGTGCTCGTACAGAACTTATTAGCAATTTTTTTATTGTGCTTTATGATTTTTTTAAAGGGCATTTATTCATAAATTCCTCTTCATCTACTTATGTTCCACTTAATTCAAATTACTTTCTTATGTTTCAATAGGTCTTATGGGTGACATAATTACCAAAATATCCCTAATAATAATAGGGTGAAACGCGCATTAATGTTCACATTAACAGTGTAAACATTCCATGATGTGAACCTTCACATTGTCAACATGAACATTCACATTGCCAAATTTATCTAATGTGAATGTTCACATCACCAAGTTACTAAGAGTTCAAAAAAATATTTGTAAGGGTAAAATTGTCCATAAAATATCTTAAATATGAGGATTAGGATTTGGTGGATCAAATATCCAAAAGAATAGAACTTATTGGAATATAAGAATATCTTATGAACTAATTGAGATACAATTACTTAAAAGAGCATTTTCTAATAAATGTTCTTTTTTAAAATACCATGATTTTTACAATTAAAAATATAATTTTACTTTGATTAAAAAATTTATAAAATTGTTGTTCATATTGAATGAGGGGTTCAATTGACATAACATACACCATTATGCAGTAATGAATTTTTTGAAAATATTTTATGAAAAATAAGACTTATCTATATTGAAACTTAATAAAACTAAATAATAATTTTAAGGGAAAAATATAATTAATTGATAATTTTTCTAAGAAATAAACCGAAAATAAATACCATAGATGAAGAGTAGGAGGGAGAGCAAAAGGCACAAGGCAAAAAGTTTTCCCATGTTTGTAGATAATTAGACAATGGTTTTCTTGCTCTTTTTATAAACTTAAGAAGTCATTTTTATCCATTAAAAAACACAAGTAATTATAATAATGCCTTTTGGTGCAAAATTACCATATGTGAGCTGGTCAACATACTGTAAAGTATTTTTAAGTATTAACTAGTAAATGTTTTCCCCCAAAAATGGTAATACCATACCACTATTAAGGCAATCCTCATAGACATATAGTCCATATAGCGATCCCGGGTTTACCCCTTGGTGTACAGTGATTCGGACTTATGTCCGTGGGTGTTAGAGGTTGTTTGAACCTTGGTTGCGTCCTTTTAGACTTTGTATTTGGGTTATAGGACGTGTTGGGCGGGTTCGTTTTGGCTTGGTTGTGTTTGGAGCTAAGTGTTGGTGCCCAGAATTTTGCTCCTTCGCTCGAGCGAGGAGTTGGTCGCTCGAGCGAGCGTGGTTTCTTGTGTCTGGTGGGTCGAGCCAGGGTGGCGTCGCTCGAGCGAGCGACTGCGTCTAAGTCAGACCTGAGAGCTTTGTTTCTTCGCTCGAGCGAGCTGTCCGTCGCTCGAGCGTGCGTCTAGTTGCAGTTGCAACCTGAAGGCTTGCATTGCTGGCTCGAGCGAGCTTTTCTTCGCTCGAGCGAGCTTCTGGGTCGGTGGTTGGCTCGAGCGAGGGTTTCTTGGCTCGAGCGAGGGGAGCTTTTGAGGCGGTGTTGGGTGTTTTCTGTGTCTGGTCGCTCGAGCGACCGGGTCTTCGCTCGAGCGAGCCTGGTGTATATCAGTAGGCAGCAGCGGGGAGAACTTCACTTTTTCTTCTTCTTTCATTTTGGAACCTTAGCAGCCGACTCCCTCTCTCTCTAAACATATATTCTCTCTAGGATTTCATCTCTCTTTAGTGTGGATCTAACCTAAGTCCTTTGTTAATAAGATAGAGGGTGGTGAGATCTTCGTTTTAATCTGAAAAAGTTGGGATTTGGAGCACTTTGGGTTTTGGTCTTCATCTCCGTTTGGGCTCGAATTTCGAGGTAGGGATATCCTACTCCTTCTTATGGTCTTTGTCTTTAAATTTTAGCATTTGGATATGTTGGGGGTTGTTGCGTAATTTTTGAGAAACTTTGGGGCCTTTTGTGCAATTTTATAAAAGTTGGGGTTTTGTTTAGAAATGAGCCTGTATGCATGTTTGGCATAGGAAAGGGAGTAAATGACGGATTGTAAATGAAAATGGAGCCTTAGGGTTGTTTTGTGAATTATGGTAATTTGCCCTAATTGGTTTAATTAATTTATGTATATAATTAATTAAAGAGAATGAGGAATTGGATTGAATATGTGGAAATTGAGAATGTACGGGGTTAAAGGGTGTAGTTGAATCGTGTATTACTCACCTGATTGAAATATGGTTATATTATCCATTTGTGCATTTATTTCCTGTTTAGAAATAACTGCTTTGGCTACCGGTGGAGGGTAGTGTTGATTGTTGTAGACAATGCATGCTGATTAGGCAAACTAAACCTAATCGAGTGGAAATGTCATAGAGTATGACGAGTGATCGAATACATTAACTTTATGTATTGATTGAATGCGTATGTGGTTATGTGTTTATATGCATTGTTTGTGTTTGTGTATGGGAGGAGATAGGGGATGTACTCCACGGTTTAGGGGAAGATGGGGGATGTACCTCTAAACCGGTTAATCTGATGGCTAGGGGAAGATGGGGGATGTACCTCTAGGCCATTGAAAAATATTGGATGTAGCTCATATGCTTGTCCATGGAAAATATTGGATGTAGCTTATATGCTTGTCCATGGAGAAATATTGGAAATAGCTCATATGCTTTTCCATGGAGATGTGTTGAAGTGTTGTTTGTTGATATGATATAGCACTAAAATGTATATCATTATTGTTTTGGGAAGTACGGAAGTGTATGGATTGATTTGATATAGCACTAAAATGTATATCGTTATCAATTGTGAAGTATAGAAAATGTTTCTATGTTAAGTTGATACAACACCAACATGTGTGTCATAAGTAAAGAATGAAAGTGGTTTATGTGTTAGTGATATAACGCGAAAAGGTTTTGGCCAGGATACTGAGCCAGGTTTTCAAACTCTTGTTGAGAAAGAAATGGAAAGTGAATTGGTACTTAAGCTGGGTTGTCTTGAAATGGTAAAAGAATGTAAGTGTTGTCTCAGAATGTATAAGTGTAGGCCATCTGTTGATTGCTAATGTTTTAGGCATTGTTCATAGTTGGTTTAGTGTATTTCTACTGGGCTGTGGCTCACCCTATACGGGACACCATTTTCAGGTACAGGGAGCATGCCACCTCCAAGGATATCGCTTGAGAGGCTAGAGGCAGGCAGATGATTGTGGTTTTGACTGTATTTTGTTTTAATTACATGTAATTTCAAGCCAAGGGCTTTCATGTATTTGAGTTAGTACTCTTCTGTTTGTAACCAAGTGTTAGCTTGGAAAGATGTAAGCCCATGGGGCGTTTAATTCTGTTGATTAACATGTAAAGATGTTTATCCCTTGTAGCAATGTATGTATGAATGGATGGGTTTCCTGTTATTATTTTGGGGGCGTTACAACTTGGTATCAGAGCGTACCGGGTTTGAATACTTTGGGTACGTGGGAAGTGATTAGGATCACAATGGGTTTGTCTCGCTTGTTAGAGACTTAGATGTAATGTTATGTGCCTGTCTGATGACATGTTTATGTGGCTATTTGGGTATGGGATTTGGTTTCTAGGATATTGATTGGATCCTTGGGTTTCTGGGAGTCCTGTTGGAAAGGCACCTGATCAATGCCGTTTCTAACTAGAACTCTAGTAACGCCTTGGGACTATCATTATCCGGAAATGAAATTCGTAAGTGCTTATATGTTTATGTGCTTACGTGGAGTGAATTACATTCGTCCATGCATTAGGACGCGAATGTTTAGTTTCGGCGCATTTATGAATGTGCTAATACCTTTGTTATCTTTTACTAGGATGCCTAGGCGAGGCAGTTGTGATTTCCCTCCTTCCGCTCGGGAAGAGCTGCGGAAACAATTTGTGGCGTTACGCCAAGGTACTACACCTTTGGCGCAGTTTGAGAGATGGTTTGCTAACCTGTCGAGGTTTGCTCCAGAGTTGGTTGAGACGGAAGAGTTGCGTTGTGCGGAGTTTGAGAGTAAGTTGTGTGATGATATCCGGGTGAGGATTGCGGAATCCTGGCATAGGAGTTATAGTGTGCTTGTTGGGGCGGCTGCCCATGTAGAGGCTGCGGTGTTAGCAATGGGGCAGAGTGGGGAGGAAGCCATTTTGGCGACTCCGGTGACTCGGGGTGTTGGTAGGCCTTTGAAGAGGCAGAGGGGTTCAGACCTGCAGCAGGAAGGATGGGCTAGAACTACTCTTCCAGTGACGGATTTGGGTTCGGGAGCAAGCGAACAGAGGAGTGTTATTTGTTTCAGATGTGGTCTGCGGGGCCACAAGGTTTCGGTTTGCCCACAGAGGAGGGGGGCAAGGTTAGCAGTCCAACTAGTAGTTGTACCATCAGGATTGTCTAATCAGCCGGGTTTTACGCCGACTGAAAGTTCAGTGGGGAGGCAATTGTTGGAGCCTTCGTCAGCTCAGACTTCGAATCAGGCTCGTACCCGGGAGCCGTTTACTTGTTGGGTGTGTAAGCAGCCGGGCCATCTTCGACGTTTTTGTACTCGGCAGGGGGCTTCTTTAGGGACCTTGCAGCCTAGTCAGGCTCAGTTTCTTTCGACTAGGCAGGGGCAGTATCGTTTTGAGGGACTAGCAGGCCAGATTCCGAGGGCCTCGGGAGAGTCGAGTTTCCAAGTTCCAGTTGGGGAGGTTGATAGTTGTTCTCGGTGTGGCCAGAGGGGGGCACGTTGGTAGTACCTGTCCGTGGCCTGTAAACTCGTAGGTTATCTTGTGTTTGGAGATGACCAATTTTGTCGGTCCAGCGAGGGACGACAGTGGTGGTAATACCGAGGGATTGGTTCTGTTTTGACTGATCCGTTTTGTAATCCGTGGTTTATCGTTTTGTAATCTTTGGGTTTGGTTGTGTAACCCGTGTGTTGGAGGTTTGTTGTATAACCCAAGTGGTTGGGAATGTTGAAACACTTGAACTATTTGTTTAACTATATGTATGTATGCTCTGTTTGTTGATTTCCCTGGACTGGATGCATGTGAACGTGTTATAGCTCAAGAGTGTTATTAATGTAACGAGTCGGGGTGAGACCGAAAGGGTGGGTAGTTAATACATTTCCTTGCAGGAAACCTGATTTGGGCAAAGTAGGGGCTAAGGAGCCATGTTTTCAAAAGTTGTGAACCACCGAGGGGTGTGTGTGTTAGTCAAGGCACTGGTGGGGCGAGAGCTGTTTCACTTGCCAAGTGTGGAACCCATTTATGATTTTGTCAGGGTTGGATCGGTACCTTCGTGGCGGTTAGCATTACCGAGATTGTAGGTACACTAGTATGGTTGTTTTGAGTGAGGGGATGTTAGTCCCTGTATTCAATGGTAGCTGTTATGCTAGGAGTGGTATGTGGTGAGTAGCTGGTGCTATGTGTTGGGCAGTGGGAAATAAGAGTTTCCTAAGTTCTTTATGTGAATCAAGGGTGATAGATTTGTACCTTAGTTTTGACCAAGTCAGGAGGTATTGTTAGAAGGATTGATTGGGTGTATAACCCGTAGTTGAGGTGTGACCCGTGGATAGAGTCACAGTGGTGCGAGATTGGCAGACCCAGGTATGTCTTAATGACGAAGGGGGGCGTGAGGACTTGTACTCCTCCGAGAGGTTAGAATGGTGAATAGTGAAAGCCGAGTTGGCGGCGTATGTTAAGGCTGGGTTAGTCCATGGTGGTTGTCGGGCGATAGCATTGGCTAGTGGTTTGGCACGGAGATTGGGTGTCAGGGTTGTACTCTCGAGGTGGAGGGTGAGACCTCTAAATGAGGGAGCTTTGCACGGTGTGATGCATGATGATGAGTGGTCGATATGTTGTGTTTGGGTGGATAAATCTAGAAAGGAGTTGGACATAGGTGTCCGTCGTCCAGGTCAGATAGTGGTAACACAAGTGAGGCGGTAAGGTTGTGAAGAGTGATTGAGACACTCAGTCAGAATCAGTTCGGTTTGTTTGGTTTCTACTTGTGCGTGGCGAGGCACGAGGGTGTGTGCTATTATCCGTTGGGATGTTACGTGGTTGGAACTTCCAGTGTTAGGGGAGTCTCTCTCTGTGAATGTGTTGTTGGGAATATCGCGTCATTCCGTGAATTGGCCTTATTATGACTTGCTTGGAGTGTCAAGTGTTGGACACCGGTTAGCATATGGTTAGCAGTCGTGGTGTAGAGGACGTTTCAGAACGCTGTAGTGATAGTATGTGCATTACTATTGTTGTTGATCTTGGGTCTATGTGATTAGACCTTTCCATTTGTTGAGGTGTTGTGAAACACAGTGGGGTAGCGAAGCCACTGGGGTGGGAGAGGAATCTCTGGAGCCATTATGGGCATTTGCGTATATATTATATCTTTAATGTGGTGTGCATATTATAGGTATTGTGGTTTATGGTCATACTGTGGGTTATACCATGAGAATGTAGTTGTATTTAGCATCGTATATGTTAAATGTGTGGTAGAAATGCATGTTATAGATGCGTGTGGTGGCATATATATATATATGTGATTTGTCTCTTGAATAGGGACGGGGTAACTAGTAGTGGGCCTGATGGGCTAAATCAGATGAGAATGATTGGGTTGTGAGCAGCATCATGTTTTTTTTGAAAAATGTCTACAAAACTCTGGAAATTCGCATGGGAAGTGCAAAAACTAGATTTCAAATTTTTTTTTATATATAAATTTCAAAGTTTGGTTATTTTTCTGAAAATGCTTTTTGAACCAGAGAAATTTTTATGTGCTCAGACAAACCGATATGTTAATTGTTCCATTCAGTATTGTGGTTGTTGAGTTGTTGAGTAGTGACTTAGCTTCGAGAGCTAGTCGGTTGTTTTGGTGGTTTATCTCGGAAGAGATTGGGTTTTGTTGAAGTTTCGTATGCCGGGGTGTTGTCTTCTGTTGGGGGCATGTGTCCTCGTTTAGTCCTTTCCTAGTGTGAGGGACGAATAGAACTTCAGTTGAGGGATTGATTTCTTTGTATTGAGGGGTTGGTAGTCAGTTGGCCTTCGTGTTGGCGTGACCTTAATTTCGGGGACGAAATTCTTTAAGGGGGGGAGGTTATAGCGATCCCGGGTTTACCCCTTGGTGTACAGTGATTCGGACTTATGTCCGTGGGTGTTAGAGGTTGTTTGAACCTTGGTTGCGTCCTTTTAGACTTTGTATTTGGGTTATAGGACGTGTTGGGCGGGTTCGTTTTGGCTTGGTTGTGTTTGGAGCTAAGTGTTGGTGCCCAGAATTTTGCTCCTTCGCTCGAGCGAGGAGTTGGTCGCTCGAGCGAGCGTGGTTTCTTGTGTCTGGTGGGTCGAGCCAGGGTGGCGTCGCTCGAGCGAGCGACTGCGTCTAAGTCAGACCTGAGAGCTTTGTTTCTTCGCTCGAGCGAGCTGTCCGTCGCTCGAGCGTGCGTCTAGTTGCAGTTGCAACCTGAAGGCTTGCATTGCTGGCTCGAGCGAGCTTTTCTTCGCTCGAGCGAGCTTCTGGGTCGGTGGTTGGCTCGAGCGAGGGTTTCTTGGCTCGAGCGAGGGGAGCTTTTGAGGCGGTGTTGGGTGTTTTCTGTGTCTGGTCGCTCGAGCGACCGGGTCTTCGCTCGAGCGAGCCTGGTGTATATCAGTAGGCAGCAGCGGGGAGAACTTCACTTTTTCTTCTTCTTTCATTTTGGAACCTTAGCAGCCGACTCCCTCTCTCTCTAAACATATATTCTCTCTAGGATTTCATCTCTCTTTAGTGTGGATCTAACCTAAGTCCTTTGTTAATAAGATAGAGGGTGGTGAGATCTTCGTTTTAATCTGAAAAAGTTGGGATTTGGAGCACTTTGGGTTTTGGTCTTCATCTCCGTTTGGGCTCGAATTTCGAGGTAGGGATATCCTACTCCTTCTTATGGTCTTTGTCTTTAAATTTTAGCATTTGGATATGTTGGGGGTTGTTGCGTAATTTTTGAGAAACTTTGGGGCCTTTTGTGCAATTTTATAAAAGTTGGGGTTTTGTTTAGAAATGAGCCTGTATGCATGTTTGGCATAGGAAAGGGAGTAAATGACGGATTGTAAATGAAAATGGAGCCTTAGGGTTGTTTTGTGAATTATGGTAATTTGCCCTAATTGGTTTAATTAATTTATGTATATAATTAATTAAAGAGAATGAGGAATTGGATTGAATATGTGGAAATTGAGAATGTACGGGGTTAAAGGGTGTAGTTGAATCGTGTATTACTCACCTGATTGAAATATGGTTATATTATCCATTTGTGCATTTATTTCCTGTTTAGAAATAACTGCTTTGGCTACCGGTGGAGGGTAGTGTTGATTGTTGTAGACAATGCATGCTGATTAGGCAAACTAAACCTAATCGAGTGGAAATGTCATAGAGTATGACGAGTGATCGAATACATTAACTTTATGTATTGATTGAATGCGTATGTGGTTATGTGTTTATATGCATTGTTTGTGTTTGTGTATGGGAGGAGATAGGGGATGTACTCCACGGTTTAGGGGAAGATGGGGGATGTACCTCTAAACCGGTTAATCTGATGGCTAGGGGAAGATGGGGGATGTACCTCTAGGCCATTGAAAAATATTGGATGTAGCTCATATGCTTGTCCATGGAAAATATTGGATGTAGCTTATATGCTTGTCCATGGAGAAATATTGGAAATAGCTCATATGCTTTTCCATGGAGATGTGTTGAAGTGTTGTTTGTTGATATGATATAGCACTAAAATGTATATCATTATTGTTTTGGGAAGTACGGAAGTGTATGGATTGATTTGATATAGCACTAAAATGTATATCGTTATCAATTGTGAAGTATAGAAAATGTTTCTATGTTAAGTTGATACAACACCAACATGTGTGTCATAAGTAAAGAATGAAAGTGGTTTATGTGTTAGTGATATAACGCGAAAAGGTTTTGGCCAGGATACTGAGCCAGGTTTTCAAACTCTTGTTGAGAAAGAAATGGAAAGTGAATTGGTACTTAAGCTGGGTTGTCTTGAAATGGTAAAAGAATGTAAGTGTTGTCTCAGAATGTATAAGTGTAGGCCATCTGTTGATTGCTAATGTTTTAGGCATTGTTCATAGTTGGTTTAGTGTATTTCTACTGGGCTGTGGCTCACCCTATACGGGACACCATTTTCAGGTACAGGGAGCATGCCACCTCCAAGGATATCGCTTGAGAGGCTAGAGGCAGGCAGATGATTGTGGTTTTGACTGTATTTTGTTTTAATTACATGTAATTTCAAGCCAAGGGCTTTCATGTATTTGAGTTAGTACTCTTCTGTTTGTAACCAAGTGTTAGCTTGGAAAGATGTAAGCCCATGGGGCGTTTAATTCTGTTGATTAACATGTAAAGATGTTTATCCCTTGTAGCAATGTATGTATGAATGGATGGGTTTCCTGTTATTATTTTGGGGGCGTTACAGTCCAGCACAGTCAAAATTTCAAAAATCTTTTTATTTTTATTAATGGTAAGTGAAATTGTTTGATTTAAGTAAGTGAACTTTATTGTTTAGGCCTTGTTTGAGAAGTTGCTAAATTAATTAAAAAGTCATATAAAAAAGTTAAAGATTCGAAAATTCAAAAAGTCATTATCAAATATTATTATTTTTTTATTTTTTACACCTTATATTTTAGCTAAAAAAATCACTAAAAAAGTTATTTCTCAAACAAACCCTTAATTAAAATATGATCATAATCTTAAGAATTTTGTTAACGACTACTTTTCAATGTTTTGAAAATCAGACCAGTGAGAAAATCGAAAAAGTGACCGAGCAGACAAATCATTGGTTCAATTGTGGGTGAATTAGAATCGAACAATGATGTCATAATATGTTAAAATTTATAAATATAGAAAATATTGATATTAAAATTCCAAAATAATAAATAATAAACAATTACAAAAAAAAAATTTCGTAGAATTTATTTTACATTTTTATACATTGATTCTTAGTAAAAATAATTAAGATAATATTGAATATATAATATATACTTATTACATTGTCAACAATTGTGTTGATAGCTTAGTAGTTAGAGTGCTTGTTTCTCATGCATTGAATCTTCAATTCTTTAAATTCGGCTGGTTATGATGACCCACTACATGTTCAACTAGAGGGTTTTTCGGTTCTCACAAATATGGCCAATTTTGGGCATTAAACAGTTTTAGAGGTCTAGATGAACCGGTCAATCCTGTCCGATTTCCTAAACATTGTTGCTTTTGGCACTTGTTTTTAAGTTTAAATTAGTTGTACATTGTAACGCCCCAACTTTTATTATTCAGATAAAATTACCTTTTTTCTTTAAATCAGTCCATTTCAATAATAATAAATATCAAAGATATTTAGGAAGAAATAAATTACAATGTTCTCTCTAATGTACATGTAATGAAATACAATACACACCCATAGGCGTTATGTTATCAATTACAAAATAACAAAATATATAAAAGGGATTAACCCTTTTTACAACACATTGGCATTTTGCTTGTATTTAAAAGGCCCCATGGCCAACAATTAATAGAATTCAAGTCTTGAGCAACTCTTCACTCCTGAAAAATGATTAGCAACATGGGATGAACACAAAGGTCCAGTATGAATCCCAATAATCCTAAACAATAGCAACATATAGATAGCTAGAATTATGAATGCTCCACACACACACACACACACACACACACACACACATACACACACACACACATATATATAGGATATGTGACATTTCATGCTTCAAAATATACTTACATAAATACAATTTTTCAAAAGATCTTCTTTAACATAACAAGAAACAAAGGCTAATTATTACCTTTCAAAACTTTTCATTTGCATTTAAAAGAAATCTCCACCATTCATCACATTACCACGATCTCCTAAGATCGATCTAAACAATATACTTGTCCTACATTCCAACTCATTATGGCTACAAAGGCAATTACTATATATTATGGTCTTAAGCGCAAGTGTAAAATGAATTTTCACAAATACATATATATATATATATATATAAGCAGTGGCGGCTACAGGAATTTTAATTAGGGTATTCATTAAGTAACTTAAAATCTAACAACTGTATTAAAAAAACAAATATAAAAGAGAACTCTAATATATTAATATTAAAGTTTTGACAAAAAAAAAACTTGCAATTAGATAAAATATTACAATTGCCCTCGACGAGATTTCATATTTTGAAAACGTTGCATAATCTCCTCATTATCAATGCTATCAAATACATCTCTTTCAATGTATGTAACCAAGCAATCATTCATCCACTGATCTCCCATTCGGTTACGCAAATTACTCTTTATATACTTCATTGCTGAAAAACTTCTTTCCACTGTTGCTGTCGCGACAGGTAGAGTCAATGCTAATTTCACAAGCAAATAGACTAATGGATATATCACATGTTTATCTGTCTCCACCAACTTTATATCAAGATCACCAACTCCTTTAAGTTCTAAAAAGTCTTCACTTAAGCGCATATCAACAATGTAGTTTTGAAGTTGGATGTCAAGGACCATTAAATCTGTTGCAGAAAAATCATATGGATAGAACTCTGCAAGACGAATCATCTTATGCTTATCAAAAGCAAAGAATGATTTACTAGGATTCAAGCAAGCCATACAAAGAAGTAACTCAGTATTTGCTTCTGAAAAGCGATTGTTAAGCTCTTGAAGTTGCATATCTAAGACTATGTAGAATAGCTCAACTTGATAATGATGTAAATTTGCAATTTGTAGAGCTTTGCGTCGTGGTCGCCCACTAACTACAAATATTTCATCCATATTTGGAATAGAAATCTCATGTTTGTTACAAAATGAAGACACTTCAGTCAATAAAGATTCCCATTCATCATCTCTCATCATCTGTAATCGTTGCTTAGATACTTTAACAAGTGTCATAGCATTGACAATATCTTGATTTTTCTTTTGCAATGCTAACGACAACTCATTTGTAATCCCTAAAATATGTTTCATCAAGTGTAAAGTGAAGGCAAATTCAAAAGATAGCATTAACTTCATGATAGAACGAGCTTCAACTCTTTGCTCGGGTTGTAAGTCATCCTCTTCAATAATCTCAAGTACATCAATCGAAGAAGAGAACATCAAAATCAAGTTGATAATTGTCCCAAAATGTGATCCCCAACGTGTATCACCAGCACGTTTAAGACTAGTCTCTTGAGTCAAACCTCACCCACTTCTAAGTTCACCATTGTCTAGTGCTTCTGTTATTTTAGAAAATTGCGCATCTCTAAGAGCATCTCGTCTCTTGCAAGAGCCACCAACAACATTCACTATGTTAGCAACAGAGCAAAAAAGTTCAACAACGTCAATGTGCTTTTTAGCAATAGCTACAAGAGTCAATTGAAGTTGATGGGCAAAACAATGAACATAAAATGCAGATTTATTCTCCCTCAAAATTAAAGCTTTAAGACCATTGAATTCACCTTGCATATTGCTGGCTCCATCATAGCCTTGCCCTCGTAGTTTTGATATACTCAATCCATGTCGACAAAATAAGGATTCAATTGCTGCTTTAAGTGATAAAGCGGTTGTATTTGATACATGTACAATACCAAGAAACCGCTCTATAACAATGCCCTTTTTGTCCACATAACGTAGAACAACTGCCATTTGTTCTTTAACTAATATGTCACGAGACTCATCAACGAAAATTGAAAAAAAACTCATTGTCCAAATCCTTTATGATAGCATTGATAGTCTCACATGCAGCAGCATTCACAATGTCTTTCTGAATATCATGGTGAGTTAGCTTATTATTTTTCGGAGTATTCCCCAATACAACTTTATTGATAGATTCATTATGATCCGCCAAAAATTGTAGAAGTTCAAGGAAATTTCCTTTATCACTTGAATCATCAGATTCATCATGACTACGAAAAGCCAACCCTCGACGCAAAAGGAATCATATGCAATCAACAGTTGCATTTAAGCGAGTCCGATATTCAATTTTTTCTTGATTTGACTGCTTAAGAAAAACACTTTGAATGTGTTGCTTTTGCTTCATAAGATCTTCACACTTCTTCACAGCTTGGTTGTTGTAGACGTCCCCGAACGCCGCGGGAGGATGGGTCCCGTTCTGTTCATCTGTGGGCTTACTACAGTTCGGACTCAATTTTCACGGTTCTTAATCTTGAACCAAAGAGTCCAAATCTAGCAAATCGTCTTGAGAAAATAGATTTTTGAAAAGAAGTGCCAAACATGGACTGCTTTGCCAGATACAGAGTCGCCACCTAAATATTTTATTTTGGAAAATTTAGGAAACCCTGACTCGGTGCCAAAGGCCACGTGTCCGTCATCACCAAAGTCGCCTCGGCTCGGGAGCTTGGGTATGATTGGTGAAGGTCAGCTATGAGCACCCCCTCTCGCCCGGTTCGAAGACCGGCCTCTACTAACCATGATATCTGTTTTTGAAAACGTTGTGTGTTCTTATTCCAGTTATTAGTCTAGAATTACTATGTTATGCGCACAGCAAACAAGTATAGACTAGATCGCCTAATTTGGAAACAAGCATTGTATATCCGTTTGTTTTTAGAAAATACTTTGGGATTTGCTACTCGCAAGTAGGCTAAAAGACGGATCTCAATGAGCTGTTCCAACTCAAACAATTCAGCCTTCACCCACAGGCATTCAGGCAGTTTATTTCACATAAGCATCTAGCCACATGGTAAGCATGCTGTCATAATAGCATTCACACGCATGCGGTATGCTAAAACATGAAAATACTTACATCGTACTCCGTGCCAAAACAATAAACTAGTTAGCAGATATGCGTGGTCCTAGTTCATGTCAAATTGACTAATGCGACGCATACAGGATGCAATTAGGGTAGGCTCGGCTAACCTAAACATGTCATGTGAAATGCAATCAATTGATGCACGTATTCAATTTGGAATTGAAGTACAAATGCAGTTAGCGTGATGCGCCGAGCCCGGTGCATGCAAAATGCATGGCATAAGGTATGCTCATTTAAACATGCCCTATTCTACCATCATAAGCGGGCAAATAAAAGGGAAGAAAGAAGTGGGGATTGGAAGACATGCACACACACGCACCCACACTTATTACAGATTCGCCCTCGCTCGGAGGGACCAAAAGAATAATACAAATTAACTAACTACGGGCTAATTAATTATTACAAATTACCTAATTAGTTAACAAACTAACTAAGCTAGGAAAGG
Source organism: Camellia oleifera (assembly GCA_022316695.1). NCBI lineage: Eukaryota > Viridiplantae > Streptophyta > Magnoliopsida > Ericales > Theaceae > Camellia > Camellia oleifera. The sequence continues at coordinate 108,281,832 of CM039305.1, read as the reverse complement.
TAGTAAAACGCCTCGAGAAGAGTGCCCAATGCAATGCATGTTCGGGTCCTGCTCGGAAGTGCACTGCCATGCATAGACTGCCTCTGTTTTCCCTGCTCTGCCTCTCTGAAGACTGTCAAAGTCTCTAAATTGTTTCCCTGGACTTTGGGAGACACCACCGGCTGAGTAGAATTGCCACCGGCAGTGGGGTGTGGTCATCGGCTGTTGATTGATCCATCGGCCACCATTTGATTGCCGGCCGGCACTCTGTGCAGTCGATCGGCAATAAATTCCTGCAGAACCTGTTTGACAGCAGCAGAGGACAGAATCTTGCATGGCAATGCAATTCAAGTAATATATGCACCAATCACACTCCTTATCATGTTAAGGACTCAAAGGAGGATGTGCCTCGATTTTTGGACCACTAATCACGCATTTCCATGCATGATGGCCCAAAGAATCAAGTGTGCAACTTTAATTTCAAATGAATGCAAACCAAATAAGCACACAAGGAGGCCCAACCTCAATCATACTCATCTCAAGAGGCCAAGCATGCGCATTGATGCAATGCAATCCTAGGCATGTTGACTAGTATGCAACCATGGCAATGCAAATAAGCATACAAGCTAACAAGCATACAAGACATGAAACATCAATGTTAACCAACAAGCATGCAAGATGCAATGTGGATGTCCAAGCATGCAAACAAGCATGTGACTTCATTCAATCATGCAAATTCCAACATGCAACAACTTACCAATATGCTACAACACACAAGGAGCATATGCAACCAACGAAGGGATGGGCTTAAACATGATTTAGGCAGCTCTAAATAGGCCTAAAATAGTGGCCAAAATGCTCAAATATGAGGGCTAAACACACATTCACACATGCACATGTTAAGACACAAATCTAAGCATTAAGCAAGTAACTCTCAAGCACACTTGAAAGGAGTATAACATGGACACTAGGCATGCAACATAAGCTCTGAAAATCATGCTATAAGAGGTGCCAAACCAACTCAAACAAGACAAACATTAGCATGCAAATAGTCCAGGTACTTAAAGCAAGTCAAAGAGGCTTAAACCATGGCTAAGCCAACCAAGCCCCGTAAGGCCAAGAAGGCTTAAAATAGGTTCAAGGCAGTCCTTGACCATGCAAAAGGGACCCTTAGATGGCATCTAAGTGGCTCAAATTCAAAAGCATGCACAATGGCCAAAACATGGAGCATTCAACACAAGCTTTCAAAGCATTAAAGAGGTGTCCAAAGCAAGCATACAAGCATATCAAAGGGGCTGAAATGATGCTACAAATGGTGCCAAACCACTTAAACCGAAGCAAGTAATGCAAGGTACACACTTACACTTAAGGCCAACAAACCAAAATGCAAAGGGGCCACACAAAGCATGCCAAGATCGACCCAAATAACTATGGACAGACCTTAAACATGGCAAAATAAACACAAAAGCTTCACAAGACCAAGCCTAGAACATGCTAAAACAAGGGTTTGCAACCTAAAACATGTTAAGGCCTAAACATGGCATTACAAGGTAGGTATGCTAAACTAACATGGTGTACCAAAACCAACACACAACAATGTTATATCATGGCATAATAAGCATGAAAAACAGCCAAGGCATGATCAACAAATACTCAAACATGATGCTCCCTCAAGAGGCCAAAAAGTGCCCTTTTCAAGGACAACAAGGAGAGGGGGTGGCCCTCTCCTTCTTGGGACTTCAAGGCACCATCCGTACCACTGAAATCCCTCAAGATTTCAGTGGTGAGGAGGCCCAAGCACCAAAGTCTCGGAGCTCACCAAAAATGGCACAAAATGAGGCCTCTCAAGGCTTAGGAGGGGTCTAACACCTCCAAACCACAAAACACTCTAAACAAACTATTTAGAGGGACCAAAAACAGAACTTTTTTATATTATACACTAAGCTTGAAAATAGTTCTAAGATGGTCAAAAATGCAATGCAAAAGTGGGGTAAAAAGGGACTAGTGTCTTACCCTTGTAGACTACCTTCAAAGATGGTGGACCAGCGGCCCCTTGAGCTCCAAACCAGCTTCAAAGCTCCAAAACAAGTCTCAAGAACCTCAGTTCCAAGAGGATGGTGTGATGGTAGGTGTTTGTGCACAAAACTAAACCTAAAACACACACAAGGGCAAGAAAGGGAGAGATATAAATATAGGTTAGGTACACTAACTTAAACCCTAAAACCAGAGCTCTCTAACTCTCTTCTCCAACTTCTCTAACCCTAGAACAAGGGAGAGAGGGCCTTCTCTTATAGAGGAGCCAATCTTGTACAGCTTACAAGGTAAGCTAACAAGAGGGCCATCCCTCCATACACGTGTATGGAGGGGAAGCAAATGCAAGACAGCTGTGCTAAAATATCTGCAAAAGCAGATGCACAGTAGTCGGCCGGCCAAAGATGTCATTTTGACAAAATGGACTGCCGACCGGCAACAAAAAGTGCCGACCAGCAATATACATTGCCGATGGCAACAAAAAACCAGCCGGTGGCCTCTAGCCATGGCCGGTGATGTGTGGGGATGCCTCACAAGGCATTCCCTGCCCTTCCAAGGCAAAACACAAGTGTTTGGTGCAAAACCAGACACTAAACAGTCGAGTTCGGAGATCCTGAGGCAAGGCACGTAGCCGAGACCTCTGGGAACTCCAAACGAACATAAACATGGATGATCACCGGGTGTTCAAACGGTGACATCCAAGTCTTGAGGACGGTCAAAAATGGGGTGTCTACAGTTGTGAGCACTATTAATAGCTCCAACATGAATTTGTAACTTGTTTTTCATATTCCAAATTTTAAATCCCTCTGTCACAAAAGTATCACATCCCTTTCCTAAATTGGGCCTAAACAAGTAACAACATAAACAAAATGCTGCATCTTTTTCAATACTATATTCCAACCAATTCTTGTATTCTTAAACCAAGCAGAATTAAATCAACGCATAACTCCACTAATATCTCTTTGAGGGAAATTGTGGCTAACAGGTTGACAGGGTCCTTTTTGTAAATATGTTCTTCTTATTTCGTCCCTATCATTAGGATGATATGACAAAATTTTTGATCGTAATCCTGGATCAGAAGGAAGGTTGTTCAAGTCAACATGAATTCGCTTCGAAGAATCTTGAATGTGACTATCACCACAAGTGTCTTGGGATTGAGATGAATCTTGTACAATATGTTAGGTTTTTATTGTTGGCAACCTCGTTTGACAAAACTCCTTTGAATTGTATTTGTTTTCGCACTTTTATTTCAGTGAGGCTATGAGTTTATTAGATACAAATCCAAACCCGAATCGAGCCTTGCAGAAAAGTTTGTGATGTCAATGCTTTCAAGATTGCCACTTCGCTGATTATTACGGGGGTCGAGCTGCCCGGTCAGCTCGCGGCCGAAGCAAAATGCAAAAATGCATTCAAAAGTTGCCTGTCCGTTCATGTTATACTTTTCAAGATTTTCTAGTTTTGGCCTTCCCGCTCGAGCGGGGAAATGGGCGCTCGAGCGGGGTTTTCGCGTTCACAGCATCTCTGCTTTGCCTGAAAAATACTGGATGGTGTGATTCCCCGCTCAATCGGGGAAACGGACGCTCGAGCGGGGAGCCTATATGAAATCACAAAATTTGAAGTCTCCGCTCGAGCGGGAAGACCCACGCTCGAGCGGACCTCGCGATCTTAGATTTCCAGATTCATTATGGAGTTGGTTTTCTTCTGAAACAATGATTATTTTGGGTTTCTATAGGAAGTGAGATTACTTTGGAGTTCTGCAAGAAGTTGGATTTCTTAAGGATTTGGTCTTCTTTCCCAACTGGGATTACTTTTGGATCTCTATAAGTAGTTGGTTTTCTCCCAAAACTAGACTACTCAATTATTCCTCCAGATCTTCTTTTTGGATCTTAAAGGTTTATATCCGGGGATTATTTTTTGTTATTTTCTTTGATGTCTTATTGAGTATTCAAACTCATGGTTTAAAGAGTGTACATCAAAGGTTTGTTTGTTTGTTCTACAAAAGAGAGAGTTGTTCTTCAGTTGTGAATTCTGAAGAATTCGAGCCTGAAGCTTTGGAGGGAATCCGGAGTGGCTCATCAAAAAGACAATTCCGTGCTGAAGATGGGGTTGGAAGAGACACATAAAGGTTGGTTCAATTAGGCGTTGTGGATTCGCTAGATAATTGAGAGTGATACCTGTGTAATTCCTTTATATCTTCTTAGTGGATTGTTCTTGTGGCTGTTGCCTGTGGTTTTTTTGATCACAATTGGAAGGTGTCCAATTGTGGTTTTTTTCCACGTAAAATCTTTGTGTCTCTTTCTCTTGATTGTTTGATTGGAATTGTTATATTCGGCTTAAAATTGATACATAATCACAAATCAACATCTAGGAGGTTTCTAGATTTTTCAATTGGTATCAGAGCGGGTCGTTCTATTTTTTTAAAAAAAAAAAAAAAACTTGTTTTAGATCGCTTTATTTTTAAAAAAAAAAAATTCTTTTAGAACGAGATCTTGTTTGATTTGTGATAATGGATTCAATTCGTGAGGGAAATTCTATGGTTCGACCACCCCTACTTGACGGATCCAATTATTCTTTTTGGAAAGCTCGAATGAGATCTTTTTTAAAATCTATTGATGAAAAAGTTTGGCAATCCGTCATGAATGGGTGGACTGAACCAACAATTACTGTTGATGGAGTAACTTTCCCCAAACCAATTGATAAGTGGGACACAATTGATTACCAAAATAGTAGCTGGAATAGTAAAGCTATCAATTCTCTCTTTTGCGCTGTCACACCTGAAGAGTTTAGCCGTATTTGTAATTGTGAAGTCGCAAAAGAGGCTTGGGATATCTTACAAACTATTCATGAGGGCACTCCTTCTGTTAAACGCTCAAAACTTCAAAGGCTCACATCCAGTTTCGAAAACCTTTCAATGAAAGATAGTGAGACCTTTGATGAATTTTATGCGAAGTTGAGTGACATTGTAAATTCCAGCTTCAATTTAGGTGAAAAAATACCAGAATCCAAAGTTGTGGGAAAAATTTTGAGATCCTTGCCCGATCGGTTCCAACCAAAAGTTACGGCTATTGAGGAGGCTCAAGATGTTGACAACCTCAAGCTAGATCAGTTGGTTGGAAATCTTCAAACTTATGAGGCACATAGAAATTTCAAAAAAAAACAAAAAGATCTTGCTTTTAGTAGTGCTCATAAAGTGGTTGAGGATTCTGATGAGGATTGTGAGATAGATTCCAAGATTATGGCTGCTTTTGTTAAACAATTTAAAAAATCTTTTTTGAATAAAAATCCTAATCTTTTGGAATCTACTCATACTCATAAATCCAAAGGCAAAGATAAAGTCAAAATTAATTCTATAGCCAAGAAGGAGAAAGGAAAGATACAAGGGAACTCTGAAAGCGTCCAATGCTATGAATGCCAAGGATTTGGCCACTTTGCTTTAGAATGCCCCACTCGTTTGAGGAAGAAGAAAGCCCTCACCATCACTTGGGATGATGAATCGGAATCTAATGGAGATAAAAGTGACGATGAAGATCAAGGCGAAGAGGGACATAAGCAATTCCTTGCTTTCACGGCGGCTTCTGAAGCTGAAGGACAAACAGAGTCTTCGAAGAGGTCAGTTGAGAATACCTCTGATGATGAATCTTTGGAGAGTGATCATGAAGAGCTTGAGCAAGCCTATGAAAAGCTGTATAAGGAGTCTCTTAATTTATTCAAATTGAATGACAAACTCACAAAGAAACTCAAAGCATGTGAATGTGAGAATGTCAAACTTAAGGAGGAGATTTCCGAGGCTAGGATCAATGCCATCAAGATAGCTGATGATCAACAAGTTCTTTGTGCAAAATTGTTGACTTGTGAGACAGAGAGGAATGAGCTACAGGAAACTCATGCCATGTATGAAGAAAAGATTGAATCTCTCGAGATGTCTCAAGTTGCTTTGGAAGAACTGATGATCAAAAAAGAGGAAGAGCTCAAGGTTGCCATGGTTACCATTAGTCTTTGGAACAAAGGATCAAAGACTTTGGAGGATATCATTGGATCTCAACAAATCTGTTCAGACAAGAGTGGCATTGGCTTTAGAGATAAGAGAGAGCAAAAACAGAGTGCTTCCACATCTCTTGATACAAGAACTCAAGGAAAGGGAGGACAAAAGATTCAACAAGAGAAAAGACTTCTCAAACTTCCTAGAGTTGGTAAGGTAAAAGAAAAGAAGGTACACCCTGTTTTTATTTGTCATCATTGTGGTATGCATGGTCATATTCGCCCTTTTTGTTATAAGTTGCATGGGAGAATGTCTCAAAAGGGTAAAAATTCGAATACTTTTTGGGTTAGGAGACAACCTTACTTGTCTAGGCGGAATACCAAGATTCATGAGGGTGTTCACAACACCATGACATTTACCAAGACTGCTAGACCTGATTTTGTTAAGACCAAAAAGATTTGGGTAAGAAAACTTGACTTGTGTTAATGTGTTTTCTCTTTTTAGTTTTTTTGGGTCTGTGTGTGTGTTTTTTTTTTTTTTTTTTTGGAAACAAAAAGTGTGCATGTTTGTTTTTTTTGTCTTGCTTTGGTTAAGAAAAAATATAAAAAATAAAAAATAAAAAAAAACCAAAAAGATTTTCTTGTATGGTTTTGCAAGCTTGAAATTTTTGAGTGGTCCTTGGTGCATATTGGAATTGATGAGAATATACATTACATGTTCACATGTGTGTACTTTCTCTAGTCATTACTCATTTTGGAGTGTGTGTTCTTTGATTAGTATGTCTCATTCTGTACACACTCTTGGATTAGCAAATATTGGAGCCTTCCGCTTTAGTGATTATTTTTTCCATGGACTTCTGGCATGATGTCTTTTGCTTTTCTAGAGGAATTGACCCATACTAGCATATCATGGGTGATGTTGAGTCTCTTAACCACCTTCCATCTTTTTGCATCTCCACGGCTTTCCCCTCTATTCTTTGTAATTCAGCCATGAGGAAAAGGCTACCTCAGAGTCACCAACCAGGCCATCCTTATTATATCCATGCTTCTCTGGTTCGGTTTCCATACTCTTGAGCGTGTCAGCCGCCGATGAGTGTGCAAAAGAAAAGAAAAAAGAAGAAAAACTATGCAAAAGAAAGAAAAAAAAATGTGCAAAAGACAGAAAAGAAAAAAAAATGTGAAAAAGAAAAAAAAAAAGGATTCATTGATTGAGGGGGAGCCTCTGCCTTTACTCACCAAATACCCCTTGATTCCTAGTGGTTTGACTTTCCTTAGTTGTGCTTAGATTCTCTTGTCGGAGGTCCAACTTTTATATCACTACTAGGATTTGAATCTTGTGTTTTTCGAACTCCAAGAGTCACACACACACCTTTATCATGGGATCTATGCTTTTCACATAATGCATCACTTTCTTTTATGAGGAATTTTCTAGAGGCTGTACACATTGTGTTTTCAAGTAATTGTGCTTCTTGGATAATCTTGTGTGTTTCAAGGTACAAATTAGAAATTCCTTGCTTGCTCCACCATATTATTTTTGTCTTTTTCTTCTTGTTCACTGTTTTCAGTGTTTGTGGTTTTTTTTTAGTGAGGGGGAGTTTGGTTTATTGTTACAAAAGTTTGTTCGCATGATTACTTTGATTTGTTTGATAAGGAAGATTGGCTTTTGTTGCTTGCATTCTTGCATGTCCTAATATTTACATCATCATATCATGCTTGTGTGGTTTATGCCCTTGCTTTTGTTGTTTAAGGGGAGAAAGTTGTTTTTCATGTGTTTCAGGTTTTCATGCTACAACATGTTCTTAAAATTTTCAAGCCACATCTATTCATGTTTTCCATCTCATGCTTCAAGATAATCTTGTCATATGTTTATTGCTTTTTCATATACTCTTGTGGCACTAATAGTTGTTTTGGAGATTGTGGCACTGATAGTTGTTTTGCAGATCTTGACACTGAGAAAGAAGTTTTTGTTGGATGTAATGGGTTGGGGTGATTAGGATTTTATTTGTTAGATGTGTTTCGTCACGGCATTGCCAAAGGGGGAGATTGTTAGGTTTTTATTGTTGGCAACTCCGTTTGACAAAACTCCTTTGAATTGTATTTGTTTTCGCACTTTTATTTCAGTGAGGCTATGAGTTTATTAGATGCAAATCCAAACCCGAATCGAGCCTTGCAGAAAAGTTTGTGATGTCAATGCTTTCAAGATTGCCACTTCGCTGATTATTACGGGGGTCGAGCTGACCGGTCAGCTCGCGGCCGAAGCAAAATGCAAAAATGCATTCAAAAGTTGCCTGTCCGTTCATGTTATACTTTTCAAGATTTTACAGTTTTGGCCTTCCCGCTCGAGCGGGGAAATGGGCGCTCGAGCGGGGTTTTCGCGTTCACAGCATCTCTGCTTTGCCTGAAAAATACTGGATGGTGTGATTCCCCGCTCGATCGGGGAAACGGACGCTCGAGCGGGGAGCCTATATGAAATCACAAAATTTGAAGTCTCCGCTCGAGCGGATCTCGCGATCTCAGATTTCCAGATTCATTATGGAGTTGGTTTTCTTCTGAAACAATGATTATTTTGGGTTTCTATAAGAAGTGAGATTACTTTGGAGTTCTGCAAGAAGTTGGATTTCTTAAGGATTTGGTCTTCTTTCCCAACTGGGATTACTTTTGGATCTCTATAAGTAGTTGGTTTTCTCCCAAAACTAGACTACTCAATTATTCCTCCAGATCTTCTTTTTGGATCTTAAAGGTTTATATCCGGGGATTATTTTTTGTTATTTTCTTTGATGTCTTATTGAGTATTCAAACTCATGGTTTAAAGAGTGTACATCAAAGGTTTGTTTGTTTGTTCTACAAAAGAGAGAGTTGTTCTTCAGTTGTGAATTCTGAAGAATTCGAGCCTGAAGCTTTGGAGGGAATCCGGAGTGGCTCATCAGAAAGACAATTCCGTGCTGAAGATGGGGTTGGAAGAGACACATAAAGGTTGGTTCAATTAGGCGTTGTGGATTCGCTAGATAATTGAGAGTGATACCTGTGTAATTCCTTTATATCTTCTTAGTGGATTGTTCTTGTGGCTGTTGCCCGTGGTTTTTTTTTATCACAATTGGAAGGTGTCCAATTGTGGTTTTTTTCCACGTAAAATCTTTGTGTCTCTTTCTCTTGATTGTTTGATTGGAATTGTTATATTCGGCTTAAAATTGATACATAATCACAAATCAACATCTAGGAGGTTTCTAGATTTTTCACAATAGTTGATTTTCTTTTCAGAAATTTGTCCATAATTCAAGAACTAAACAAAAGAGTAGGATGCACCTAAAAATATCCACACAAAAAACAGAGCTATCTAAATAAACCATAGAAAAAAAATAACTACAAGAGTATAAATAAATTGATTATAAAATTTCAGCTCCTATTTAATTTTTAAAACAAATAAAGTGAAGAAACTTAAAAAAATATTATACCTGATGACAACAAAGTATAATCCCCAAATATTATATTAACATGCATAACTATAAAATTAATTATCTATGGATGGAAGGTTTTGTTTATAGTATCAAGTTTAAATAAATTTTAATATTATAGAGATAAAAAAATAATACCTGATGAGATATAATTCCCAAATTTCGTTTTGCCTTTTTCTTAACAATCAGTCAGCAACAACAAAGCATGACAGCAACCACTTCATCTTCATTTAATACCAACATCCATGATCCATATTCCATGGGCAACAATGAAAGACAGAGGCAGACCACCCATAGAAAGAGAGAAGGGGGGGACCGCGATAAGAGAGGGAGAGATTGAGAGAGACAAAACGATAGCAGCGTTGAGCCTCCCCCAAGCAGCAGATTCGTGCCCTAACTACACTTTTTGCCCTAACTAACTACACTTTTTAACTTTATTCTTCCAAGTAGCAGATTCGTGCCTATATAATATATATATCTCATTACAATTCTTTTGGGTTTTATTATTTGTTTAGGCAAATGGGCTAAGGGGCTAAGTGGGCTAGAGGGTTATTTGTTTTGGCAAATGGGCTAAGTAGCTAAGTGGGCTAGAGGTTTCATTATTTGCTTAGACAAATGGGCCAAGTGGGTCAGAGGGGTATTCAACCATCTTGGATTGGGTATTCAAATTTTGGATTGGGTATTCAAAACTAAACTAAACCCAAAAAATAAAAATAAAAAAATAAAAAAATTAAAATGTCAAATTTGAGGGTATTCAGCTGAATACCCTGTGGATGCCGTGGAGCCGCCCCTGTATATAAGCAACAATAGATGTGTCAACACACATTACGATATTTTACCAGTCACAAGCACGGAAAGCCGATCATGCATCCCTTTTTATCACAACACAAGTATGAAAATACACAACGCATAATTAATACATAATGGACCCCGGCTTCATCAAGCTATAACCATCACAACCCACTTTACCGAGTACGAACTGGAGGGGAGAGGAACCCATTTCAAAGTGCCAAACTTTACCGAACCTCAAGCCGGAGGGAAGAGGAACCCCGCTCACACTTTACCGGGTACGAACCGGTGGGGAGAGGAACCCATATCAAAGCGCCAAACTTTATCGGGCGCAAATCCGGAGAGGAGAGAAACTCATATCAATGCGCATTTTCATTCTACTCAACAATTGGCACATTATTCCAAGTTTCACAAATTATTTAACAACGTTAATACCATTCTTTACCGATGGCCAAGGACACAGTCTCATAAATAACAAGTACCAAGTCCATAAATTCAATTTCATCCTCTTGATTTACATTTTATCAACATTTATACATTACATAACTTTCATCTTTCAACTCCAATTAATTCAACTTCCAATTTACGCTGTTTTCAAAACTTATAATTAAAGTATCTTTCATCACTACCATCCCATCTTTATGATTCAATTCAAAATATTCAAATTTGGTTAAACAAGTAGTAATTCTTCATGAATACAATTATTCACTTGTTTTAAAGAAAAAAATCGCCAGCTTCTCTTCTCATTTCACAAAAATATATATAAATGTTTTATTGATTTCTAAAATTTATCTTACCTTCTCTTCAAACTCCCAATACCCACAACAAATTGTCTCACCTTTCTCATTAATTATCAAAATTTTATGAGTAATTTATTTTCATAATCCAACACATATGTAACACAAATTAATCCCATCTCTCAAACAAATAAATAACCAACGGATTTGAGACTTTTCATCACAACCCTCATAAACGAGATTAACCAATCCAAAAATCTTTCATACACACAAAATTTATCAACACCCTTCTTATTTCTCCAAAATTTCAATTTTTCAATAATTATTACAACTTAACAATTATAAAACCATAGATAACAATTAACACAAATTAAATTTCATGATGACTTTCTTTATTTTCTTACATACCCATTTTCACAATGTAATACACAATACCCCATTTTGTTCAAATAAAATCAAATAATTAATTTTTCCCTCTGTCTCATAACCCATAAATAATTAATTAGGGCTAACTCTAATCCTTTTAAACATTTTTCTCAAATATACAATCTCATATATTGACAATAAAACACAAGATTTAACTCTAGATTATAAAATCCTAACCCTCATCGCATGCTTTTCAAAAATACCCAACAAATCAATTTTTTAATGCAATAAAAACTACCACATGTCTATCTATTATGAGGTATTAAAAATGAGCAAAAAAATCCCTACCTTAAAGAGAGAAGAGGAGAAAACTCTAAAAATCAACTTTGCCGGAATTTGGTCTCCACTAGTCAAAACGTAGCTCTCGAGACGCTTGCCATTTTTGTATTAAAATCTCGCTTGATCTTTATAAATCGAAGAAAATGTGAAATTTGGTGAGAGTTTAGAGAGAAGGGAGAGAAAAGAGAAGTTAGAGAGAGAGAGTGATGAGAAATGGTCAAAAAGAGAGGGAAGGATCTTATTTGAGTGAAAAGGGCAAAGAAATCAATGTCTGGATGAGCAAAATTTGCACGTGCAGATAAACTTAGGGAAAAAATGGCTTTCTCGCGAAATCCACTCGTGCAGATTTGACCAGACAACTTTTGCTAGATAACTTGAAACAGGTGTATCTCTCGTGTCCGAAAACGAAATATGGTCAATTTTGTGTCTAAATTGAAGTCCCAAAAATAAGTTTTTCAATGGTTCTAACCTCACATCAAGATTCAAAATGTGGAGAAAGAAAAAGGCAAAAGAGTGGACACTACTTAAAATAAAATTAAAAAAAATTGAATTTGACATTCTTGGTCTAATCTTACCCAACCAACATGTTAACTCATCAATCAAGACTCGAAACAATGAGGAGAAAGTCCCAATTATAATAACTATAAGGTTAAATGCAACCCACAACTATTCAAAAGTCTAAAAAAAAAAAATAATTTATAAGTATAAAGTAATGATTACCACTTAACATAAACAAGTCGGGGTCTAAGACCTGGGACACTACAACATTCTACAAAATATATATATATATATGTGTTACAAAAATTATATAATTATTTTAAACTATTTTAGTCAATGTTCTTTATACACTAGTTAATAAAACTTGTTTTAGGAATAGCCTAGGTGGCAGTGGGTTTGCTCACATGTCCAACTCAAATTTGACTTGCCCCTCTCGTTTGTCTAGATTATATGATTAATTTACACTCTTAGAATGAGGAACCAAGAACACAATTCTAAATTTATTTTTAAAAAAATGAGCCTTTACCTTATATATCTATTAAAACCATTTTGGTAGGCAAAGGCAATAATATCTGCTTGAATTCTATATGAAAACATATATATCCACTACCGGTGGTGGTTTCTCTCTTGTCTGAAATCGGGCTGGAAAATTTTGTTGGGATTTTGTGGACTAACCACAGAGTCAACGTCCACAAAAGCCCACATCGATGATTTGAACCGTCAAAATGTAGAACTCGTCGAGTCCTTCATCTTTGTAAAAAATTACATTGATCGGATATCGATAGTTACTTGATTAGATCAAATTTGTATCAATGGTAATTATGATCTGAAAAATAAATTGTTCATACAAATGTGATATGATTAGGTGGCTACTGATATCCGATTAATGTAAATTTTTATAGAGATGAAGTATTCGACAATTCTTACATATTAAAAATTTTGGATTACGAGACCTAATAATAGGCCTACAATGGGTCGGACTGGACCGTCTAATTGAACTAGCCAACTAGATATAATCCAACCCCTCCACTAACGTAATTTTTAAAAGAAAAATAATATGCAGGCCCATTTTTAGACCTATTTTATAGATCCAATAATATGTAAGAAAGATAATTGGTTGATAATTAAAAAAATATATAAAAGAGAGAGTTGCCTTAAATATTTTAATTAATTGCCACATTATTAGGTGTAGAACGCGAGTTTAATTTTTTAGTTTGTATAACATTATCATAATTCTCACTTGAGTACATATTTATAAGTTGTTATAAATTGTTAACCCTCTGTTCTTGCAAGTGTATTCTTGTATAATGATAGATTTCATTCTAACAATCATGTAAATAATTTTATTTATAAAATCATAACATATTACTTGATATTTGAGCAAGTTGTGATCATATTATGAATGACGACAATATTTATAAAAATATAGTTCCAAACCGAATTCTTCTGCATTTTCATGGTTCTGTTTGGATTGCTTTCTCGAGTTTTTCATAGTTCAATTTGGTTTCAAATTTCATAAAATTGTAGATAATGGTTTACTTAGATTTAGTGATGCTGCTGCGCAAGCCGCGCAGTAGCAACTGTTGTGCGCTAAAATGGGCCCATTTCGAAGTTCATTTTGATAATCCGAACTGTTCACATTTCAGAATACATCAAGTAGAACATGCCTGCAAAAAATCAAGTTAATCGGATATCGTTTACTTGTTCATCCACTCACATTTGTATCTATAAAAATAAATAATAATTGTAATTTAAATTATTAAAATGAATATAAATGTGAGTAAATGAATAGGTAAACGATATCCGATTAACTTAATTTTTTACAGACATATTCTACTTGATGTATTCTAAAATGTGAACAGTTCGGATTATCAAAATAGGCACCGAAATGGGTCCATTTTGACGCACAACAGTTGTCGCTGCACGGGTTGTGCAGCAGCATCACTAAATCCGGTTTACTCACAAATCAAGCTCACTTCTAACTCGCCCCATCCTCCCAAAAAAAAAAAAAGGTACTATTGTGACAAATCCCCAATCAAAGTGCATGTGTTCCCTGCAATTCCAGCATGTTTGGTTTTATAACTTATGATTTACTTTTCACAATATTAAAATTATTTATTTTTCGTATTTTTTTGTTTTTATTGAATTTTTGTAATATTTTAAGTAATATTTTAAATTTTTAGATACACTTAACATGAATACACTTAAAAAGTATAATATTTATGAAAAAAATCTTTAAAAAAATTCACTAAATATCAAAAAAAAAAAAAAACCTAAAATTCAGTACATTTTTTGTATTCTTGTGTATTTGTTATTTTTTAAATATTTTTTACAAATATTTTACTTTTTAGATACATCTAAGTAAGATGCATTTAAAAAAGTAAAAAAATCGCTTAAAATTTTAAAAATATTCACTAAAAATAAAATTAAAAATATGAAGAATAAAAAATTCAACTTCCAAAAAACTAAATTTAGAAAATTGAAACCAAACACACTATTGGACCTGTGGAGGCCCACCACAGGTCCTGTTTTGATAATTCGAATCGTTCAATGCGTAAAATTCGTCCAGTATTCGTGAAAAAAATCTCCTTAATTGGATATCTATAGCCACTTAATCAAATCATATTTCTGTCAAAGGTAAATATAATTTTCAAAATAAATTATTGAAATAAATTTGATCCGATCAAGTAACTATTGATATTTGATCAACATAATTTTTTACAAACATAAAATACTTGATAAGTTTTACACATTGAGCGATTCAAATTATCAAAACAGAATCCATAGTGAATTCCATAAACTCAAATAGCACGGTCCAGTTCACTATGTGAACTAGTGAGAATTATCCCCCCCCCCCTCTTATTATTATTATTACTACCTTTATTAAATGGAATTTGTGTTCAAGAACATGTTTTTAGTACTCGGAAATAACACAAGTAAATTGAGTCTACTTTTTGGAGGCGTTGAGATTTGGCCCAATAGTCTAGTAGTTACACCTTAAGATATGGTATAAAAGGTCAGGGTTCGAGTTGATAAAACAGTGACAAATTCTTTCAGTTGTAATCTAACTACATTAACATAATAACCCTATTTTGTTAAAAAAATAAAAAAATAAAATAAAAATTGAGTCTACTTTTGCATTCTAGTTCAACATGACAAATAAACCTGAGGTACAAACCAACCAAATTATTGAACCATCCATGTCTCCAGGCAACACAACAAGTTTCAGTAGATCAGTTACCTAAATAACCACATAACATGTCCAAGTTCATCCCTGTTTTTATAGGCTAAAGGGTAAAAATAATAATATATTGCTCATTCATCATGGCATTCATTCACTCATACACCTTCATTTCTTTGCTTTCCAGCAAAAGCATCAGCTATTTTCAACATGAAAATAATAAGTAAATAAAATAATTAAAATTAAAAATAAAATAAAATAATCCATGACAGTCTACAGGGTCTCTTGTAGTAGCTATACTTAAAAATGAAACGAGCAAAAAAAAAAATAAATATGAACGAATAGATCACCTTGCCAAACCAAACAGAGCTATCCATCAGTAAGAACAGAGTTAAAGATACAACAAATTTAACATATAAATCCACGCTCAAACCTTCTTTTATTGGGTGAATAACACGCTCGAACCTATCAAGTTTAAAACCCAAAATGTTCAGATCTTCTGGTCTATATCGCAAGTCCATCTAACAATCTCTACACAACAAAGTTTTGCACCAACAAATGTCATGATGCCAAGTTTGGTATCCTCAAAAAAATTCAAAAAGTCAAAAAGTCACTATTCTATTTAAGTCACATCATCTTATTTAAGTCACATTACCTCTCTAACACATCACTTCAAACCCAACCCAAATCCAACCCATATTTCATAAAAAGTCAAAAAGTACACTTATTTAGTCTTCCCAAACTTAGCCTTATAATTTAGAATACAAATACACAGTGTGACAGTCACATCACATCTCTATTTCCTTTCTAATCAGTGCCACCACTTGAAATCCATGTCAGAAGTCCTTTTTCAATAATGCAAAGCAGATACCAGTCTCAAACACACAAATTAGCAGGATAAATATCCCTACAATGATCAACAGGTCAACCTTTCTCTTCCATTAACAACTATCACCATAATTTGAAAACCTAACCTTCAAAAAAATGCCGCTCAAAAACATAAGAGGCAACATAGAAACAACATACCAGTTTGCTCTTTCATCGCTTCCATCTGTATATTCCACAAAAGATATTTTTTGTAGATCCTAAACCTTAGATCGCCTAAACTCAAACCAAATCTCATAGTGATTGAAGAGGAAACTATCATGCGTGTGCTTCCCAATATATTCAATCCCTAGTCTGTTTAATCTCTTTGTACACTCATCTCCACCCAAGCATGAACAGAATTCTAGGTTGTGCGACACAAGATTCGACCTTCATGAGGTTTTAGTTTCTCTGCTAATCTCCCCAATCCAACCCAACCCAAAAAAGGTTATCAGGCATGTGAAGGAAAACAGCACTAGCATAGATCAAATCATACATTCCAGAACCAAACTTTCTGAAATCCATGTCTTCACCTTTCACAATCAGAGGGCGCTTTTGCAATAATCCTTGGGATGGAAGTTCATACCTAAGCGCAGACATTAAAGAAAGCTCATCTCTTTCAAGACAAAGGAAGTTTCCCGGATTCAGGTACCGTATGAAATGCTAGCCTACACGAAGTGTCCCACATCCAATTTCAATCCTTACATTTCTTTTTCCATCAAATTTGAGTTGAAAATTTCGTTAAAAGCTTGATCTGATATGAAACATTCTAATCCTTACTATCTTTTTTCCATCAAATCTTTTGCGAATTTACAAACTTATCCTAAAAAACCTATTTTACCCATTTTTTATCAAAGAAAACCATCTACAATCCTTACTCGTTATAAAATCTCATCAAATTTGAGTAAAATATGACTGTTGGAAATTTGGTGAAGGATTTGGTTCATCTTTGATTTTGGTGAAAATAATTATCTTCCTTGATTTCATACAGATTTGATAAAATGGTAGGAGAGCACAACCTTAGCCATTTTTTCATCAAATTTGAATTAGGTGAAAATATTGATGAAGGATTGGAGATGCTTTATAAGTTCATAACTTGTCAATCTTGAACCAGAAGAGGGCACAAATTCACATATATTCACAAGTATGTATGTAAAATTTTCAAAAAAAAAAAAAAAAAAAAAACTGGAAAAGTCAACGCGATTAGATTCAATGTTTGATTAAGAAACACAAATAGAAGTCCAAAACGTCGAAATTAGAATGTAAACCCAATCAGAATCCAAAACCTAAAATCTATAGGCCATAATATAACATATCTCTAAAAATCCAAAATCTAAATTCACCATTTTTTTTCAATGAAGTGCTTGAGAAGTATTTCCAACACTAAAATCATTGTGACAACGCGAATTGCAGCTGTTGCGAAAAAGATGAAGATGATTAAATATCACAATTTGCCAAGCTTATCACCTAATGTTTGTTAGTTAATATTTTTCCATCATGCATTCAAGAATATAAATATTAGCGAACATCCAGAATTGGAATCAATGGGTTGGCAAATTGTTGCTAAGTGCAGAGGCTTGCCACTGGCAGCAAGGGCCCTCTGTGGCTTATTACGTTGTTAACAAAATGAGCATGAATTGAAAATGTTACTGTCACGACCCCATTCCGCCCCTAGTAGAATGGTGCCATGATGGCCAGTAATTCGAGATTACCAAAGGCCACTTACAAGATTACACACGCCAATCAGAGTAAACATATGGGGCTTGCAAACGCGGAAGCAACAAATAAAAGCTAAGTAATCCATAAGAGCAGTGCTTAAAGTTAAATGAAATGACATACATCTTATAACAGTTTTAATACAAAAATAATGGAGTACAAAAATTACATCTTGACCAAAAGGCTTCTCAGCCATCGAATACAAAATAAAATAAAATAAAATAACTAAGAAGCATGATCTTCAAGATGTTGCAAAACACAATCCCAAAACAGATCGGCAAACACATCGGCAAGATACATCTAGGCGTCACCGCCGCCCTGCTCATCACCTACATATATATAGAGAGGGTGAGCTTGGATACTCAGTGAATGGCATAAATAATAAAGGGTTTACATGAATGACATCCGAGATCTTTTGACAGGATAATACAGGGAACAAATCAAGTTCATCTATCAAATCTTTCAAGCTTCAAGAGAGGCTTACTAACATCAATATAGTACAAGAGATGACACCTCGGAC
The DNA here is from genome assembly GCA_022316695.1 of Camellia oleifera. Classification (NCBI taxonomy): domain Eukaryota; kingdom Viridiplantae; phylum Streptophyta; class Magnoliopsida; order Ericales; family Theaceae; genus Camellia; species Camellia oleifera. Next base: position 108,263,382 of record CM039305.1, on the reverse strand, counting down.
AAACAAGCCCACGCGGTAAAACCGTCAGTGGCAAGGCAAGACAAGACAAGAGAGATCTCTAAACAATGGTGTCGTTGCATTATAGTCCCCGGACACTAAGGACTTGTGCTACAAATGCTTATAGTCCCCTAGCACGTACGGACTTCCCGAGAGTGTCATCAAACAAGATTTAATACTTATTGCAAATAGGAGTAATCATTCATGCTTGTAAATAATTTCCGAACAAAGCAAAACAAGGTTTCATCAAAACTTTATAACATATCTTTATTAAAATACCACTCACATAGTTCTTCGGACGTCGGCGTCAAGGCGAATCCAAGTCCTACAAACACACGGCAAGTCTATTGAATGCACTTTTAAACAAGCTTCTCATGTATACAAATGATCTCGGCATTCCTCTAAACTAAGTCAAATCAAAACAAACACTGTCTCCCATCTCGGGGAAAGCATGCTGGGCACCAACCAGGTCTTGGCCGAGGTCCCACACCTTCTCGCCGAGGTGTGGTCCCGAGGGCCACATTCAAGGATAAATGAGGTCGGGAAAAATCTGGGTTTCCCTCTGCTCAAGAACATGAAGAACATGAACATGAAGGTCATGAAGAAGATGAATGCAAGGATCACAACTTATGATTATAAGACTTGAGACTTCATGCTATGAGTTTAAAAACATGGACCTGGGTACCCATTCTTTAAAGATCTTGGAAGACAAACACAAATGCATGCAACCTCTTGCAAACTTTCGAATCAAATGAGGCTTTTCTCAAGAACACCCATGAACATCTTTTCCTCTTACAAAACCAACTTCAAATCAATGCACGGCATGCAAAACAGACTCAATCATGCAATGCAGTTGGATGATCGGTAAGAACGGTCGGAGTAGAGCAAGAATCTAACCTCAAAGCTTAAATCCAACGGTTCGATCTTCAAGGGTTAAGCTCGAAATTCTACTTCTCTCTCTAAAACTCTTCCTTCTCCTCCTAGAGCTTCTCTCTCTAAAACAAAGATTTGAGACCAAATGATTTGGTTCTAAGTCGGTCGGCCGTCTTAACCTTCTGCTCGGACACGTGGCGCTACCGGGTTGGTTTAACTCAAAAAGTGACTGATGGATAAGACAAGTCTCTGACAAAGCGTATTCAACAAGCTAGGCGACAAGGGACTCCGGCGAGTATTGACATCGGCTAATAACAAGACTTCGGCAGCAAGGGACAATGACCTCGGCTAGAAAGGTCAACACTTGGCCCAACTGTGCCACACCTCGGCCTAGATGTGCCACACCTCGATCTAGGTTGTACCAGTCCAGGGCAAGATCACTTGGGTTCAAGGGCAACATCTCGGCCCAGATGGTACACATCTCGGCCATGGTGATAAACACCTCGGCCTAGATAATGACATCTCGGCCAACATGTCAAGGTGCGGGTGGAGGTCAACCAAAGATTTCTCAAGATGGTCCTAAGTGCAAGAGTATCAAAGGGGCGACCTAGGCTCAAGTTGACCTCGGCTGAAACACATACACACCAAGAAGGAACATGGAATTCAAGTAACACTTATGCAAAACAAATCAAGGAATGCAAATGCAACTTATTGGGACAAGATCATGTAATACATGCAAGCATGACTAGAGTGGAGTGGGGGTTGTTACAGTTACTAACTAGCAATATATGGGATTTACCAAATGAGGAAAGCCGCATTCTCCCATTACTCAAATTGAGCTGCCATCATCTCTCTTCCCATTTGAAGAGGTGCTTTGATTATTGTGCAATTGTCCCAATGGATTTACAAATTTGGGGAGGATGAATTAGTCTTGCTATGGATGGCAGAAGGTTTAATTGAACACCTAGAAGGTGCAGAACAAATAGAACATGTAGGACGCAGGTATTTTCACGAATTGGTGTTGAGGTCATTTTTCCAATCGTCAAGTCGTAATAAATTGCTATTCATAATCCATGACCTCATCAATAATTTGGCTCAAACAATTACAGGGGACATCTTTTTTAGGTTGGAGAATAATTTAGAGGGTGGCAAGTAGAAGAAAATTTCAAACAAAGCTTGACATTCATCTTATGTTGCTAGTGAATATGACGGAATCAAAAAAAATTCAAAGCTTTCGATGATGCCAGATGCTTACGAACCTTCCTAGAGTTTTTGCTGCATAGTTACAACAACATAACGAGGTACTTACTTCATGATTTGTTGCTAGTGTTAATGTGCTTACTTGAATTGCGTTTGTGTAGTTTTTGGATAGATGAACTACCAGATTCTATTGGAGATCTAAAGCGTCTACGGTATCTCGATGTATCCCATTATTGGATTGGAAAATTACCTGACTCAGTAATGACTCTACAATTTACAAGTCTTGTTTTTGAAATCTTGTCATTAACTTGAGAAGTTGCCTCCAAACATGGGAAACCTGGTGAACCTACACCATTTTGATATGACCGGTGCAAATATTCGATCATTAGAAGAGATGCCGCTACAGATAGGTAAATTAACAAAGCTACAAACATTGTCAAATTTCATCATGGGTAAAGGTAGTGAGCATAAAATAGGAGAGTTGAAAAACTAATCACACATTCGTGGGGCAATACACATATCAAAACTGGAGAATGTAAGTTCTGTTAAGGATGTAAGGAATGCCAATTTAATATCTAAGGAGAAGTTAAAAGAGTTATCACTAGAATGGGATGTCTCTCATAGTCCACAGAATGACAAAATTGATATCAATGTGCTTGACATGATAAGACCTCGCAATTTGTTGGAACGACTTACCATCTGTTGGTAATTCCAGATTATCTAAATGGGTGGGAGATGCTTCGTTCTCTGAAATAGTGTCTATTTGATTAGAATATTGTAAATATTGCACATCTTTGCCGCTGCTTGGACAACGACCCTCACTCAAACACCTTTACGTTGAAGGAATGAGTGCAATAAAGCGCCTCGGTTGCGAGTTCTATGGGCAGCAATGTGGTGACAAACTTTTCCCCTCCCTAGAGAGATTGAGGTTTGTGAATATGCCAAAATGGGAGGATTGGTCTACTTTTGAAATCAAGGGAGTTTAGCCCTTCGGTCAGCTCAGTGAGCTTTCCATCATATTGTGTACGAGACTCAAAGGAAGATTACCCAATTATCTTCCTTGTTTAAAATCTCTTAAAATTGAATGATGTCCCGAACTTGTTGGAAGATTACCCAATGATCTTCCTTGTGGTAAATCTCTTGAGATTAATCGTTGCTCACAATTGTTGATTGATGCTTTGAGACTTGTTTTTCCATCACTCACGTCATTGTTTATGAGTTATGTCATGCTCCCAAGCCTTCCAGCACTCTTAGAGATGAAGAACAAGCTTGACCTTGATTCCTTCACCTTGGATGTTAGTTTTGTTACAGTTCCTGATTCCTTTTACTATTCAAGCATAGCTGATGAAGTGTTACTAGATAGTGCAACGTCTAAGAATCTGACTTCAATAACTGCTTTGGACATTTCTTATGTTGAAAATCTGGTGTTCCTACCAACATGGTTTACTCAAGGTTTAATGGGACTCGAGATATTAGACATTAGTAACTGCAAAGAATTCGTGATGCTGTGGGAGAATAATGTGAGACTGCAACATTGTCTCCCTTACCTCTGGCATTTGAAGATTTATGGATGTGACAAATTCATTTGCTTTTTTGAAAAAGAGTAGGAAAAAAAATTAAAAAGGTTGGGAAAAGGAGCAACATGAGGGGCTTTCTTGCATGACGAAACTCGAGTATTTACATATTAGTGATTATGGAGTGCTGGAGAAACTGCTACACGATTTGCACACCTACACATCTTTTGGGGTGCTTAAAATGGATAATTGTAAAAGTCTTGTCTCTTTTCCAAAGAAAGGTTTGCCACCTAAGCTTGCAATGCTACCTGAGTTGATGACACTCAATAATCTCCGAGTGTTGTGGGTTTCTGCATGTGTAAAGCTCACATATTTAACACCAATAGGTGGGCTACCGTCCATGCTAAATCAACTTCAGATTGAGGTTTGCAGAAAATTAGAGTCACTTTTTGCTGAGGAAGGGATCAAAATGGATGGTCTATCTCTTGAATCTATTCGTATCCAATATTTTGAGAGGCTCAAATCTTTACCCAATGCCAATAATCTCAGAAATCTCGGTCAATTGGAGATAAGATCATGTTATAATCTGGAGTCCCTGTCACTTGGTTCTCTTGACGAGAACAACAACAACATCAACCAACTCGCTTCACTTCAAGATCTGTGTTTACAGAATTGCAGAGCAGGAATGGTCTCATACTTTCTCAAGGAAGGGAGTTTCCCCGCCAACATCACTTCACTTGAAATTGGGAATACCATAGTGGACGTCGGTCAACTTCTTCCACCTCCATCTCTATTAGAGCGGGGTTTGCACAAACTCTCTTCTCTTACCACGCTCACACTTGAAGGCCCAGCTTGGCCATGGGGAGAAGAAGGGATGTTCCTGGCCACCTCTCTCATCAAATTGATCATCTTCAACTTCCCAAATCTGGAAAGACTCTCTTATGAGGAGTTTCAAAACCTCACCTCTCTCCAAACTCTTGATATCTGGGGATGCAATCCAATATTGAAACAGAAGTGTGAAAAGGGGAAAGGCCAATATTGGCCCATCATCCAATACATTCCTTATGTATATGTATATGTATAAGCAGCCAACTGCAGGTACAAATAAATATCTGTCATACCATTTTTTTTTTCTCCATACCAGCATCATCCCATATCTTTATTACAACGGAGGGTTTTCTCTTTCTTTTTATTTTTTATTTTTTCTTCTTTTTGGAACTTTAACACAACTGAGGGTTCCAATTTGTTGTGAATAACAAAATTTTAAGTACAGTGATTGAACACATGAGGAAGCCCTAAAATATTCCAATAGGAAATAGAGAAGAAAAAACAGGGCAAACTAAGCTTCAGTAATGGAAAGATGCAAGGAATAGCACAGAAGAAGACTATTTCAGAGAAAAGAAAATAGCATAGCATAGGAGAGAGAATTAAGGAAGGGGGGGAACCTTCGTTACAATCATATATCCCTCTGATACAACCCTAACAAAAAAGCTTTATACCCTCTTTGGATAAAAAGTTAACTAATCTTTTAACTACATTGCTAACTAACTCTATAACTTCAGCTCAAACTAGACTCATTCAGCAGCTTGGACTGTGTATATATTTTATATATTAAAAAGTGAATATATAACTATATTCCAAAACTATATTTTTCTACTTGTAATATATTTGTTAAAATATGAATTTTTGTTGGAGATTGATGTCAACTACATATTGTCTTTGATAAGTATAATAAATATTATGGTCTTTGTTAAGTATAAATAAATATTATGTAAATAGAAAGTACTATAATTTTATTTCTTTAAGATTTGTATGTTTGAGAGGTTCTATCTCAGTTGGGAGCGAGTTTCTTATAGGTTTCCTACTTAGGAGCATGGAATTGCGTTTCTTAGTAAAAAAAACGTCACCGAATTAGGAATCTCCTGCTACTAAGGTCTGGTCAACTCAAATTGATCAGCTTGTGTCTTCAACTATATCTTCACATCGGCTCTCAAAATTCTAATTTACAGCTTCTATTTTTTGTATGTATCAACACACAACAATGTTTTTACGTTCATTCATTTTCTTTTCCTTTCATATATTTCCTTTTCCTTTTCTATATATATACCTCTACTAAATGGATGAATTTCATTTTGTTTTTTATTTTATCTTTACCCTGACTCTACTACAAACATGCAGTTGTGGCTTTGAATACTACATTCTTTTTGTTGTTTAGCTTGTAAAAGTGTATTTTTCTATATTTTCTCAGTGTTGTGTGTCAAAATTTAGAAAAAGATTTGTGGACAGTTTACATAGTGAAACCCACTAACTATTGTTATTACCTCTTTGTTATCCAGGGCTTTGTTGTTGTGGAAACAAACTTTAGGATGTATTCATACTCATTCTCTAAACTGCATTGCGAGATTTTCTGCCTCTTTTCAAGGTATGTTAGAAATATGCTTGACAAAGACTTTGGCCGCTCTGATTTAACTTAAAGCTTCTTGGCTTTGGAGAGAACTACAATTTTGGATGCAATGGGTTGCTATGTTTTGAGTTTTACAATTGTCATGAGGTTTTAATTTTTTTAAAAATTGTTTTTAATGTATTGATTTACTTTTGTCTAGTCATGGTGAAAGCTCTCATAAATAATGAAGGAGTAAGAGATAAATCAAGAAAATTGAGAATGAATTCCTTTCCAGAGATTTCAATTGAAAAAATCTCGCAACTGCACACTATCAGGCAAGACTTCCATTGCTAGAAGGGAAATTTTATTTAATTTCATGTTGTATTTTTATACCATTCTCCATGCATGCTAGACAACATTTGACAGTCTCATCAAAATCCATGTGGGCAATCTGTTGCAGTTGGAGGGATTTAGGCTTGATTAAAGGGAAGTTGAGAAGCCACCTACCCTACTTGGAGTATTATTTAGAATTCAAATCCAAGGCAAATATTCAAAAAAATATATGACACTATTTGAAATTGGTACACCGCATAGAGTTTTTGTGTTTGTTTGTTTAAATTTGCATGCTGTTCTGTTTAGACTTGTTATGAAGTGGGTGATGAAATGATTCTCTTGTCTAAGAAGAAAACAAAAGGGGAAGTTAATCTAATAGTAACAAATGGTTCTCTTGTCTTTGATAAAATGGGGTTCTTTTCCAGATTATGGGGTTGACCTAAGACCGAAGCATCTTAGTAGACACTAGAGAGAAATCCCTAGTTACTTAGCCACTACAAAAATCTTCTGGCAAACTCCAAAACATGAAATATTAAAAAATGTTTCGAATGAGAGACTTTTCTTTAGATATATTTATTCTACTAGATCATAGGACATTTAAAAATTAGTCAATTACACTTTACTAGCTTGGTGCCACGTTAGGAAGTCATTGCTTATAGTTTGTATTTCCTTAAATGCTATTCATTAATGAAGGGATGAGTTTGGTGCCACGTTAGGAAGTCATTGCTCATAGTTTGTATTTCCTTAAATGCTATTCATCAATGAAGGGATAAGTTTGTCATCAATGTAGGGTAGAATATCAGCTTCCAAATCGCCTTGTTTCTGAAATTACAAAAGAAAACTTGTATAATGCTTTAAAAAATGGCATTATGGTAGAACATGCAAGTATCAAGTCCTAGTTGTCTGTACCTTAATCTTATCTTTTGAGACCAAAATTTATCTTAGCTATTCTATCAAGTATCAACTTTATCTTATCTTTTGTGTTCATGTATATTTCTTCAAACATCTTATCAACTTATGGATTTGTTTCCTTATCTTGCAGTAAGTCTTTGCATGAGAATATGGCGGTTTGTTCTGGAAAGCCTCAAAAAAGATTACAGTGAAAGCAGAAATGCTCGTCTACATCTGAGAATTCCCCTGTCATCCAAGGCAATAGATTCTGTGTGCAATCTGCAAGAAGGGATTTGAAGAGGAGAAAGAAAGGAAAAGGATAGAAAGGAGAGATGAAATAAATTGTACGAACTTGCTTTTTTGTCTGTTTATCTTGGTGGGATGGGCTTTTAATAAAGCTCTTTTAGCTTGAGTAGTAACCCATTGTTTGGAGGAGTATTTGGAATGCAAAGTCTCTTCTGGAGGTTGTGCTGCATTGGCTTATTGGAAATGCAGGTCTATGAAGATTTGGAAAGATAGATGGATTCCAAGGCCTTACTCTTACAACGCTATTTGTGTTTCCAAAGTCCTCCATGCTGATGCTAAGGCTTTCTCATGACATACTGGTTTGGCACTTTATGTTAAGGTGGCATATCATTTGGAGATGGATTTGTGAAGCAGAGAAACACCAGTCAGTTCAGATGGTGGAGTTTTGAAAGGGTGTTTTCAAGGAAGATTTGGCAGCTGAAAATTCTAAATAAAGTGAAAATATTCTCATGGAAAACATGTTCGAATATCTTTCCTGTTCAATCAAAGTTGAGGAGGTGCAAAGTAATTCAATTTGATGACTTCACTATTTCCCTTTTGCTGCACAAGTTTGGTCTTTAAGCTCTCTTTACTCTGTTCTCCATATAGGCCCAGCTCAAAATTTTCTTTTCTTGATTCAGGAGTTTAGCTAACCAATGGATGTGTTGCGTTTGGGATTATTGTTTTTCATTTGCTGAAGTATTTTGAACAATTGCAATGATTGCGTTTTAACTAGAAGAGTCAATCAGCAGAGGATGTTGCTAGGCACGTCGCTCATTACTTACAACACAGCTTAAGATCACTACTCCTGTTCAGCAAAAAGATGTTTCCAGTTGCCAGTTGGAGGGCTTTGATGGAAGGTCTGTTTAAAATCAATTTTGATAGTGCTCTTTTCTAGTTTCAGCTTGTAAAAGTGTATTTTTCTGTATTTTCTCAGTGTATTGTGAAAAAAATAATAGAAAGGATATGTGGACAGTTTAAATAGCAAATCTACTAACTATTGTTGTTATTACCTTTTTGTTCTCCAAGGCTTTGTTGTTGTGGAAACAAACTTTAGGATGTATTCATAATCATTGTCTAAACCACATTGCAAGATTTTGTGCTCTTCTCAAGGTATGCCACAAATTTGCTTGAAAAGTACTATGGATGCTCTGATTTAAAATAAGGCTTCTTGTCTCTGGAGAGAACTACAAACTTTATATGGAAATGTCATGAGGTTTTTTTTATTGAATATATTGATTTACTTTTATGCAGGCATGGTGAAAAATCTCATATATGATAAAGGAATAAGAGATATATCAAGAAAATGTTTGGAATGAGAGACTTTCCCTTTAGATATATTTATTCTACTAGATTGTTATATATATATGTATATATAAATTGAAGTCATTGCCATTTACCATTTACTAGCTTGGTGCCAAATTAGGAAGTCATTGCTCATTGTTGGTATTCGTCTAAATTCTATTCTTATATTTGCCATTCATTGATGGAAGAATCAATTTTTGTGCTAAAAATGCAGGGTAGATTATCGGCTTCCAAATCTTTTTGTAACTGCAATTACCAAGAAACCTTGTATAATGCTTTCAAAGAAAACATGCAAGTATCGATGCCTAGTTGTTTGTAACATCATGTTATCTTTTGGTACATTTTAAGAAATTATTTCATCTTTTAACAGAAGCTAAGACTATACAGTAATAGCTAATGAAATCATAAACTCCGGTCCTTTACTTGTGTTTTTCTTTAAAAGAGGTTGAACTTGGTTGCTAATTTTATTTTATTTGTTATTAACCAAATTCTCTTGCCTTTTCTGAATGTTATGTCATAGGAAACAACTATGCCATTGCGAGTGCATGGGACTCTCTTGCATGCGACCTTGGTTGCTTTGAAAAGGTAGCAGGTATGTTTTATTTGAAGGGTATTGAAACAGGGAAAGGCTATGTTTTATTTGTTTTGTTTTCTTCTTTTGATAAATAGTTTTCTTTTGTTTCCTTTTTTTATTTGGGTGGTTTTTGTTTTTTTGTTTTCTTGGTATGTATATTTGTTTGTGTGTGGATGGGTGTGAGGTGGGAGTTGTTGATAATAAGCAGAGTTTTTCAAGTTATAATTAATGGTGAAATCTTGCTTCTGTTTTTTTTTTTGTTGATCAATGTGAAATCTTGCTTTCTTTCAAGCCCTTAATGGGATGCTCTAAGCTGCCGGAATGTGGATGAGTTGGATGGTTATGTAGGACTAACTTTATGACTTATATGTAATATGCGGATATTGCTGCTCATATACCAATCGATTTGTGTTCCACCAAATATATTTTTACATTTTCTATGTTCTCTTAGGTGTAGAACTGAAGTATACAATCCCACCCCTATTTTTGTTCTTATATAAAGCTAGCCATAATTTTTTTGTTACCTACAGAGGCCAATAATAAAAAAAGAAATTTGTTTGTTTGTTCGTTCTATTAGAATATAATTTGCTTCTTTGAAATTTGAACCATTGTATCTGCAAATAATTTATTTTTTTCAATAGAAAGCACATCCTCGTGTTGCAGAAAGAATGCCCTCTGTACCAGAAAATGTTTCTGATAATTTGCAAACCAAAATATTGCTGATTCTATTTAGGTTCAATACTTAGTACATGTCAGCTCCCAATGAAAAGTGAATTAGTTATGTTTTTGTGACTCGTCAAGTTCTTGAAGACATATCCTATTTTTCAAATGATTAACATTTACAAAGTGATTTATATCTTAATCTGTTTGACAATGATCTGAAATTCAATTTTCTTTAACATATTAGGCTGTGGATAAGGTTGGGATGACACCATCTCATGTTTATGATGAGTTCCCTTCTGGCATAGGAAGTTTTTGCAGATGCTTGCGACTTTGCATGAGAAAAGATGGTAGTGAAGGCAGAGACACTCATGAAGGGATTTGAATACTTGAAAAAACATACCTTTTTCCATTAGAGGACGGAAAATACCAGAAATGAACGAGGAAACAAGAAAAAAAGAAAAGAAGAAAAGGAGGAAGTAGAGATGTAAGAAAATGTACAAAGTTGTTTTTTGGCAGTTCAAAATGCTGCCTTTCGCTTTTGTTTTTTTTTTTCTGTACTTCTATTCACATACTTGTGAACTTCACCACTGGTCTTCTAGTTCAAATTGTGAAGTACCAATTGGCACCCATGATCTCGGGAAAGCATAAATTACTGTGAACCTTGGTTTGTCATGCTTCTCTACTTGTTTTGAGGTGATCAAATATATAAAAGAGTGTTCCATTTCAATTCTTTTTCCAATAAAATTTGGGTGCATCCGTCTAATTGTTGTCCACTTGAATCTTCATACAATCCAAAATGACACAATGATATTAAATTTCCTGAATTTTACCCTACCCATATTTTCTATCATTTTGTGTCTTGTTGGAGTATTGAAGTATTTGTGTCATTTTGAACCAAATTTATACAAATTTAAAAATTAAAGTGCGAAATTGGCATAAGAGCTGCCCCCCCCCCCCCAACAACAAAAAAAAGAACTAATGACATATATAGCATTCTTTTCCATTCAACAACTGCATAGTAGGTTTTTTAATATTTTTTTCACCTCTTATTTTGAACAAGTAAATTGTAAGTTAGAAAAGGCTTTACAAGTTCGCACAATGCTATAAATGGGTTAGCACATATGTCACGCCCTCGAAATATAACCCATAACATACACAATAAAACGATGCATTAGTTAAGAAAATAAGCTGTAATTCATTCATCAGAGTAACCTAAGTAAAGACATATCATAAAACATCCAAAACAATGCCCTACAGGCTTACATCTTGCCAAGCCAACACTTGGACACAAAAACATGAGTTCTAACTCAATTACAAATAAAGCCCTAGGCTTGAATGTTTACATGTAATTCAAATAAAAACAAATAACTAAAGACAAGGCTTCATTGATCAAATCCTTCCAAGCTAAGTCCTTGGAGGTAGTGAATCACCTGGACCTGAAAATGATGTTCCCATATAGGGTGAGCCACAGCCCAGTAGAAATATACTAAACCAAATATAAGCATTGAATAAAGCAATAGCATTCAATAGATGGATAATACAAATTATCAGTTTCACTTTCCATTAGTTATTCAACTTTTCCTTTTTACCAATATGGCTCAGAACCTGGCCAAACTATAACAGTGCATTTGTATATCACCGTACATTACTTCCAATCTCAACATAATAAATGAGACTCAAGCTCACATCAAAACACTTCATACTTCCAGTTTGATACACATTTTAGTGCTGTATCAATAAAACATTTCAATAAAAATAAGCACACATAAAAGTGATGCTAATGGAGTCCATCCCCTATCTCCTCCCAAACAAAATCCGGTTTAGAGGTCCATCCCCTATCTTCCCCTAAACCGTGGAGTACATCCCCTATCTCCTCCCACACAATATGCATATGCAATGCTCAACCAATACATGAATGTAAGCACATAACATATATAACAAACAATCAATACATATAATGTCTGTATTAATTCAACAGTCAAAATTAATGACTTAGCCAATGTGATTAGTTTCAGTTATCCCTAATCCACATGCAATGTCTACAACAATCATGACTATCCTCCACCGATAGCCCAAAACAGTTATCTCTAGACTGAAAGTAAATAAATCAATAATTCGATAGAGGGGTGATTTAAATTAACCAACTACCCCATTTAATCAATAAATTCTTCAAACTTACGAATTTAATTAACTTCCCCAATGTTCCTCAAATTAAATACACAATTCAATTTATTTAAACAATTAGGGTTTCTCCCAAAATTACCAAAATACCCCCCAACATATTAAAATGCCATAAACTTAGAACAACACGTATACATTGGAGTAGGAAATCCCTAACTCGAAGAAATAATCCAAAAAGAGAAGATGAAGATGATGACCCAAACTCAAAGTGCTCAAACTCCAAGATTGTTCAGATTAAACTGAAGCCCTCGACCCACACTACCTTTTTAATAAAGCAACTAGGGTAGAAACGCACTCTAGATAGATCAAACCTAAGAGAAAAGGTGAATAGGGAGAGAGAGAAGTCGGACCTTAGGGTTTTGAACAAAAGAAGATAACAAAAAACTGATCAAATCCCGCTACTGCCTATTTAAACTGATCAGGCTCGCTCGAGCGAAGACATGGTCGCTCGAGCGACCAGAAACAAGAAAGACTCGCTCGAGCGAAGAAAAGCTCGCTCGATCCAAGAATGCAATGCTTCAGGTCTGCAACCCAGAAGCATGCTCGAGTGACAGAATGCTCGCTCGATCGAAGAACTCGAAAACATACACCTCGCTCGCTCGAGCGAAGAAACACTGCTCTCAGGTCTATACTAGACGCAGTCGCTCGCTCGAGCGAAGAAACCCTGGATCGAGCCACCAGAGACAAAACTCAACCCTCGCTCGAGCGACCAACTCAAAAACTGAACAGCAACACTTGGTTTCCGAACCCAACCAACCTGTAACAAACCTGCCCAACACAACCCATAATTGAAGCATAGGGATTTAAAGGACAACAACAATTCGATAATGATATAATCTACGAAATTCAAGTCCGGATACAATAATCAAATGGGAAAAGACCAGGGTCGCTATAACATATTCTGGTTATGTGTAAAGAACAACACATTTGTCAGCCTCACAAGTAAATTGTAAATCAGAAAAGACTTGTATAGGTTCTCTCCTCTGTCTTTAGTTTCCTCCTCACAAGTTAGATTTGATATTTCTTTTTTTTTTTTTTTTTTGTTTGTTTTCTCCAGTGGATTCATGTTGTGCTTCTTTGCCTCACTTTCCTTCAGAAGGGGTTGGTATGTTAAGATTAATTGTTTGGTTTGATTTAGCTCCACGGATGTATGACATCTACTTCCTAGCTAAGTTATTTTAGCTTTGCAGCTTTACTATGGCAAACAAGAGCTTCTTCTCTCAAGCTAAGCTCCATCTGGTTTTGCGGCTTCATCTAGAATTCAATCAGCTAGCTCCTCTATTTCTGAGATGTTCAGTCTTTTTGCTGTTCTATAGTTGTAGCCTTCGTAGCTCTCGTGTTTTTCAAGTTTTTGTTCTAAGCTCTATTTTCCTGTTTTGTTTGTAATGTTTAATCTAGTATGGTCAGGTTAAACTCTTGTATTTTGTCTCTTTTATTAATGAAGTTCTTGAAATGGAATGGACTAATTGTGACATTCTTATGGTTTATTAACCATGTTAGTTATCACAACAATATTGTCAAAAAGGGTTCTCACCAGGAAATTAGAAAATTTGGAAAATTTTATTTATAACACCATTCATGCATCTCATACCTACATGGAATACTGTAATTCTTTTTACCACATGAAATTCTGATTTATTCCAATAATTTGGCATCCCATTGATATGGAGACGAGAGATCAACAATTGAAAGCACAAAAACATTGCCTCGGAACCAGGGGTGCAGTGAAATCATCGCACTGCCCTTCTCCATTGAACTGGTTTTTGCAGTCATCCCTGCAACGGTCTTCACCCTTGCAGTTCCAAGTTTTGTGACATTCTCTTGCTTTCACCATGATCACCATCTTTTCATCTGTATAGATTTACAAATGTGAGAGATTTATGGAAAATCACATACAAAAGTGAGAACACAAATAAAGTGTGTTGAGTGAATTGTCTAGTAGTGGTGTAGGTCTGTGTATTCAACGTAGACTCTAAGATACTAGTGTGGTGTGAATGTTGGTAAAGTTGGTGTTTGCTTGTGTATGACATGAGTGCTTAGTAGTGTGAGAACACAAATTGTGTATCAGGATTTATGTGTGCTATTGTGTACAAGTCTCTTGCGTATTGGTGGATTTGTTAATTAAAAAAAGTTATTTGTTGATTCAAATTCAACAACAAACCACCAATAAAGAATAAGCTAAAGTTGTTCTAAAAAATGAATTACAGATGAACAAGGTTTTTAAATTGAAATAAGAAGGCTTACTAGCAAGGGTTTGAATTTATTACAGTTGCAGCTAGCTTCTAATTAAAATGCATGCATGTGTGTGGAAACCATCATGTTCATTATTATTGCCTACTTAATTAGCAAATGAGGATTTCTTTCTCTCTCTCTGTTATTTTTTATTTTTATTTTTTCAATAGGTAGGAGACTAACAAATATGAGGAATATTACATCACGCTAGACAATTAAAGTCCAATAATGCCCAAAATTCACCCAAAGCAATAGCCCAACAACCACTCGAAGAAAGATTCAATAACAACAATTCCCTATTAATAGAGGAGAAATAGACACTCTCAAATGATATCAAACTCCTCTCCTTAAGAGTTGAACCCACAATTTCATACCACAAAGTGGTACTATACAGCTGTTGGGACAAAATGCATGTGCAACTGAAAGATAAAAATTGAACAACAGAAGTGGTGCCAATATGAAAATGAAATTGTTGAATAGAATTTCTTTTACCCAAATTATCCAAAGAAAAATCATTTTTGGCTTTCTAAACAATTTTTTTGTCATCAGATTAATAGAAAGGTAACTATGGAAATTTATTAGCACAACTGTTTTAATTTTTAGAAAAAATTTAAATTGCACATCTCATTCTAATGATTACAATAACCAACTGTTTAAAAAATTACTTGCACACCCATGGGTGTGCCCAAAAACTAGTGTTGTTTAAGAATCTATTGCTCTAACATTCATTTTGCCCTTAATATTGAGAAAATCAAAAGTAGATTTTAATAGCAACATTCATGTAATAATTATTTTTTTGGAGAAAATTTCAATGAATAAAAAGCTTTTGAGGTCCTGATTTGGGTTTTAACTCCACAGCCAGTGAGTGACTGCCACAAGAAATGTTGATGACCAGGTAATAACTTGACACCATTACATGTTCAAAAATAAATAGTATGGATAGAACCAAAAATGTTTGTGATGACCCAACATTTTCAGCTTTGATGCTTTTTTTGAGAGCTGTTATTTTATTTTATTTTTGAAAATTCACATGAGTTGAGATTTAATGTTTATTATTGATTATTATATTTTTGATGTTTTTAAAAATCAAATGAGTTATATTTTTTTTGACATTGATATTTATTAGAGTGTAACTACTAATATTTTATTCTTCACAGATAAATATAATTCATCTGCAATATATTTAGTGTTTTTAAGATAATCAATTCTAAATATAGCCACAATGATGTGGCAAGTAGTTGTACCTTCTTATTTTTTAATAATCAAGTGTTCGAATCAGTTTATACACAACTCAATTAATCATGAGAGCATAAACTTAACTACCAAGCAATTTCATAGGGTGACTCAAACTAATTTGTTGATTTATTAACAAATCAATAAATGATGCGTAATTACACATCATTGCACATAAATTTAATAGTGATATGTAGGTCTTGTTTGGGGATTACATATTTTAGTTAAAAAGTAAAAAAGTTATTATAAATTATCACGTCACTCTCTCAATTTTTCTGTATATATTTTTGTAAAAAGCTAAAAAAGTTACTAAAATAACCTGTTTAGTTTTTATTTTTTGTTGGCCTAAATGAGTAAAATATTGATGCTTTATTATTATTATTATTATTTTAATTTTTCTTAAAACAATGTAGTTCTGGCCTTTGAACTTGAACAATATTTTCCTACGTAGTTTTGGAGAGTATAAAAAAAACAAGAAAAAATTAGTGAAACATTCTTCTCTAATTTTTGGTAGTAGGAGAAGTCCAATATATTTTTTATTATTAGTTAAGATCACTCAATAATATTATTAGAGAAATTTCAAGTCGCCATAAAAAAATTTCAACTCGTCACAGCGAAATTTAACTTTTCTCTGTAAAATTTCTCTTTGAAGAACTGAAATTTCTCTATGTCAAAATTTCTCTATAAAAATGTTAAGGGACCCCATTTACTATGAAAATGTTGCATGTCCTTTATTTTATAAAATTTTAATATCAGAAATCTTAAACTAAAATTCCAAAAAACAATTCCAAAGTATATCACAAATAACTTAGGAATTTTATGTATTTATTTATGGATAATAAAATATAGATAGCCATACTCTAATAAATATCAATGTCAAAAACAATATAATTAGTTTCATTTGATTTTTTAAGAACACCAACAATATAGCTACACATTAAATCTCAATTCATGTGAATTTATAAAATAAAATAAAAGAGAAGAGAGTGAAAGAGAAAAAAACAAGGGGAAAAAAAACAGAGCATCAAACTGGTATCATTTTACCCCGCACACCATAACTTGCTATACAACAGGTACCCTTTATACAAAGGGGACATAAAAAGGAGAAATGAAAGTGATAAACCAGAAATAAATACCAGAGATGAAGACTATGAGAGAGAGCAGAAAGCACAAGGCAAAAAGTTTTCCCATGTTTTTGGATAATTAAACAATTGGTTTTCTTGCTCTTTTTATAGTCTCAAGGAGTCATTTTTAATTCATTTAAAAAAAAAACAAGTAATTAGGGTAAATTACACTTTGTACCCCTGCACTTTGCACCAAATCTCATTTTGGCCCCTACACTTGAAATTATGATAGTCAACCCCCTATACTTCTGGTCAAATCTCACTTTAGTCCATACACATGAAATTATGATAGTCAACCCCCTGCACTTTTACTCAAATCTCACTTTGATTCCTATATAAGTGTCAATGACTCTTTTCTATTACTTCATTTTTAAATCTTTCACAAAATCCAGTCATGTGACAAAAAAGTGGCTACAAAATAAGGGTAAGAGAGGAAAATCATCTGTGTTTTCCACAAATACACTTCGTTTTACATGATAAGCACATAAGAGTTATATAATGCAATATATATATACATATGGCAAAAACTAGGACGAAAAGGCAAGAAAGTAGAGTTTTTGAAATTAAAAAAAAATGCGACAAAGAAATCAAAGAGAAAGAAAAATGAATAGACAAAAAACTGTGTTACCGTAAAAAATAGATTTTTGTGATTACAATTTATGCAAAATTCTAATTTATCTTCTTAATTGTTTACAATCTGTATTTTGTTTTAACCTAATACAATCATATTTTGATGTAAATTTTGGAATAAAGTGTGTATTGGTGGAAAATGTAAATAATTTTTCTTTTTTACCCTCATGTCATAGTCACATTCTTATTACATGACTAGATTCTGTTAAAGATTTAAATAATTGAGTAACAGAAAGTGGACGTTAATACTTGTGTAGGGACTAAAGTGAGATTTGACCAAAAGTACAGGGGATTGACTGTCACAATTTCATGTGCAGGGATCAAAGTAGGATTTGACCAGAAGTGCAAGGGGTTGACAGTCATGATTTCATGAGTAGGGCCAAAGTGAGATTTGGTGCAGAGTGTAATTTACTCCAAATAATTATAATTGCACTTTGGGTGCAAAAATTACCATATGTGAGTTGGTCAACATATTATAAGCCATTTTAAAGCAAGTATTAATTAGTAGTAAATTTATCTTCATAAAAATCTCAATCATTCATTAATATGGGATTTATGTGGGCCTCACACTAATGAGCAGCCGAGATTAATTTGTGATGTGGCCACATCAATGTCGGTGAGGTACAAAATAATTGCTCTCAAGGAAAAATTATTTCATTCCTCATGTGGTAATGTCACAAATCAATCTCAACCATTTATTGGTGTGGGATTCACGTGGACCCCACATTAATGCCTTTAGTGCATTGAATAATTGCTTTCAAAGAAAAATTATGAGTAATGCTAGAGACTCCAAAGAATCTACCAAATGTTTTACCAAACCTCTCACATAGATGTGGGACCTACACATGTGGGTTTGTGTGGGTCCCATACCCATGTGAGAGGTTTGGTAAAATATTTGGTTGATTATTTTGGATACCTAGCATTTTCCAAAAATTATTCCATACCCCGTAAACAACAAAAATGCTAGAGATTCCAAAAATTCTACCAAATATCTAACATGAGTATGAGACCCACATTGTGTGGGTTCCACACTTATGTGAAACATTTGGTAGAAATTTTGATAGAATTTTTGAGGTCTATAGCATTCCTCCATAAACAATGTCACAAATCAATCTCAACCATTTATTGATGTGGGGTCCACATGAATTCTAGAACAAATCAAGGCAGTCAAAATTTCAAAAATCGGAGGCACATAATCCAAAATAGTCAAAACTTAAAAAATCTTTATTGTGGATTTGGGTAAGTAAACTTTATTATTTGATTGAGATAAAAAAAATAAAAAAATAAAAAAATAAAACTTTATTAGTTGATTAAGTTGTTATTATATTTTTATGAATTTTGTAATTTAACCAACTAATCACCTAACATCCTATTGTATAACCCAAAAAAAACAAGTTCCATTTTTATAAATTTTGTTAACCATTGCTTTTGGCACTTGTTATCAAATTTAAATTGGTTGTACATTTTGCATAGAAATGTGTGTTTTTAAAATTTTACAATTATTTTAAATTATAGGGTTAAATTCATTTTATTCTTTCCCGGTTTGGAACTGGGGAACTTTATCCTCTCATGGTTCAAATATAATCAGAAAATCTACATGTGATTTTGGATTGAAGTGCCATCCTCAGTTTTTTTATCCAAACCAACAGAAGATATATCATATACACAATTTGTTAGAGTGAGTTTGATTTTTTGAAAAAATAAAGTAAAATTAATACAATAAAAGGATAATTTTATTCTCATTTTATCTAAACCTAAAATTAGATTAATACACTGAATTAAAATAAAATAAATTAAAATTGATATAAAATATAAAATATAATTAAATAAAAACAAATAACAATTAAGAATTAATCTAAAATGTAATTAAATTAAAATTAGATTAAAAAGTTAAAAATTACAATAAATGATTAAATATTTAGGATTAATTGTGATATAAAATATAATTTAATTAAAACTAAAATTAAAAGTTAAGAATTACAATAAATAATTAAGAATTTATAATTAATTTTTATTTAATTGACTTAATGTTAGATATTAAAAATTATGTGTATAAGAGAGAAAAAGAAAGAAAATAACCAAAAAAGTATACAATTTGAGAGGGTAATTCTATTTACACACCACTAATTCTCTCAGTACACACGTATAATAATTTTTAGGGTTTGAAAATATCTTAGTTTACACCTCAACTTTCTATTACTAACCCTAAGGTACACACCACCTATCTGCCTGAATACACACCACAACCCACACCTAAATATCTCCATATTCAGAACACTAGAGACTTTCATCTTCAAAACACCATTGATCTCCATCGTCAGAGTTGAATATCTCCATCGTTGGCAGAGGGTTTCGTTTGGTCGGTGCATTCTCGTCGTTTCAGATATCCATCGTTACTGTTGTTTTGTTGTTGGCTTGCCAATGCATTGTTGTCGTTTCAGATCTCCATCTTCGCCGTTGTCTCGCCGTTGCTTCGCCAGTGCATTGTCAATATTGAAGATTTATCATTCTCACCCTTGATTCACACATTTAATTCTCACATTGATATGTTTTTTCTATCTTCTTTTAACCGATTCAACTTCCATAGCAATTTCTATTTCGAGTTTGGCTCAACTTTGGTTGTCTGAACATAATATCATCGTAGAAAAAAAAATAAAATTGAACAAATTGAATATGTTCAAAATATTTATGTTGAATAAAATAAATACGTTCAGACTTTATATGCTGAACAATTTCAATTCGTTCAGATTTATCATGTTGAACATATATTAAATTTTATATGTTGTTGTTATTATTATTATTTTTGTAAGTATTGAATACATCTACTTTTTGTAAAAAAGAAAAGAAAGTATACCAAAAATAAATTAAATTTAAGAAATGAAATTCTTAAGGAATTAAAATGTTCAATTTTTTATGTATGAACATTTGTAATCTGGTCAATTTTAATAATTTGAACAAAATTGTTTGGTTCGAATAAAAATAATCAAACATTATGCAAAAGTTCAACTCTAATTATTGGAACATGTAACGAACAAAGTCATATTCCCGACGATTATATGAATGAGATAAACAAAAAATTAAAAACCTAAGTATTAAATTGACATTTTCATTGTTGCATTATTCAAAATCAACAATCTTAGTGTCATCCATGGTGCGCAAATCGTCAAAACTAATTGATTTCAATATTTTTATACCCTAAATCTTCAAAACCAATTGATTTCAATGTTCTTAAACCCTAAAACCAATTGATTTCAATATTCTTAAATTTTCATGTTCTTAAACCTTAAACCAATTGATTTCAATATTCTTAAACACTAAATCTTCAAAACCAATTTATTTTGGATGTTTATATGTCTATATGTGATGATGGTGTGTAAAGAGTATTTTGTGTTTTCATATCTGAAATCTTTGAATAGGTGGAATACACCCCTGTAGACGTCCCCGAACGTCCCGAGAGAGAATCCCGTTTTGTTCATTTGGGACTCACTATAGTTCAGGACTCAATGTCACGGTCCTGTATCTAATCTCGTAGAGTACAATGCAAGACCGATGAATCGTCAAAGAGTCCAAATCCGGCAAATCGTTTTTGAAAACAGATTTTTTTGAAAAAAGTGCCAAACATAGACTGCTTTGCCAGATACAGAGTCGCCACCTAAATATTTTATTTTGGGAAATTTAGGAAACCTTGACTCGTTGCCTAAGGCCACGTGTCCGTCATCACCAAAGTTGTCTCGGCTCGGGAACTTGGGTACGATTGGGGAAGGTCACTTCGTGAGCAGCCTCGCTCGCCCGATCAAAGATCGGCCTCTACTAACCATGATATCGAGTTTTTGAAAACATTATGCGTTCTTATTTCGGTTATTAGCCTAGATTTACTATGTGATGCGCACAGCATACAAGTATAGACTAGATCGCCTGAGTTGGAACAAAACATCTCATGTTTATTTATTTGAAAATGGTTTGATAGTGCTACTCGTAAGTAGGCTAAGACGTGGATTTGCCACCCTCGGGTGGGCTTAGAAAACAAGATGATTTGCCACTATCTAGTGGGCTTAAAACTCACAGTCAATGCATTATTCCAATTCAGATAATCCAACCTTCACCCACAGGCATTCAGGCAGGTATGTCACATAAGCACATAGCCTCATATTAAGCATGCTATCATGGCAGTCACTCACACACATGCAAGGATGCTAAAGCATAAAAGCTTACCTAGTACTCTGTGCCAAAACAGAAGCTAGTTAGTAATCAAATGCATGATCCTAATTATGCTGAAATGCCTAATGCAACACATGCAGGAATGCAACTACAATGGGCTCAGCTATTCTAAAGATGGCATGTGAAATGCTACAACTAACAAGTATTCAACTCGGAATTGAAATATAATGTAGTTAGTATGATGTGCCGAGCCCGGTGCATGCAAGACAGATGAATGAATGCAAACATACAAGCATAAGTCTGCTAATTGAAACATGCCCTAATCTAACCATCATAAGCTGGTAAATAAAAGGGAGAAAGACGTGGGGTTGGAAGACATACATCACACACACGCACACTTATTACAATTGTGCCCCTGCTCGGAGGGTCCGAATAAATAATACAAGCCGCCTAATTAACTAACTCATGAGCTAATTAATTATTACAAAACCGAATTAATAACTAGCTACAACTAATTATTACACAACTACTAACTAACAAGTAAGCAGTAAATGAATGCTATTCTAGCTCTGTTTGGAGAAGAGGAAGGTATGCATGCTCGCTTTGGTTCTTCGCCTCGAAACACCTTCCGGTTGCTCTTTAGAGGCTCTGTTTGTAGGGTGTCTTCCAGTGTTTGTTGTTGGAACTTACCAAAACACTGCTGGGGAATTCACCAGTGGCTTGCCGCCCATGAAAGGAGAGATGCCGGCCAACAACAGGGCACTGCCGGCCAAGGGTGTGACACTGCCGGCCATCAGTGGTGCACTGCCGGCCACTGGTGTGCTGTGACACCAAGCTGCAACAAAGTACAAAATAGAGAGAAGGGAGGGTCTCCCAAGGGCATGTATGCACTATGCCACCCCATATCGCCTCAAAACATCAAGGGAGAGGCCTAGTCGGATCCACGACCATCAATCACGCATCCCGATGCATGATGGCCAAAGATCCAACTTGTGCAAATCAATATGAAAATGAATGCACAGATAAAACAAGTAAAGCCCAGAACTCTATCATGAATCATCAAGAGCTTCAGCGACCGAGAATTGAGACACGTTCCATCACTCGGAGTATGAAACGCCCCTCGTTCCTCGTGTTCGGGTTAACACTTAATCCAAACAATGCAACACGTAAGGATGGCAAACATGCAATATGAATAACCTAACAAGGCTAATGACATGCTACAAGCACATAGGCATGATGTGAGGTGACAACCTTGGACAACATGACAAAATGCAACATGAACATGCAACAACATGTAATGGGGCTAGCATGCGACAACATGCAAGGATGGAGCAAGCATACAACAATATGCAAGACAGGTATGCGACAACATGCAAAGGGATGGACTTAAACTAATGTGGGCGGCTCTCAACTAAGCCCAAATCAGTGGCAAAAAGTGATGAATTGATGGCATGAAAAGCATGAAATGGCAAGGCAAACATGTATGCCAAGTGGCTCAAGTATTAAAGCACAAAGAGGACAACTCTTAAGCACACTTAAGGAGCAACAAACACGGATGTATGACAATGAGGTAAGCTCTGAAATCAAATCAAATCAACAATGCAAGCATAGCATATTATAATGCTCAAAGCTCAAAGTGAGCAAAGGGACTTAAGCCATGGCCATACAAGGCAAACCCCAAGGGGCCGAGGGGACCTAAAATAGTCCTAGGGTAGGTCCAAACAAGACCAAAACTAAGCTCAAAGCTAGCCAACAAAGGCTAGAACACAAAGCCAAAAACATGGAGCATGCAAGGCTTTAAAGAGGCAATGCACTACACCTATTGAAACCAATCGTGACAAGACTTGGACAACATAAAATAGAGTTACATCATGGTATAATAAGACCCAAAATGCACTGAAATGATGAGCCAAAGGATTAGGCTTAATGGCATGTACAAAAGTCAATTCTTGAGGCATATAGCACAAGCTCTATAAAGCATTCAAGGCATGTCAAATGCAAGTGTATGACAACATTTCATGGACTGAAATAGCATATGAAATGAGGGCAAAGCATGCAAACATCACATGGATGGCATGGTAGGGGCCTCAAAACCCAAGACTAGCCTAAGCATTTACATTATAGCTATACAAAGCACGAGTGTTATGGCCATGGCAGCCTAAAAAAGTCCTAGGAAAGTCCAAAATAAGCATAAAATCATGTTAGAGTAAAGCCAAAATATGCTAGTGTGATGAGTCAAAACATCATGCACGAAGAGCTAGTAAACAAGATTTGTTCTACACCTATATGGAGCATGCAAAAGATGGTCAAACCAACTATGGATAGGGTCATGACATGCCAAATCATGACCAAATACATGCTGAAATGTAAACCAAACAAGCTAACATGACATGGTAAAGCATGGAGCATATGAAGCTAGTTTAGGGGTTTACACTACAAGTGTATCATGCAAGCATGGAGTGACAAAACCAAGCCAAAACAGATTCATGGCATGGTAAAACATCACCAAAAACCCACTAAAATGGACTCAACACAAGCTAAGCACACATGCTACTTTGATGAGCTATGAATGGAGTTACACAACACATGCTAGATGCATGCAAAATATGACCAAACCAGCCATGGAAAGGGTCAAGGTAGGTCCTAAAAGTCAAAAAAATAGGCTTGAACCAAGCCTAAAAAATGCATGGAGGGATGGTCCTTTGGAAGGCCAAAAATGCAAGCAAAGAGGAACCAAAAGAGAGGGGGCCACCCCCTCTGATTAAGGATCTCAAAACAACACCTTTACCACTGAAAATCCACTGGATTTCAGTGGTAAGAAAGCCAAACCAAGGCTAGCTCGGAGGCCTCAAGGAATGGCTTAAAACAAAGCCAAACAAAGCATGCAAGGGGGTTACACACCCCTAGCAGCAAAAAGACCTTAAACAAACTTCAAAAGAACTTAAATACAAGACTTTTTTCAGTTATAAGCAAAGCCCAAATCAATATGCAATGAGGGCTAAAGTGAGGTACAATAAGGTGCAAAAATGGGAAAAATACTCACCCTTGAAGACCCTCTTCGAAACCAGCAACTTTAGGGGGTGGAAACCAGTTTTCAGACCTCAAGAAGACCTCCCAAGAAGCTTGGTCCAATGGTGGTGGTGTATCTCTATGTGTTGTAGTGTAAAAGTGCAAGGAAATCCAACTTCTAAGCACAAAATACAAACAATATAGAGAGAAAGAGAGCTTTTTCTCTTCAAAAAAGATGAACCTCTTTTAAGGAGAGAGGCTCTCTCCTTATATAGAGGAATGCAAAGCTAAAGCTTCTTGAAGAAGCTTTACAAAGGTTCCATCCCTCCATACACGTGTATGGAGGGAAGCAAACAAAAAACCAGCTGGCTCAAAAGATCTGGAGGAAAACCAGCTGAGACAGGGGGGGTGCCGACCATCATCAATGGCCGGCAGTGGCTCACTGATGGCCGGCAGGGCATCACCAATGGCCGGCAGGCACAAAGACATGGCCGGCAGTACCATGCCATGGCTGGCAGTGCACCAAAAGGTCCACTATGAAAGGACCTAGCCAAGATCTAAAAAAGGGGTAGAAAGGATACAAGGTCCGGGAAGCTCAAATCGGTGACGTTCCGCCGCGACAGTCGACTACTCAGCGAGCAATCGAACTAGTTGTTGGGTGTACCTACAAGCACAACCAAGTCTTGAGGACGGTCAAAAATGGGGTGTCTACAACCCCTATGTTGTTTTTAGTGGTGTGTAAATAGAATTTTCCAATTTGAGAATATTACAATCATTTCAAATAACACTCAAAAAGAAAGAAAGCAAAAGTACTCTTGTGGCCTTCATTACCTTCACTAAAAGGAATTAGTGTTCAAGAACATAGAGAACATGACAGCGAAAATAACACTTAAATCCAATCTCAATTTAAAACCAGCATTTTTAAATCTTCCAGTCCATGTCGCAAGTCCATCTAACAACCTCTACAAAGGAAAATTGTGAAAAACATGTTTCATGGTGCCATTGACACTTTTAATAAACACATCTCCATCACGTTTGTAATCAGTATCACCACCTAAAGATCCAAGTTGGAGGTCCTTTTTTCAAGAATATGCTAGTAAAAATTATGCTCACTCCCAATCAACATAAATTGAACAACAATTTAAACAAACAATCAAACAAAGAAACCAGATGACTGTGGTTTTGATTTAAATGCCTCAAAGGAATGAGGAGTTCTTTGGAACAAAATTACAATCAACAAAGTAAACAAAATAAATAAAAAATAGGTAATTCCAGAATGAAACCACCAAAGTTCATAAAGGTTACAAGTTACAGAGAAAACTACTCCTAAATTAAAAGAACTACTCCTAGATATAAGCTAAATTGTTGTTGTGTTGTTGATGATCTCCTTTCTGCCAAATCCTTCGCTCTTATATCTTCTCTCTCTTTTCTTGGCCCATGATTGCATGACTCCTTCTTACCTGCAACTACAATTGCCAACTGCCATGGTAACTGCCTCCCCACTTCTAAGTCTTCAAACTCTACCAAGCCTTCAAATCTTCCTGTCTAACCATCTCTCTTCCATGTTGCTACATGTCCCTTTACACTTTGAGCACCACATCGACAGGGTAAAGCCTTCCATGTCGTACATATTCTTTTCTGAAAACAACCCACTAAGTTCATGACTTAGACTGATAACTGCTCCATCACTTGAATCATTCTATGCACGTGCTCAACCTTTTCATGCCACCTGTCCCTCTAACTAAGGAAGAACTTTCACTTTGACTCTGCCATGTGTCATCATTTGATTGATACACCTGTTGACAAGAATTTCACAAAAATGGGTGCAAACAATGCCCCCTTATTTAAGTTAAATAAATAATAATGATTTTTAACTTAAACAAATCCATTCCCTTAACCAGATAAATAATATGCTTAATTTGAACAAATCCAAACATTGGGCCCAACATAAGCTACAAAAGCTTAAACCTTCCAACTTCACCTCACTTCAATCTTCTCTCTCTCTCTTTTGAAACTCCCATATCAGAACACCAAACAACTCAAAACTCTAAACAATGACTCTTGAAATCCACGAAAGAAGATGAAACCAATGATGAACATCTTAGATTCCCTAAAACCATTAGGGAACTCACCAGCTCTCTAATGCTGGAGTTAACTTTGATTCCAAGTACCACCACTGTAGCCAAAGTAACCCTAGGACCTATGTTTATAGCCTATTTCCTAGATGACCTAACTCCATACTACCCACTTGCTAATGGCAAAACTCTGTTTCTCAACCAACCAAAATTCAATTGGGTAAATTGGGACAACAACAAAAACCCCCTTAGATCATGGAGACAACTAGATTCTACTTAGCAAAGCTGGGTCGAACGAATTGAAGCTCATGACTCAAATGTATGGAAACATCTAGGCATTAGTGAGGTAATTCGTCAGTCGACCCTCAAATTTGATATGAATAAGTGGTTAATTGCTGCTGCTGCCTGTTTCTAGTCACAATCTTGTAACTCAATGCTCCTAGGGTTTGGCATGATATCTCCATCCATCCTAGATGTAGCCTATTTAATTGAACTCCCCATTCTAGGATTAGAAATCAGTGCTTTACTAGAACCCCCACCAATAACTTTCACCCTTAACACTGACATGAGTTACACTGAGTTTATTAAAAAATACAGAGGCAAAAGAAACACCCAGTCGATGACCAAGAAAGAGTTGCCTTTTACTTAGTTTGGCTTTGCTAATTCATTTTTTGTGTTCCTGGCTTCAAAATTACCAAGGAATACCTTCCATTGGCGTTATGCCTTCAAGATGGCCAAGCCATGGCTTTTGCTCCTTACTTACTTGCCACCCTCTATAAAGGCATGTTTTCTTTTGTTGATAAAAAGATATCCTCCATTTGTGGTGGACCAAATTTTCTTTGTAGAAGTGTAACTGGTGTCATAGTAATTGTAAAATTGACCAGCAAGGCAATTCAAGAGCAAAAGCTATAGTAAATAGTCTCAAATTGTAATTTAAAATATAAATATTCATTTATTATTATTAAATTTGAAAAATAACAAAATTTCCATCATTATTTGAAACTTACAAAAACTATGAAATTTCCTAGCATGTTTTGCAAATTCTCAAAAATATGTCCAATTTATATTTCATTACTAAAAAATTTCAATAACCAAATTTAAATACCAAAATAATTATATTTTGAAAAGTTGGGGTATACAAAGGCAGTTATGGTGTAGGCAGTTATGCCTATTGACATGAGTAGGATAAATGAGTGAAAAATAGATAATGAAAAGAATGGTGATGCAAGGAAGGTGAACACTCAAACACTCGAACAACCACAAATTAGATATATAAAAAAGATACTCTCTCTGGTAATAATACTAATTCTTCAAAATAAAACTCATTTGCCCTGAGGCATACATGTCAATTTATACTAGAGAATACCTAAAGAAAAAAAGGTAAACTAAATCCTAGGTTAATTACTTGCTAACCAAGCCAAAATAAAATAAAATAAAATAATTACCAAAAAAGGAAATATTTGAGTTATGCTCAAACTCAAATACTATAGTGAAAAATAAACATACTGGAAAAAATGAAGGCAAAATCATATTTGTATATACCAAATTATAGACGAATCAATTACTTCTACAAATGCAAAATTGTGAAACTAAGGGCCTAAATGTTGGAATTTGCCCAAAATCTGTTGTTGGCCATTCAAGATTGATGGGTCCTAATTGTCATGAAGTTTTTCATGTCCTGACCAAATTTCACGCCATTTTGAGCACATGTCATCTTGTGTTTACTAGTGCCTTTTACCTTTGCCTTATTTATCAATAGACACAAGGCAAATGTAAACAAGGCAAAGACAAAGGCCAAGAGTATATTTTAGGTCACACATGATTTTGATCTATATATTTTATATTTTAATCATTTTTTTTTTCAATATATGTATATAAGGGTAAATTTACTCATCTCCTTGAGGTTTGAAGAAAATACAATTAATCTTATATTTTTTATATAATTACACGGACCTCTTGTGGATACCACACATTTTGACGCACCCACACATCAAATTAGACTATCTCAAAATCGAGTGTGAACCATCAAGATCTAGAATGACAACAAATCGTTTATCCCGCAGTGTCGTTGGCCCACAAGTTTTGCCAAAATAGATCGATTCACATAAAAGAGCTGCCACCTATTTTTTATGGGAAGGTAGGAAACCATTTAACTCCATTTAATTTAGGCACTAATCCATTACAATCAAAGGATTTGATTAGGGAGTTTAGTAGGTACAAGAGGTGAAGGTCATTAATGTAAGCACCTCTCTTATCCAATCAAGTTCCATATTTATTTCTCAATACTAATATCGTCTAAGATTTTTATCAGAACCGAGGGTTTATTTCTCAATACTAATGTAAGCACCTCTCTTATCCAATGAAGTCATTATCATTTGCCATTTACCAGCTTGGATTTCTCATTGTTTGTATTCATTAAAATTTTATTCTTATATTTTCCATTCATTGATGAAGGGATCAATTTTTGTGCTAAAAATACATGGTAGAATATCAGCTTCCATATATTTTTGAAGCTACAAAGGAAGCTTGAATGATGCTTTAAAAAATGGCATTATGGCAGAATAGGCAAGCATCGATGCCTATTTGTTTGTAACTCCATGCTAACTTTTGAGACCTTTCAAGAGAGAAAAATGCGAAAACAAAAAAAACCTTAGGCTGTTGTTAGTGTTAAAAAACGTATAAAAAGTGTATTGAAATGTGTAAAAGGTATATAAAAATATGTAAAGTGTTTTGGGATTGTTTGCACTCATTTTTGCCAAACCCTGTCGACAGGTGGTTCAGTCAGTAGAGGACATGTGGCCAAGTTCAGAGTAAATGGTTATCATCAGAGGACAGAGATCATCAACTAGAAGTGAAGTTTGAATTTGGGAATAACGTGGAAGGCGGAGCGGTTATTGACAATGTGCCCATGGACTTAGTGGGCTGTCTTTAAAAGAAAACATGAATAGAGTGAGAGTTTTCCTCTGTCAAAGGAGGGATAGAAGGACTCAGGGACACATGTTAACTTAAAAGAAATGAAGTTCAACAGGTAAAGGTAAAGGCATGATGCGGTTTGAAGGCTGGGAAGTGAAAGTGTAGTTGTGGCAATTGCACAACAGCAGTTGTAGATTAAAGTGATCATGGGGTCATGGGAAAGAAGAGCTATAAGAGACCAGAAGTTGGCAAAAACAGAGGCATCAACAACAACATAACAACTTAGTTTTTAGACCGAGGAGTAGTTAAGATCATAATGTAGGAGTAGTTTTTGCTATTGTAGTCTGTAATCTGATGCTTTTGTTTCAGCATGAAGTTGCTTTTGTTTGTTTAATCTACCTTGTTACCATTCGTTGATACAATAATTTGATGTTGTTTTCTTTTTATTCAACCTACCTTGTTACCATTTGTTGATACAGAGAACTTGGTGTCCTTCTTGTTTACTTTGTTATCATTGTTTGATCCAAAGAAGTCCTTATTCTTTGGAGGCATTCGAACCAGAACCACAATTGCTTGGTTGTTCCTGTTTAAGTTGTGTAGTTTAAAATTATTGCTTGGTTGCTGTCGATCCAACCCTTGCATAATTTTTACTAACAGGGATATGTGAAAATTTTATTGAGATTATAAATATTTTGGCCTTATGTGCTTCTTATTGACAGCCCTTAAGGCTATCATTAGGAGGACCCTCAAAAAAACCATATCATCTTTTATCAGATAGAGTAGCTAAATTTTACACTAATAGTAAAAGGAATCATAAAGGTTGATCCTTTATTGGTGTTTTTATTTAAAAAAGCTTTTACTTGGTTGCTAATTTCATTTTATTTGTTATTAAGTGAATTCTCTCGACTTCTGGATGTTTTGTCACTGGAAACAAGTGTACATTGCGAATGCATAGGAATCTCTTGCCTGCACCCTTGGGTGCCTTGAAAGCCAACATTGGGGCATTGCTTGGTGCAAAGGCGAACGCTCAAGGTGCTGAGTGTGAGAACGTAGGTTCAAAATTGAGAGCAACCACTTTATACAAATAATGCCAAAGGTTTGGCCTATCTGATTCTCCAGTCTTCTCCTAGGACCCTCAATTAAAAGGGACCAATGTTACTAGTTTTACAAAGCCATCTTGTTAGGTTCATCCAAATATTCTATCGACAACTTTTGTTTTGTTTTCTTCTTTTGATAAATAATTTTCTTTTGTTTTTCTTTTCTATTTGGGTGGTTTTTTGTTATTTATTTATTTTGGTATGTATGTTTGTGTGTGTGTGTTTAGGGAAATGGAGGGGAGGTAGGCGGTGTTGATAATAAACAGTGTTTATTGAGTTATGATTAAGAGCGAAATATTACTTTCTTTGAAAACCCTTGAATGAGATTCTCTAACCTGTCAGAATATGGATGATTTGGATGGTTATGTAGGACTATCTTTACCACTTAAATGTAATATTTGAATATTGTTGCTCGTATATATTGTATGTTCCACCAAATATATTTTTAGATTTTCTTGTTTGTTTATTCTATAAGAATATAATTTGCTTCTTTGAAATTTCAACCTTTGTATTTGTTGATAATTTCTTTTCTTCAGCAGAAAATGCAGGTTCTCATGTTGCGGAGAGAATACCCTCCGTATCAGAAAATGTTAAAATGTTACTAATCAGGTTTACATTTTTCTCAATGTTAAAAGATACATTCAAAACCAAAATATTTCTACTACTACTCAGATTCAATATTTAGTACATGTCAGCTCTCAATCAAAAGTGAATTTGGTTATGCTGTTTTTGTGAATCATCAAGTTCTCGAATACATTTATCCTGTTTTTAAATGATACCATTTTCCAAGTGAATTATATCTTAATCTGTTTGACAATGATTTGAAATGCAACTTTCTTTAACAGATTAAGTAGTTGGAATCGGATATGAAAGGTCAGGATGATATTAGCTCATCTTTATGATGAGTTCTGAGGTAAAAATCAAACTCATCTCACTACAATCACATTTCATTTATACTATTTTGAATCTTTTATCAACTTATGAATTTGTTTCCTTAGCTTGCTGGAAGTTCTTGAAGATGCTCGCGACTTTGCACAATAATATGGAGGTTTGTTATGGGAAGACTCAACAAAGAATACTCATATGAACATGTGAGAATTCTTGTGTCATCAAAGGCAATACATTATGTGTGTAATTTGCAAGAAGGGAATTGAACACTTGAAGAAATCATTTCATCTTTTACCTAATAGAGTAGCTAAGACTTTAGAGAAGTAGTTATTGAAATTACAAAGTTTGGTCCTTTACTTGTGTTTTTCTTTATTTGTTTCTTCTATTGGAATATAATATGCTTCATTGAAATTTGAACCCTTGTATATGCAGATAATTTATTTTCTTGAGTAGAATGCCCAATTTCTTTTCTTCGATGCATATCCTTCTGTTGCAGAGAGAATACCCTCTTTACTAGAAATTGTTAGTAATCAGGTTTGTTAGGTTTTTATTCTTGGCAATCCCGTTTGACAAAACTCCTTTCAGTTGTACTTGTTTTCGCACTTTTATTTCAGTGAGGCTATGAGTTTTTAGATGCGAATCTAACCCGAATTGTGTAGCACTTGTGCCTTTTAAGGCTTTTGGTAAATGTATTTGGACCCTTCATTCTATTTTGGGAACCTTTGGTGTGTTTGTTGGAAGTCCCACATCGGTTACAAGACTTCATTCTATTTTGGGAACCTTTGGTGTGTTTGTTGGAAGTCCCACATCGGTTACAAGACACATTTTAAGGTGGACAAACTTCTATATATAGGTGCAAGTGCATAGGGTTAGCTTACCAACTTCTATAGTTCTTTCTTGGTTTAATGAGCCATTACGAACCAAGCTTGAGTTATAAATTTTAGTTGTGCCGAGCTGGATTTTGGCCATAGTTCCATTGGGATTTTGGCCATAGTTCCTTCGCCAAAGTTGTGTTATTTCTCAAGGGCTGTGTGGTGTGTGGTGGAGATCGAGTTTCAACTCTTTTCATCTTCTCCGTTTGAGCTTCGAATTTGAGGTAGGGATAACCTACTCCTCTTTATGAGCTTTGTCTTTAAATTTTAGCATTTTGATATGTTGGGGGTTGTTGAGTAATTTTGAGAAAGTTTGGGGCTTTTGTGCAATTTTACAAAAGTTGGGGTTTTATTTATAATAAACCTATATGCCTGTTTAGCATAGAGAAATGTAATTAATGTTGCAACATTGATGAAAATAGGAACCTTAAGGGTTGTAATGTTAATTATGGAGAATGCTCTAATTACATTGGTTAATTAATAGGTATAATTAATTGTTAGAAATGAGGAATTGAATTGGGAATGTTGAGATTGGGAATGTATGGGATTAAAGGGTGTAGTTGAATTATTTATCGCTCACCTAATTGAAATGTTGATATATTATCCATTTTGTGCATTTATTTTCTGTTTAGAAATAACTGCTTTGGGCTATCGGTGGAGGATAGTCTTGATTGTTGTAGACAATGCATGATGATTAGGCAAACTAAAACTAATCACTAGAATGTGTCATCGAGTATGACGATTGAAAGAATACATTAACTTTATGTATTGATTGATGATGTGTATAATAATTGTTTATATGCATTGTGTTGTGTTGGAGGAGATAGGGGATGTACTCCACGATTTAGGGGAAGATAGGGGATGGACCTCTAAACCGGGTGTTGTGTGGGAGGAGATAGGGGATGGACTCCGTAGATACAGCTCATATGCTTGTCTATTGATGTGATGATACAGCTCATATGCTTATCTTTGGAAGTGTGATATAGTTCTTGTGTGAGAGGAGATAGGGGATGGACTCCGTAGATACAGCTCATATGCTTGTCTGTTGATGTGTTGATATAGCTAGTATGCTTATCTATTGTGAAATGAGGAAATGTTTAATATGAGTTACTGTCTCATATCGGTTATTTGGTCAGGTTCTGAACCATGGTTATAAATTGAGAATTGAAAAGGAATGAAAAATGAAACTGTAATGTGTTATGAAAGAATGTAAAAGTGTTGACCATCTATCAACTGTTAATCTTTTAGTCATTGTTCATAGCTGGTTTAGTGTATTTCTACTGGGCTGTTAACTCACCCTATACGGGAATATCATTTTCAGGTACAGGTAGCTTGCCACCTCCAAGGATATAGCTTGGGAGGCTAGAGGCGAATGGACCTTTTGATGTTTTGTTTCCCTTTTGATGTGTTACATGTGGTTTCAAGCCAAGGGCTTTATATGTATTTGAGTTAGTACTCTACTCTGTATAACCAAGTGTTGACTTGGAAAACTGTAAGCCCGTAGGGCATTTTCTTTTGTTGTTAACATGTAACACTGTTGTAAGAACTACTCTGATGAATAGAAATGGTTGGTTTATTTTATATCAATGCATGTCTAAAGTGATGAGTTTTATGTAATATTTTGAGGGCGTTACAAATTGTGCCTTGTAGAGAAGTTTGTGATGTTAATACTTTCAAGATTGCCACTTCGCTGATTATGACGGGCAGCGCCCTCGAAGCAAAATGCAAAATTGCATTTGAAGTTGTCTGTCTGCCCTTGCTCGCTCGAGCGAAGGAGTTCTCGCTCGAGCGAAGGCTGCGTTCGTATAAAAACCTGAAAGAGATGATTTCACGCTCGAGCGCAGGTTGTTTTGCTCGAGTGAAGCCACTTATGGAAAACACACGTTTTTGGTTCCTCGCTCGAGCGAGAGAGTCTTTGCTCGAGCGAGCTTCACAGTCCTAGATTTCTATAAGTACGTGTTTCTGTCGGATTTTAGGATTACTTCTTCAGATCTTCTTTTTGGATATTAAGGTTTATATCTGGGGATATTTTCCTAGTTTTCTTTGATGTTTAATTGAGTATTCAACTTCTCACGCCCCACTTTTTATTACTCGAAGTCATTACCAAATTCATTAACTTAATTCATTTTCAGAGATAACATGCGGAAATAAACTCATACATTCGATCCGTAGAAGTGATTAACAATACTCTCATTCGTATGAAAAGTAAATATTACATGAACATACTTAATAAATTGCCCTTGGGCTTACATTAGGGTACAAGAAGAAGGGTGTAACCCTTTCACAACAATGGCATTCCGCCAACATAACAGAGGCCCCGTGGCCAGTAAATAAGTAGATCCAAATCTTGCAGCTCAACCTGCTTAACACCTGAAAAAGATTCAACAACGTGGGATGAACATATAGTCCAGTAGGGAACTCAACATGATCCTCAACAATAACAACTTACAGATAGCTATGATCATGAACACTCATTCTCATACTAGAATACTAATGTGACAATTTATACAAAATATATATATGTATGACTTTTCTCGAAAACAACCGTTTCACTCAACGCTACAAGCGATTTGTCTTTCCTTTTTCCTTTCATTAATCCCCGTTCCCAATCTTTCATAACATTAACAATTACTTAGGAAATAATCTCACTAAGCCCGATACTCTCTTCCATTTTCAATACATACACAGATGTACCTTTTCAAAACATGTTTATCTTTAAAACATTCGTTCTCCTTCACACTTTCCAAAAGACAAAAATGACATTTTGGTTTGTTTTCACTACTATTATAACTATACATGCATATCTTTGTAAAAATATAAATTTACAATCCACCAACATGTATACAATCAAACAATGGAGTAACTCAGTCCTCTGAACTGTAACCAATCAAATCCATGATATTTTCAGTTACAACGAAACAACAACAATCCCACTTTGCTCTACTAGCTATGTGCTTAGTAAGCCAAAGATATACTGAAACAACTACAACCAACTTCGCTCTACTAGCTATGTGCGTAGTGAGCCAACAATACACCCCACTCAACAACATTGACAACAAGCCAGTTTACCAGGCGCTAGCTGGAAGGGTATGGTGCCTCCGATT
Organism: Camellia oleifera; assembly: GCA_022316695.1. Taxonomy (NCBI): domain Eukaryota; kingdom Viridiplantae; phylum Streptophyta; class Magnoliopsida; order Ericales; family Theaceae; genus Camellia; species Camellia oleifera. Next base: position 108,227,848 of record CM039305.1, on the reverse strand, counting down.
ATTAGCGCGGTCAGTTCTCCAGGCGCTAGCTGGAAGGTAACGGTACCTTTGATTATTAGCGCGTGGTATAACATCAATAATCACAGCACATCAGGGCATAACCAACATGTATAATGCATACACATAAACTATCAAGATACCAGCAATGTGTTAAAGTAGATGAACACATAACTATCTCCTCCCGAGCAAATATACATATATATAATGTATCTAGCATTTCATCACATACGATGTTCAATTAATAAATGGTAAAATACATACCCGACAATTCTACACAACCGTGTCATCCTCCACCGATGACCAAGGACAAAACCTCTAGATGCATATAGTTAGTACATATAGTTAGTACAAACCCAACAACAACATTAACCTGGTAGTTAAAGATACAACTTCTACATGTGTGTTCAACATTCAAGATACAACAATCCACTTCTCAAACTTATTTCGAAAACACTTTCTTCATTTTCTCAAAAACAATTCCATTTCCTTTTTGTTATCACAAAACCAACTCCACATTCCTTGTTTCCATAAAACCAATTCCAAGGCCATGGTTAATCCCTTAGGCATCAACACCCTTACCAAACTCATTTTGACAAAAGAGATTTACACACAATGGTCAACAAACCCCCATTTTAATTTACCCAACCAAAATATAATTTAGGGCTTTTCTTCATTTAACTACAACATGCTAATTTATATTCTAATTAGCCAAGACAACAATCAATGAAGCCAAATCCATTCTCAACACAACCAACCCTAGGTTTATTTCATGATTTTCAAACAAATCCAACATGATACAATTTTCATGCAATACAAAAATTACCACATGTCTATCTATAGACGGAGTATTGAAAAAAGAACAAGGAGAATCCCTACCTCAAAGGGAGAACTCAAATAGAGGAGATGACCCGAAATCAAAGTGCTCCAAATCCCAAATTTCTCGGATCAAAACGAAGCCCTCGACGATCAACACAACTTTTATAAAAGCCAAAGGGTAGGAAAACACTCTAGCTAGATCAATCCTAAGAGAGAAGTTAGATTTTAGAGTGAGGTGCTCTCCAATGGAGGTTTTGAAAAAGTAAGAGAGAGAAAAGAAATCAAAAAGTGATTCAAAAAGTGATTTCATGGACTGATATAAAAAAAGGTCCGCTCGAGCGCACAACACCCCGCTCGAGCGTCAGACACAGGTTCACGCTCAAGCGTCCAAAGCTCCGCTCGAGCACCGGATGCACCTTCCCAGAATTTTCTACAAACGACCGAAATACTGAGAGAAGGAAATTCATGCTCGAGTGTCTAAACTGCCGCTCGAGCGGAGAGGCAACAACAAATGCCTGCTCGAGCGTCCAAATCACCGCTCGAGCAGAGAGGCCAAAAACTGGGCAAAAACTCTAAGTTTTAAAACACAACCAACTTATTCCCAACCTGCCCAACACAACCCAAAACTCTAAAACAAAGAGTAAGGGATAGAAATGAGGATAAGACAACAGCAGATCTACGGAACCAAGTCCGAATTACAGTTCAACAACAACAGAGAAAACCAGGATCGCTATACAACTCATGGGTTAAGAAGAATATATCAAAGGTTTGTTTGTTCATTCTGTGCAAAAGAGAGAGTTGTTCTTCGGTGGATTCTGAAGAATTTGAGCCTGAAGCTTTGGTGGATTCTGGAGTGGCTCATCGTCAAGACAATTCCGAGGTGAAGACGGGTTGGAAGAGATACATAGGGGTTAGTTCAATTCGGGCGTGGATTCGCTAGGTAATTGAGAGTATACCTGTGTAATTCCTTTATGTCTTTTTAGTGGATTGTTTTGTGGCTTTTGCCCATGATTTTTTTTATCACAATTGGAGGTGTCCAATTGTGGTTTTTTCACGTAAAATCGTTGTGTCGATTTGTCTTGATTGTTTGATTGGGATTGTTATATACTGTTTAAAATTGATACATAATCACAAATCAACTTCTAGGGGATTTCTAGATTTTTCAATTGGTATCAGAGCAGGTCGCTCTTTTGTTTTTTAAAAACTTTTGAGTGAGATCTTGTTTGATTTGTGATAATGGATTCAATACGTGAGGGAAATTCTATGGTTCGACCACCCCTACTTGACGAATCCAATTATTCTTTTTGGAAAGCTCGGATGAGATCGTTTTTGAAATCTATTGATGAAAAAGTTTGGCAATATGTCATGTATGGGTGGACCGAACCAACAATTACCGTTGATGGAGTAACTTTCCCCAAACCAATTGATAAGTGGGACACAATTGATTACCAAAATAGTAGCTGGAATAGTAAAGCTATCAATTCTCTGTTTTGCGCTGTCACACTTGAAGAGTTTAGTCGAATTTGCAATTGTAAAGTCGTAAAAGAGGCTTGGGATATCTTACAAACTATTCATGAGGGCACTCCTTCTGTTAAACGCTCAAAACTTCAAAGGCTCACATCTAGTTTCGAAAACCTTTCAATGAAAGATAGTGAGACCTTTGATGAATTTTATGCGAAGTTGAGTGACATTGTAAATTCCAGCTTCAATTTAGGTGAAAAAATACCAGAATCCAAAGTTGTGGGAAAATTTTTGAGATCTTTGCTCAATCGGTTCCAACCAAAAGCTACGGCTATTGAGGAGGCTCGAGATGTTGACAACCTCAAGCTGGATCACTTGGTTGGAAATCTCCAAACTTATGAGGCACATAGGAATTTCAAAAAGAAACAAAAAGATGCTATTGCTTTTAGTAGTGCTCATAGAGTTGGAGAGGATTCTGATGAGGATTGTGAGATAGATTCCAGGATTGCGGCTCCTTTGGTTAAACAATTTATAAAATCTTTTTTGAAAAAGAATCCTAATCTTTTGGAATCTACTCATACTCATAAATCTAAAGGCAAAGATAAACTCAAAATTAATTCTATAGCCAAGAAGGAGAAAGGGAAGATACAAGGGAACTCTGAAAGAGTCCAATGCTATGAATGCCAAGGATTTGGCCACTTTGCTTCAGAATGCCCCACTCGTTTGAGGAAGAAGAAAGCCCTCGCTATCACTTGGGATGATGAATCAGAATCTGATGAAGATGAAAGTGACAATGAAGATCAAGGTGAAGAGGGACATAAACAATTCCTTGCTTTCATGGCGACTTCTGAAACTGAAGGATGAATAGAGTATCCGAAGAGGTTAGTTGAGAATGCCACTGATGATGAATCGTCGAAGAGTGATGATGAAGAGCTTGAGCAAGCTTATGAAAAGTTGTATAAAGAGTCTCTTAACTTATCCAAATTGAATGACAAACTCACAACGAAACTCAAAGCATGTGAATATGAGAATGTCAAACTTAAGGAGGAGATTTCTGAGGCAAGGATTGATACCATCAAGATAGCTAATGATCGACAAGCTCTGTGTGCAAAACTCTTGACTTGTGAGACAGAGAGGAATGAGCTACAACAAATCTATGCAACATATGAAGAAAATATTGAAACTCTCGAGATGTCTCAAGTGGCTTTGGAAGAACTAATGATCAAGAAAGAGGAAGAACTCAAGTGTGCTATGGCTACCATTGGTCTTTGGAACAGAGGATCAAAGACTTTGGACAATATCATTAGGTCTCAACAAATTTATTCTGACAAGAGTGGCATTGGCTTTGGTGATAACAAAGAGCAAAAACAGAGTGCATCTACATCTCATGATACAAGAACTCAAGGAAAGGGAGAACAAAAAATTCAACATAAGGATGAACTTCTCAAACTTCCTAGACTTGGTAAGGTAAAAGAAAAGAACGTACACCCTGTTTTTATTTGTCATCGTTGTGGTATGCATGGTCATATTCGCCCTTATTGTTATAAGTTGCATGGGAGAGTGTCTCATAGAGATGTCTAAAATTCTAACATCTTGTGGGGTAGGAGACACTTCATTGGTAGTAATGAGGTTAAAGGTCATATTAGACCTCGTTATTTTGATCAGCTTGAGACCAAACATGGAGCGAGTTTGTATTTGCCTAGACCTAGAAATAGGAAGTTGGAAACCAAGTCGAGACGGGTTCCCATTGAAAGCAAAAGGAACCACAACGTCAAGACACCACCCAAAAACCGCAATGCTCACAACTTTGTTTATACTAAAGCGGTTTGGGTGAGAAAACTTGACTTGTGTTAATTTGTATTTTTTTTAGTTTTTAGGTTTCTGTGTGTTTTTTTTCTTCTTTTTGAGTCACTCAATGTGTGCATGTTCATTTTTTGTCTTGCTTAAAGAAAAAAAAAAATAAAAAAAAAAAATCAAAAAGATTTTCTTAGTATGGTTTTGCTAGCTTAAAATTTTTGAGTGGTCCTTGGTGCATATTGGAATTGATAAGAATATCCATTACATGTTAATATGTGTGTACTTTCTGTGGTCATTACTCATTTTGGAGTGTGTGTTCTTTGATTAGTATGTCTCATTCTGTACACACTCTTGGATTAGCAAATTTTGGAGTCTTCTACCTTAGTGATTTTTTTTTTTCTATGGACTTCTGGCATTGTATCTTTTGATTTTCTAGAGGAATTGACCTATACTAACATATCATGGGTGATGTTGAGTCTCTTAAACCACCTTCCATCTTTTTGCATCTCCATGGCTTTCCCCTCTGTTCTTTGTAGTCCAGGCATGAGGAAAAGGCTACCTCAGAGTCACCAACCAGGCCATCCTTATTATATCCATGCTTCTCTGATTTGTTTTCCATACTCTTGAGCGTGTTAGCCGCCAATGAATGTGCAAAAGAAAGAAAAAATGTGCAAAAGAAAGAAAAAAAAAAAGGACGTGCAAAAGAAAGAAAAGAAAAAGATGTGAAAAAAAAAAGGAAAAAATAAAGGATTCATTGATTGAGGGGGAGCCTCCGCCTTTACTCACCAAATACCCCTTGATTCCTAGTGGTTTGACTTTCCGTAGTTGTGCTTAGATTCTCTTGACGGAGGTTCAGCTTTCATATCACTACTAGGATTTGAATCTAGTGTTTGTCGAACTCCAAGAGTCACACACACACTTTTTTCATGGGATCTATGTTTTTCACATAATGCATCACTTCCTTTTATGAGGAATCTTCTAGAGGCTGTGCACATTGTGTTTTCAAGTAATTGTGCTTCTTGGATAATCTTGTGTATTTCAAGGTCCAAATTTGAAATTCCTTGCTTGCTCCACCATATTATTTTTTGTCGTTTTCTTCTTGTTCATTGTTTTTTTTGGTAAGGGAGTTTGGTTTATCATTACAAGAGTTTGTTAGCATGAACACTTTGATTTGTTTTGCAAGGGAGATTGGCTATAGTTGTTTGCATGTTGCTATGCACTGTTTGCTTTGCATGCTCCTGATATTTACATCATCATATCATTGATTGTGTGGTTTATGATCTTGCTTTAGTTGATTGAGCTTTCTTTGTCAATTCGTGACAAAAGGGGGGAGAAAGTTGTTTTTCATGTGTCGTAGGATTCCATGTATTCATGTCATGTGTCGGGTGCATAGGTCTTAGTTTTCAGGTTTTCATGCTACATGTTCTTAAAATCTCCAAGTCACATCTATTCATGTTTTCCATCTCATGCTTCAAATGCTTCAAGGTAATCTAGCCACATGTTTATTGCTTTTTCATATACTCTTATGGGACTAATAGTTGTTTTGGAGATTGTGGCACTAATAGCTGTTTTGCAGATCATGACCTTGAGAAAGAAGTTTGTTTTTGTTGGATGTAATGGGTTGGGGTGATTAGGATTTTATTTGTTAGGTGTGTTTTGTCACGGCATTGCCAAATGGGGAGATTGTTAGGTTTTTATTCTTGGCAATCCCGTTTGACAAAACTCCTTTCAGCTGTACTTGTTTTCGCACTTTTATTTCAGTGAGGCTATGAGTTTTTAGATGCGAATCCAACCCGAATTGTGCCTTGCAGAGAAGTTTGTGATGTTAATACTTTCAAGATTGCCACTTCGCTAATTATGACGGGCAGCGCCCCCGAAGCAAAATGCAAAATTGCATTCGAAGTTGCCTGTCCGCCCTTGCTCGCTCGAGCGAAGGAGTTCTCGCTCGAGTGAAGGCTGTGTCCGTATAAAAACCTGAAAGAGATGATTTCACGCTCGAGCGCAGGTTGTTTTGCTCGAGTGAAGCCACTTATGGAAAACACGCATTTTTGGTTCCTCGCTCGAGCGAGAGAGTCTTTGCTCGAGCGAGCTTCGCAGTCCTAGATTTCTATAAGTACGTGTTTCTGTCAGATTTTAGGATTACTTCTTCAGATCTTCTTTTTGAATATTAAGGTTTATATCTGGGGATATTTTGCTAGTTTTCTTTGATGTTTAATTGAGTATTCAACTCATGGGTTAAGAAGAATATATCAAAGGTTTGTTTGTTCATTCTATACAAAAGAGAGAGTTGTTCTTCGGTGGATTCTGAAGAATTTGAGCCTGAAGCTTTGGTGGATTTTGGAGTAGCTTATCGTCAAGACAATTCCGAGGTGAAGACGGGGTTGGAAGAGACACATAGAGGTTGGTTCAATTCGGGCATGGATTCGCTAGGTAATTGAGAGTATACCTGTGTAATTCCTTTATGTCTTTTTAGTGGATTGTTTTGTGGCTTTTGCCCGTGGTTTTTTTTATCACAATTGGAGGTGTCCAATTGTGGTTTTTTCACGTATAATTGTTGTGTCGATTTGTCTTGATTGTTTGATTGGGATTGTTATATACTGCTTAAAATTGATACATAATCACAAATCAACTTCTAGGGGATTTCTAGATTTTTCAAGGTTTACATTTTTCTCAATGTTTAGATACATTTACAAACCTAAATATTAATGCTACAATTCAGATTTAATATTTTGTATATATCAGCTCTCAATCATAAGATATATGTTATTTTTGTCAATCACCAAGTTTTTGAAGACATATATATCCCGTTTTAAATGATAGCATTTACCGAGTTATTTTATAACTTAATCTATTTGACAATGATTTGAAATGCAATTCACTTTAACAGATTAGGTTGTGAAAATCAGACATGATTCACCAGCTCATCTTTATGATGAATTCCCTCTGGGGTAAAAATCAAACTCATCTCCACTACAATTACATTTCATGTATCTTACTTTCAATCTTATATCAACTTATGGATTTGTTTCCTTATCTTGCGGGAAGTTTTAGAGGATGCTTGTGACTTTGAACGATGATATTGAGGTTTGTTATGGGAAGCCTAAACAAAGAGTACTTATATGCGCATGTGAGAATTGAACACTTGAAAAAACATACCCTTTTTTTTTTCCATTAGAGTATGCAAAATTACCAGATATGAATGAGAAAAAAATAAAGAAGAAGAAAGAAGGGAAGAAATGTGAGAAAATATAAAAAGTTGTTGTTTAGCTGTTCAAATTGCTGCCCTTTAATGCTTCCAAGTAACTTTCACTTCTGTTTTGGTCCCAACTTTTATTTACATACTTGTGAACCTTGGTTTGTGATGCTTCTCTACTAGGTTTGGGGTGTTCAAATATATGAAAGTGTTTACCTTTTCAATTACTTTCCCAATAAAAATTGGGTGTAGTTGTTTGCACTCCACTCAAATACTCCTACATTCCCAAAATGACACAAAAATATATTAAAGCTCCTTAATCTTACCTAACCCATATTTTTTTGTCATTTTGGAGTATTGAAGTATTTGGGTCAATTTAGACCAAAATGACAAATTGAAAAATTAAAGCACAAAATTGATGTAATTGGAATTACAGGAATCAAATTAATACAATGGAAAAATTAAAGAGACTACTGGTATAATTTTTCCAAGAAACCAATAACATCATATACAACATTCTTTTCCCATTCAACAACTGCATGGTAGATTAAAAAATATATATTCCCTTTTTTTTTTGAACTGTTAATTGTAAGTTAAAAAAGGCAAGGGGTTTTCAGGTGGTTGAGGCTCTCCTTTACAAGGCATGATACTTGCATTCTCGTTTTACTACTACGCAATGTGACTTCCCTTCTCTCTACCCACTTCTATCAATTGTACAATAATAATAATAATAATAATAATTGTAAGTTAGAAAAGAGTTGTATAAGTGTATACAATGCTCAAAATAGGTTACTATATATTCTGGTTTTGTGCAAAGGAAAATACATTAGTTCAATTCTATCCTTTGTCTTTAGTTTCTCTCACAAATTACCTTTGATATATATATATATATATATTTCCACTAGTGGATTCATGTTGTGACTTTTGCTCTTTTAAGGTTGATTTGTTTTGTAGTAAAATGCCTCTTCTCCTCTCTTTCCTTCAGTAGGAACTAGGAATGGTAATGGATAACCTACCTTGTGGGTATCCATGGAAACCCAACCCAAATACATGGATTTTTCCCTTTTTTCTTGTCCGTCGGGTAGGGTAAGTGATGTTCTTTAAAACTCCACTGGGGATGGGGTGAGGATGGGTACCCCCTAATTTCCCTATATATATATATATATTTTTTTTTTTAAGTACATCGAAAAATAATTTCTCCATGTGTTTTCACTAGGGATGATAATGGATGGATATTAATTCCTGTCCCCATTTCCCTATAATTATTTTTTCCCATTTCCCATTCCCCATAGGTACTACCCTCTCCATCTCCTAATGGGTTTGGATTTTCCCCAACCAAACTTGACCCCCGCCCCTTTTTTTTTTTTAAAAGATTCACAACCAAAGCTAAATATACATTCAATTTTATTTTATTTTATTTGGCTCAACAACATAATCAAATACACATTAATTAACATTGTTACATTATTATTGTCAAATTTTAAGTAGATTTAGAATTTTTAAAATTTATTTAGAAAAATTATATTCCTACAAAAAAATTCCATCTTCTTTTTTATTTTTTTTTAAAATTTTATGTATCTCCTTCTCCTCTCTTTTAATTGATCTTCGATAATCTGAAAGTGAGCTGTTGCTCTTGTTTCCATCTTCTTCTTCTTCTTTTTTTTTTTAATTTTTATTTGCATTTATAGAATGAATTTTCTAGTTTCAATATCTCCTGCAATTGTTTTATTGGATTTCTCTCTAATTTGATGGTAACCTTAGATTGAATTTCCCAATTTTCATCTTAGCTAGTGATCACCTTAATTGAAATTTTGTACATTTTTGTCTTCAATTTCTATGTTTTGGTTATGATTAATTGCACGTTTTTTATCGATAGTCACAATCTTGTCACCGCTAGATTATCGCCATCGCAAATCGCCATTGTTGTAATGAGAGGATGAGAGAGAGAGTGAGAATTAGAACTCTAATTGTAAATAGAGTAGTGAAAACGTATGGAGAAATTATTTTCTGATGTACCTAAAAAAAATATGGGGAAATTAGTGGGTACCCATCTCCGGTAGAGATTTAAGGAACATCACTTATCCTACCCGACGAACAAGAAAAAAGGGAAAAACCCATGTATTTGGGTTGGGTCTCCATAGATACCCACAAGGTAGGTTATCCATTTCCATCCCTAGTTTTCACTACTCTGTTTACAATTAGAGTTCTAATTCTCTCTCTCTCTCATCCTCTCACTACAGCAATGGCGACAATCTAGCGGCGACAAGATTGTGACTATTGATAAAAAAAACGTGCAATTAATCATAACTAAAACATGGAAATTGAAGACAAAAATGTATAAAATTTCAATTAAGGTGATCACTAGTTAAGATGAAAATTGGGAAATTCAATCTAAGGTTACCATCAAATCAAAGAGAAATCAAATAAAACAATTGCAAGAGATATTGAAACAAGAAAATTCATTCTATAAATGCAAATAAAAAATAAATAAAAAAAGAAGAAGAAGAAGATGGAAACGAGAGTAACAACTCACCTTTAGATTATCGAAGATCAATTAACAGAGAGGAGAAGAAGATACATAAAATTAAAAAATTAAAAAAGAAGATGGAATTTCTTTGTAGGAATATAATTTTTCTACATAAATTTAAAAAATTCTAAATATACATAAAATTTGACAAGAATAATGTGACAATGTTAATTAATGTGTATTTGATTTTGTTGTTGAGCCAAACAAAATAAAATAAGATTGAATGTATATTTAGCTTTGGTTGTGAATCTTGAAAAAATAAAAAATAAATTAAAAAAGGGGTCAAGTTGGGTTGGGAAAAATCCAAACCCATTAAGAGATGGGGAGGGCAATACCCATGGGGAATGGAGAAAAATAATTATAGGAGAATGGGGATGGGGAGTTAATATCCTTCCCATTAACCCCCCATTGCCATCCCTAGTAGGAACTGATTTTGTTTTCACCACCTTGTATTTGATCATCACACTACTAAATAACCATTCTATAAGGTCTAATCTATCTTGCTTTCTAGTTAAAATAAAATGACGGACTCTAACACTCTTTCGGTTTATTAACCATGTTAGTTATAAGAATAATATTGCCAAAAAGTGTTCTCATCAAAAAAATTAGAAAAATTAACTTATATGCATCTCATAAGTACATGAAATACTACAATACTTTTTACCAAATTAAATTCTTATTATTGATTCCAATAATTTGGCATTCCATTAATATGGAGATGAGAGATCAACAATTGTAAACACAATAACATTGCTTCGGAACTAGGGTGCAGTGATATCATCGCACCGTCCTATTCCATTGTAATGAGTTTTGCAGTCTTCCCTACAACGGTCGTCACCCTTGCATTGCCAACCAACATCACATTTTTTTTTTGCTTTCACCATGACCACCATCTTTTCATCTGTATAGACTCACAATTGTAAGAAATAGATATAGAGTGATGTGCGAAAGTGAAGACAAATAAATTGTGTGAGTGAATATTTAACCTAGAGTCTAAGCTACTAGTGTGATGTGATGTGCTTGTGTTATTATGACATGAGTGCTTGAATAGTGTGAGAAGATAAAATGTAAAGTTATGTTTGTTTTTTTTCTTTAGTAAGTCTATGGTACCAAAAAATGTTTTTAGAAATTCACTCAGAATGATAGATCAATAATGTATATTTAAAAGTATTGTGGGGGTTATTTCTGCAATGAATCTTGACTATACATTTAAAATTCTAGATATTTTCTGAATGATTTTTATGAATTTTTAGCATTGTTGTTTTATTTTTCTATTAAAAGTGATCTTGTGGACTATTGAAATTATATATGGAGGGCATAAAATTATAGGAGCTATTACAGTGTGCAAGCCCTTAAGAGTTGCACACCATATGCAATTTCATTATTGGCCATTAGATTACCATTGAACTCTCGAATTTTGAAAAATTGGACACCGGAGGAGTGATCTCTTCCCCTGCTCCTCTCGCTCTCTTCTCTTCCGCTGATCTCGCCTCTCTCACTCGCTCTCCTTCTCCCTCCTTTGAGTGATCTCTTCCCCTGCTCCTCTCGCTTTCTTCTCTCTCTATTGAGTGCGGGTTCTAAATGCTTGTTCAGTTTAAAACCCTAATCTAACCCAGTGAGCCTCCGTTTGGTTTCTGAGAAAACAAAGGATTTTTTTTTTTTTAAGAGCAATCAACAAGGTATACCTCCTTCTGATTATTTATGAAACCCTAAATCCTCTTCTAATCTCTTCTTCTCCATTTTTTACTCTCTTTGGATATTTCTGAAATCATCCTTGTTCTAAAACTATACTCTCTGATTTTTACCGTATTTGCTGTCTCTGATGTTCTATCTGAATTTCTATTCCAGTGTCTCGTGGCTCACACTGATTCGAAATTTGTACTGAAGCAAGGCTTGGTAAGGATTTTGTTCTATTTTGCTATTTATATATCTCGGTTGACATTCTAAATGAAATAATCCATTTTTACATGAATTAATATAGTATTTTGTAACCATATTGTTGCTTCCATGACTTGTTCTTGAGTTGTTGCAAAATATTTCATGAGAAATTTTGGCATTAAAATTATAGGGCTAATTATGTTATTTGAATTTTGTTTGCATTTAAGATGTTTGTAAAAATGCCTAGTTCGTTAGCAATTTAAACAAATGTATTTTGGAACTATTTTTTCATTACATTTAGATGTTGAAAACTTGTGATTGACTATTCCAAAATATATTTAGTGATATTCACGTGAAGCAACTATAACTTGTGGTTGGGTCCTCCCAATTTGTAAATTAGGGCAAATAGTTATTCCGTGTGTTTTTGGTAATGTTTAGTACTTGTTGTTCTAGTTGAATTAAAGAATTGAAGTATATGATTTTAATTTTAGCTAAAAAGAATTAAAGTATATGATTTTAATTTTAGCTATAAAGCAATCGACATGAAGCTTATGTTTAATAAAATGAATTTCCTTTGTTATACAATTTTAATTTTAATTTTCAATACACATGAAGCTTATGTTTAATAAAATGAATTTCCTCTGCATACTTTTTTCAAAGTGTATTGATGCTAAGATAATTCATGAATTACTGTCTTCCCTCTAAGCGTGGAGGCTTTCCTAGCAACCATGAAAGATTAGTGTGAAACTTTTAGGATTGAAGTAGTGGAAAGTGTGAGAAAGGGAAAATTTTGAATTTTTTTTCCTTCTTTGTTTAGCATGATAAATGATAATGTTGGAAAATGTAAGATTGTTAAATTTAGTGTACAACCCATCACTACATAGTAAGTTGCTTTTCAATTTCTTGCAAAATATACATAAATGTTTCTTGCAAAAAATAAAGAATTTTTTTCTCACTATTTTGTCACTTTTGATTTCTGGTTTCTGTTACTGTGTGCACCATATATCTTAACCATTGAATCTTCACAAACTAATCTAAGCCATTGAATAATTTATTGGAAAAAACTTGAAACCTTCTCAACTAGTTGTTGTCTTGACTAAAAAGCTTCTCTCTCTCTCTCTCTCTCTCTCTCTCTCTCTCTCTCTCTCTCTCCCCCCTCTAAGAAAGCCTTAATGTTTTTCTCCCAACAAGACTTCGACAATTTTCTCTCCTCCTATGACACTACTCAAAGACCTTCCCGCAAAGTCGAAACTTTTCCATCTCCATTTTCTGCAACTTAATCTAGTGTATATGTTGGTCCATTTTGTGAGCCTTATTTCGGTTCTGTGTTAATATATAGAAGCAGTTGAAGTCTGTGCATCTTCTTGTGTTCTTTTGGTGATATATTTTCTCTCATTATGTTATGGTCCATTTTGTGAACTCTTCTTTGCTTGTTGATTTTTTACTTCTTTTAAGTTCATTGTTTGTGGGGTGAAAACCCATATGACCTATTTATTATAATTTTTACTAACCCTTCATTTTTTGCTATTTGGAAAACTCTATTCATTAGCTTGTTTTTTTTTTTTTTTTTGGATCAACAAAAATAAACTTTAGTGAAGAGCATTTGGAGAGGAATTTGAATGTGCTGCCCTTTTTACTTACTAGAAAGAAGATAAGCAAATCTTTTTGGTAAATTAGTGTTAAGCATGAGATCTTTCAAATTATTTTGGGTACAAAAAATGGTTAAAATCTAGCTCACTGAAATAGATCAAATATATCTTGGGTATCCAATGGTCAAATATATCTTACTGAATTTTTTTGAATTTTAGCTCATTCAAAACCTAGCACATTGATGGGTTGGGGAAAGCATTGTGCTTCACATTAATTTTTTATTGCTACATTCATTTCTACAGATCAATGTTTATGTGAAATGTAATAACTTTAAAATCTTTTTCATTCTTCTTTTGTAACCGATCATTGGATATATGCAAGTAATGCATGCATGGATTAGGTTCCTTCTGAGTTTTCTTTTTAACTGTAATGGTTTTAAATTATTTTCGTTAAAAAAAAAAAAATCTGAAAATGGTATTACTTGCGGTATTTGTTCAATAATTTCATTGTCAAGGATTTGGATTATTTGATTTGCTTGAATTTGATGATTTTACTGTAAACATTGTTGTGTTGAAAATATTTTTGCGAGCGCTTTGTGTTGCATGTTCTTTTGTGCGAACATAATTACGTACTCATTAGGCACACGGCCATATTGAGTGTTTTTTTTTTCCCTTGGTTAACAACGCTTACCTGGTGACACAAACTATGATCACCCATTAGGCATACAACCCTAATAGAACACGCAGTTCACGTCATGAAATCAGGCATAAGTGGGAAATTCTTTAGTAGTTTAGTTTGTTTAAAGACTTTAGAGATGCAATAATATCTACTATAATCTGGGTTTTGCCGGGTTTACAAGTGCAAATTTACATGGGGGAGACTTTGGATCTTTCATTTTCAATTATCAAATGCACACATTTAAACATAATTGTTATACAGAATTTGTCACAAAAACAATGCGAAAACAACATGCTTGAGCAATCATATCATTTAGAATAAATTTTATGTATGAATTTTATATTTACATGGCATTACTCGTTTTATTTTCCAACAGTGCCCTTTTGAAAACCTTATCAACAAAAACAGCTCTGCAATTAGTAGTGCTGATAGTGTTTTGTTTATTTCTTGGTCTAAAACCAAAAATCACGCAAAAATACAAAGATAGTTTTTTTTTTTTTTTTTAAACAAAAATACAAAGGCAGTTGCAGTGTTTTGAAAAGCATGCCTAAGCGCGCGCCTAAGCTCAAGGCGAGGTGAGGCGAGGCGCAGCTCTATGCCTCATGCATAGCGAGGCAAGGCTACATAGAGGAGGCACAGTTGAGGCGATGAGGCGTGCGCTTTTTTCTGAGGCTCGAGGCGTGTGCTTTTGGCGCTTCGCGTTTCTTCTATTGCTACAGCCCATCTGGTTTTGGTGTGAATACCCACATGGAATAAATTCTCATTTACAATATAAAATGATCAAAACGTGGGTCAAAAGAGCACAAAAAAAAAAAAAAAAAAAATCCTAGTGGAGAAGAAGAAGACAACGACGAAGGTTCGACTCCTGTTCTCATCTCTTCTGGTACGACCCTTCCTCTTCTCTCTCTAGTGGGAAAAAACCCTCGTTGTCTTCTCTCTTGCTTCTGTCTTGCTCACGATCGCTCTCTCTCTCGCTTTTGTCTCTCCCTCTTTATCTTCTTGATTCATATATATATGTATAATATATATTATATAATACCTATTTTATAATATATAATATACTTATAGCTAATATATAAAACATAATTGATTCATATATATAATATTATGTAATGCCTAGAATACCTATTATATAATATATAATATACTTATAGATAATATATAAAATATAATATATACTTATACATAGTAATAAAAAAAAATAAACACATGTATGTAAAATAAAATAAAAAAAAATTAATTGAAACACATTATTTAAAAAATATAATAAATAAATAAAATAATATATATATTAAAAAAATTAATTGTTTTTTTTCTTCCTCTCTTCTCTTCTTATTAAAAAAATTAATAATATACATATTAAATATTTGCTTATGTTGAAAATTGTGCTATATTAATATTTTGCTTAACTTCTATAACTTGTGCCTCGCTTTGGTGAGGCGCGCCTCGCCTCGCGCCTCGGCGCTTAGGCTCTAGGTGACCTTGGCACCTCGATGCGCCTAGAGCTTTTTAAAACACTGGTCAGAAAAAATATAACAATTCTTTGAAGATAGGGTGCGGAATTTCCTAAGTACTCATACTAATATTGACCAGAAATATGTCATTGTTCTAGTTCATTTGCATTAATTTATTAAAATGTAGAAAGTTTAGGGGGAAAAACAAAATCTCACCAATGTTACAATTTCAGAATATAGATATTTGGAATTTTACCTTCAAGTTCCTACAGAGTGTTAATCCGACAAAATTTGGAATTTGGGTTGGCTGTAGACGATTGGATCTTTCCATTTAACATTGTGAGATGTAAAATTGATATGAGAATAGTATTTAAGGTAATTATTGATGACTTTAGAATATAATTACAATTTTATTTGTTTTTCCAATTTCTTTTATTTTTCACCAAAAGAGGAGATTATCAAAGACAAGAGGAAGTGCGGTGTAATTAATGGCAAAGTAAGGTAAATCAAAGGCAGTAGCATTATAGACATGCTAAAGTTACACATTGCAACATTTTTTTTTTTTTTTTTGTGACACAAGTTTTCTACCCCCTTCTTCTTTGTTGAGTTTCCTAGTTAGTGGAATTTGTTTCTTTTTTCCCTTTGTTGGAGGTGCATTTAATGGAAAATTTGTAAATGTTGAAATGCATCCATGAATTTTGTAAATGTTTAAATTAGTGTTCATCTTCATTTAGGGGTTCCTGTGCATCATGAGCCCCCTGTCTCAGTTCAATGTAGTTGCTTGAGTCCCCTATTCTCTCCATTATAAAAGTTAAGTATTTTTCTTTTCTTTATCTGCTTTGAATCTCTGACAAGTACTATTAATTTCAGTATCTCTTGAGGAATCGAATCTGGTGTGCAGATTCCTTTTACGCTCTTTTGGTTGCTTAGAAAATGGGGAAAAAGATGAAAAGAGAAACAAATTTTGATTTACTTGTGTAACATGAACCAAAGGTTATCAAAGTGAATTGCAAAAAATTCACCATACGAATAAGATTTGTGAAAAAGTTACATTCTGCTGTGGTGGCTGAATCGATTACCCACTTGATTGTGATAGAATCACAAAAATAAAAAACACAATAATCAATATTTTAAAGTTTTAAATTTAGCAAACAATTCTGTTACGCTACCTTGATGTGTCCAATCTCAACCCTAATCCCAAGTAAGCAAACAATTCTAAGCAATATTGTTGATGTTTCCCAACCTCATTTTGTTCTTTAATAATCATGAATGGGTCAATTTATTCTCATTTATCAATTTCCTAACATCTCTTTGTTTTATTGTTTATTGTTTATTGGGGGATAACATCTTCTTTTACCCTTTGCTTTTCTTTTTACTCTTTGTTTTCAAATCAAGTATGTATGGATATTAATGACAGGACTTTTAGTTTTAAATATTCTAATGTCCTCTACTTGTGCAGGTGGACTTACCACAATTTTCTTATCTCAAATCGTACAACTATTGCTGAGGATTATTTGATTGAATAAATCTTTATAGAACATAGATTTGTTGTCATGATTATTTGCAAGTTCCTTTTTCTAATATTGTTTTCATTCTTAATTTGAGATTTAGACCATCTCCATTACAATGCATAAAGCTTATGACATGTCAATAAAATTTAAAACTAACAATTTATAATTGTTATATTTATTTAGAGTTTTAAAGTTTTTCTTTTATGTTTTTTAATTTGAAATAAAGCTATAATGACGTAATTCTGTTACAATCGTTAATAATGTAATAAAAAACTCCATTACAATCATGTAATGGAGAGGATCAGAATCCCTTAATTTGATTTTTATTTAGCAGCTTTCTTAGTTGTAAAATTGATATAATTAAAATGATATGGATTAATTAAATTTTGAAAAATAATAATAGGGGTAAAATGAAATTTACTTCTACTAATTTGTGAGAATCTGTATTGGAAGATTAAAAATGGTAGAGTTGAGTGGTGTACATGGTAAGAGACAAGGTCAATTTTGTGGGATCTTCGACGGGTTCTGTGACCTGGTATTGATTTTCTTCTTTTATAATCGGGAAGATATCTTGAGAAACCCAATCCTCAGGCAATCGTCAAGAAGTGGTTTTTATGGGGGTTCAAGTCATTCAATTGTAATTACCCAAAAAAAAGTCATTCAATTGTAATTCACTGGTGAGTGGTTGAAATTGGTGCTAATTCATCCAATTTCGTTGATGGGTCTGACCATAATAATAATAGTTTGTTTGCAAGTAACCCTGAATTTTGTGCTTGGTTATTCAGCCACGTGAATTTTGCAAGCCGTTGTGAGTTCTTGAAAGCGCACCCCCAATGCTCATCTGGTGGATTCTTTGATTATACAATGTTTTTCTGTTGTGATTGTCATGAAAATGCATTTAGTTATGTAATATTGGGTATTTGGCTGGCGGCATTGTTATATCTATTGGGTCACATTGAAGATTACTTCTATTGTTCTTTGGAGAAGCTCTCAAGTCTATTGAGACTATCTCCAACTGTTGTCGGGGTGACTCCCCTTCCACTTGGAAATGGAGCTCCTGACGTGTTTGCAAGTATTGCTGCTTTTATGGGGCAGGCACTGGTGATGTGAGACTTAATAGTGTGTTGGGTGGGCCAGTGTTTGTTACTTGTGTCGTTGTTGGGA
Source organism: Camellia oleifera (assembly GCA_022316695.1). Lineage (NCBI taxonomy): Eukaryota > Viridiplantae > Streptophyta > Magnoliopsida > Ericales > Theaceae > Camellia > Camellia oleifera. The sequence goes on along the minus strand of CM039305.1, from coordinate 108,209,779 downwards.
CTGTTCCTCTTTGTGTAGCTGAGCAGGAAGTTCGGATTGATCGAAAATGTTTTATTAGAGGTATTCTTTCTTCATTGTTACTCTTGTATCACTTTCATTGATTTTGTATGTTGGTAAGGTGAATGTGGGGGGAGCCATCGCATTTGTCTTGATTTATGCCGTTTATGCATTTGCTGTTGTTGCAAATGAGATTTTGAGGAAACATGCATGGAGGTTGAAATTGGATGTTGTTACACCATTGCTTCCTGTCAAAGGAAGTGTGTTCTCTCAAGGGAACCAAGAGGATGACTCTATCTATAGAACTTTGCTTGATATGCACAGAATGTGATACAATCGTGTCCCGTAGTGCATTGCCTTAGTGGATGTGGGCATCAAATGTGACAATATATTCAAATCAGTTAGCTAAGGTGTCTGACAATGCCTGTGTGGGGCTGGATTGATGATGGCATAGAAACTGAGCACTCGTCATTCTCCTGCTCTAAATTATGTTCGATAATGGAGTTGCCTTTAACAGTGCCACGCCGGTTGACGATTCCTCTAGTTGAGGAGGAATCTTGTTCAAAAGTCTCTACACTGTAGGTAGTGCTTCACTTGATCCCATTCTTCTGGCATTTCTCTGGAGTACTCAAGACACTGTGGGTTCTAAAAGCAGAAAGGTTGCTTATTTGCTTGGTGTTTCCACTTGATTGTGCACTCGGTGTTCTTGGTTTTCAGTACACTAGATCAGATTGTCCACCTCAGAAGTTTTTACTTCCATGGGTTTTGGGTGGATTTTTATGAGTATCATTTGGTTCTACATGATTGCAAACGAGCTTGTTGCTCTGTTGGTAGGATTGGTGTAATTCTAGGGGTTAATCCATCAATCCTTGGATTAACTGTATTGGCATAGGGCAACTCGATGGGTGATTTAGTGTCAAAATGTTGCATTTTCAATGAATGGTGGGGATGGTGTGCAGATCACGTTGTCTGGATGCTTCCCTTCTCTGTGGCTTGATAGTAAATATGGAGATTATAACAAATTATAGCAATATGTGTAATTGCTGAAAAAAGGAAAGAAAGACTAGGTGACCAAGCACAATTCTTAAAGAAAATGATGTGCCGACTCTCCAAAATCTGGTTAAGTAGACAACCATAATGGCCAAATACAACATAAATATTTCAACAAATTTTTTTTTATTGCCAAAACGTATTTTGTGATTGAGATTCTAAAAATATTTGCATCTAACACAGGTAATAATTATTTAAAACATCAGAAATCACAATAGGTTGTATATATATTTTTTTCATATCAAATTTTTCTTGACCTTTTCACAGGTGTCATGCATTCAATAAGTCAAAAGAATCCCAACTCCAACCCAAGAATTGCACCCATTTTGGCATTGATGCACTCACTTAACTGGTTAACCCCTAATCCATTCTAGGTTCATAAAGAACGAATACCAAATTAACCCAAAAGTTATATTTTGCCAAATTGCATTCTTGGTTTGTTTGTAGCCCTACGCAAAAAGCTATTTAACAAGCTCAGTTAAAATTACAATAAGCATGAGGTCAGACCAACATTCACAAACTCAATAGGCAAGCTAAACTCAGGCACCTCCATCCAAATTCTAAAAAGGCAAACTTTAACATCCCAGTTATCGGTTCAACTCAACTTCTGTGTATGGAACACACAAAGCATACCCTTAGGTAACATGCCTTTTGACTCCAACATCTCGGCACGAGCTTGAGCTACTTCAGTTTTAATTTGTGAAACAATAGCTTCATGCTCAGAAATTGAAAGAGGAACACCATTTTTTGCAGTGACAGCTTTGGCCACTTTATCCTTCATCTTCTGCTTCAATTGTTTCTCCTGTACATATTATTAAATTTAAAATAAAAGCACTATAAAAGACATTATTCTATGCTCCTAAATTCAGAAGTCCATAGTTTTTTCTACCTTATGCTTTGCCGCAACAACTCTTTCTTTTGATTCCTTCACCTTTTCAGCAAATTTTGAATTCTGGTCTTCTATCCAACTCCTTATTTTTCTGCAAGGAAAAATTATGTATTTTCCCATAACATTTTGTGATGCAAGGGGGGGAAATTTGAAGACTCGAACAAAGAAAAAGTGAAAAACCTTAGAACTTACGCAGTGCAAAGAAATTCATCACAAAGAAAATTTATTAGTCTAAGCTTTGATTAGGAGTCTAAACTATCATAATCATTAGCTTCCCTACCAAACCGCTCCAACGTCAGCTTTTTCAATAGATAAGGGGATCCGGAGGCACGATTTTGTAGGGAATTCAGCTATGAATCTTTGCCAACTTTTGGAGTTATCACTGGAGAGCTAAACAGAGAACACAATAGATATGAGAATATTTACCCACTACAAGGAATTTGATTAGCTACATGAGTTTAGTGCGGAGGTTTATACTTCTCTCCCAAGTCCTTTTGTATCAAAGTCAGCAATTGGATATGAAAATGGACAAATGGAGATAATCTTCCTCTGACCCACGACCCCCATGTATTAGTTCATAAAGTACATCTTCGGGCTCCCCTTCCTTCAAATCAAGAATCTATCTAAGGAGAATGGGTAATGTAAAAAGTGAGATAAAAAATGACATGCTACTGAAAGCTTAATTTTGTTACTAATCTACAAAAGTATTATCAATAAAGAGAAACAAGGCAACAAATCAACCAAACATTTAAGTAGTAAATGGTGTATATTTATAGCCATTGTCTGTCAAAATCATATCAGTAAAAGCTTAACAAATATGCGAAGTACAAAGAATAATAGGCACTACTAGTCATCAGTGTTATGTACCTCATGTTTGAGAACAGTTGAGTGACAAGAACAGGATAACAGTAAACATCAAAAAACTTAAAACAGAATAGATGCATAGTAAAACATCAAAGCGAATGCAAATTGTGCTTTATCTATGGACCCGACTAAGAACTAGAAATGTACTCTGTCATATCACTTCTCTCAACTAACAGAGCATATACCATTATTCAACAACTAGTTTTACTGGAGTGGTTGAAATGCCAAACAAAACCTTGATACTGCAAGTAATATCAACAGATGCTAAGTTGCAATTTTTTCCTGCTACAAAAAGACGTAAAGTTCACTTGCCTCATCAAAAGCAGCACAGAAGCTTCCGGTGGTAGGTCAATTCCAGCAACAGTTGTCAACTCAGTGCCCTGAGGCAATGGGATGTCCGGATCAATGTCCTTGTTTTGGAACTTCATAGCATTTGTTTGTTTTCTGCAATGCCTTCCTTCTTTATTCTTTTCATGTTTAATCAAGTTTAGATGAAACTCCCTTAGAAATCCTTGTTTCCAGTTTCTTTTCCTCTTCTACAACTCCTACTGTTTGACTAGTTTTGACCTTTTTCTTGGAGACTCCATTAGAAATTCGAGACCATTTGGTACTAGTCTCCTTCAACATAATCCCATCAATCGAGTTGCCTTCTTGTATGTGTTGGCCCAACGTCAATGCCTTTTACAATCTTTTTAATACCAAAATTTTCAGGGCCTTTAGCATGAAGAATCTCTAAAACAGAGGAAAAATTAGTTGTCCTGGCTGTGTGCACAAGCATACCAGTGGGTTGGTGTCCTTGCTTCTTCCTGAAAAGAAAATAATTTGAGATTCACCACCAAAATAAACACTAACCTGCAGAAACTGCAGTTGCAGATGCCTCTGCACTTCGGACAATTCCAGTCCTCCAAAAATGCCACGTCTTCTGTGTGCACAAGCATATCTGTTCTAAGATCAATGTGAGCTACTTAAGCCCACATGGAGAGAAGCTAAGCTTTTGGCCCATTTGTGAGGGAGTATATAAACTCCATTTGTTGCTAGAAAATCTAAGAGAGAAAGAAAGAAGTTGCAGTCCAAAACAGAGAAGAAAAAGGGCTTCAAAGTGTTTTGGAAGATTCTTCCCAAATCTGATCAAAGACTCCAATCGGCAAGCATCCATGGTCCGATTGAGCTGAAATTTAGTGAGTGGGTTCTTGACTCAAGGCTCTAAAATCTGAACGGTGGAGGTTGGTTTTAGAGAATTCTGTAACAGCTTTTGGGTTCTGGAACAGCCCCCTATTTTTGGTGAGATCTCTCTTTTTTTTGTTGCCAAGAATGTTTATTTCTTGAGTATGTATCTTTGTTGTTTGCCTCTAATTATAGCTAGAGATAACTTGTTGTACATCCATTATTTGTTGATAGTGGAGATTTTGGTAGACTACGGTCCCGTGGTTTTTCATTCTCACACCGAGGAGGTTTTCCACATAAAATTGCTCATGTATTTTTGTGCATGTGCCTTTGATTCCATTTTGTTATATATTTTTTGCTCTATTTAATTGCTTCCTATCAAATTCACATAAAGAGGGAGAATATTTTATTTTCGCTAATTTGTGTTTGATTTGGGTTGTCGAATCGGTGTTTGTTTCTCCCATCAAAGTGGTATCAGAGTTAGGTTCATATTGTTGAGTATTTTGTGCTAAATGATGGAAGCTAATTTGAGTAGAATGGTTACTTCGAATGGCTCTAATTATCACACTTGGAAAGGAAAAATGGAAGACCTTCTTTATGTGAAGCAATTTCATTTACCAGTGTTTGCTACTGAGAAGCCGGATAGTAAATCTGATGAAGAATGGACTTTGTTGCACCAACAAGTATGTGGATACATTAGGCAGTGGGTGGATGATAATGTTTTGAACCATATTAGTGGAGAGACACATGCACGCTCACTTTCGAACAAAACTTGAACAGTTGTATGCCCGAAAAACTAGAAACAATAAAATGTTTCTAATAAAGCAATTGATGACTTCGAGATACCAAGATGGAACTCCATTGACAGATCACTTGAACACATTCCAAGGAATAATTAATCAGTTGGCTGGGATGGGTATCAAGTTTGATGATGAGGTATAGGGGTTGTGTTTACCTGGTATATTGCCTGATTCTTGGGAGACATTCAGAATGCCATTATCTAACTCGGCCCCAGATGGTGTAACCAATATGGATCTGGCTAAGAGTAGTGTTTTAAATGAAGAGATGAGAAGAAAATCACAGGGATCCTCTTCACAGTCAGAGGTTTTGGTTACAAAAATGAGAGAGAGAAGTAAGAGCAGAGGTCCTAAGAACAAATATAAAAGCATAAGCAAGTCCAACAAGTTTGCTAATGTTGAGTGTTATCATTGTGGCATGAAAGGCCACATCAAGAAACATTGCAGAAAATTGAAAAGAGAGAACAAGGAGAGAGTGAATGAGAAAAAGAACAATGATGATATAGCGACCCCGGTCCTTCCCCATTTGGTTGTTGTATCTGGACTTAGGCTACGTGGAGCTTGTGGTTGTATATATTTTGTTGTCATCCTTCAATTCCTTATTTTTGAGTTATAGGATGCGTTGGGTAAGTTTGTAACAGGTTTGGTGAGTTTTGAAACAAATGGTTGCTGCCCAGATTTTGGTGTCTTCGCTCGAGGACTTTTCGCTTGAGCGAGCTCTTTGTTTCAGATCCTTCGCTCGAGCCAGGGTTTGTTCGCTGGAGCGAGAGTTGAGTTTTGTATCTGGTGGCTCGAGCGAGAAGTCCTTCGCTCGAGCTTGTGTCTGCGACTGATTCTGGACCTGAGAGCTTCAATTCTTAGCTTGAGCGAGCTTTCCTTCGCTCGAGTGAGCGAGGTGTATATTTTGAGTTTCTTCGCTCGAGCGAGCATTCTGTCGTTCGAGCATGCTTCTGGGTTGCAAACCTGAAGCATCATATTGTTGGCTCGAGCGAGACTTTCTTCGCTCGAGCGAGTATTCTTTGTGTCTTGTCGCTCGAGTGACCAATCCTTCGCTCGAGCGAGCCTGTGTTATATTAGTAGGCAGCAGCGGGATTACACTTCACTTTTTCACCTCTTTTATTTTGCAAACCCTAGAATCCGAGCTCTCTCTCTCTCTCTCTCTAGGGTTTCATCTCCCTTTAGTGGGTTTCTACCCTAAGTTCTTTGTAAGAAAGATAGAGGGTGTTGAGAGCTTCCTTTTAATCTGAAAAATCTTGGATTTGGAGCACTTTGGTTTTTAGTCATCTCCTCCATTTGAGCTCTCATTTCGAGGTAGGGATATCCTACTCCATCTTATGAGCTTTGTCTTTAAATTTTGACATTTTGATATGTTGGGGTTGTTGAGTAATTTTGGAAAAGTTAGGGTTTGTTGTGTAATTAACAAAAGAGGGGTTTTCAAATATTAAAACCTATGTGGATGTAAGTTGTTGAAAATTGGAATTAATGTTGTTGTATTGGTGAAATCAAACCTTAGGGTTGATACGTGAAATATGGAAAAATGCCCTAATTATTATGATAAATTAATTTGTATAATTAATTTTGGGAAATGAGAAATTGAGTTGAGAATATTGAAATTGGAAGATTATGGGATTAAATGGTGTAGTTGGATTAATTTATCACTCACCTATGAAAATGTTGATATTATATCTAATTGACGCATTTATTATCTGTTTAGAAATAACTGCTTTGGGCTATCAGTGGAGGATAGTCTTGATTGTTGTAGACACTGCATGTTGATTAGGGAAAACCAAAACTAATCACATCGAGTATGTCATTGAATATGGCGGTTGGAATAATACATCAAACTTATGTATTGATTAATCTTGTATATGATATGTGTTTATATACATTGTGTTGTGTCGGAGGAGATAGGGGATGTACTCCACGGTTTAAGGGAAGATAGGGGATGGACTCCTAAACTGGACATTGTTTGGGCGGAGATAGAGGATGTACTCCATCGATACAGTAAATATGTGTATCTATTGAGGTATTGATATAGCAAATCTGTATATCATACATGAAGTATGGAAGTATTTGTATTGAGAATGATACAGTAATTACGTGTATCTATTGTGAAGAAAGAAAGGCTTGATATGAATTGTTATCCCAAATTGAAATGAATGTACTATTAATATGAGATGTAACCTCATTTAAATTATCAGGCCAGGTTCTGAGCCACGTTTATGAAATGATTTGTGTAAGTAAAGGAATATGAAATGAAACATGGACTTTATGTCATGGAAATGGATTATATTTTAATATGGTTCATAAGTGTTAACCATCTATCAAATGCTATTATTTTAGTCATTGTTTATAGTTGGTTTAGTATATTTCTATGGGCTGTGGCTCACCCTATATGGGACATCATTTTCAGGTACAGATGGTATGCCACCTCCAAGGACGTAGCTTGGGAGGCTAGAGGCTGAAGGACTTTTTGTTGTTTTGTTATCTTTTGATGTATTACATGTAAATTCAAGCTAAGGGCTTAATATGTATTTGGGTTAGTACCCTCTTTTGTGACCAAGTATTGGCTTGGAAAGTTGTAAGCCCATAGGGCATCTACTTTTGTTGTCAACATGTAATACATTTGTAAAGACTACTCTGATGAATGGAAAAATGATTATTTCTTTTATATCAATGCATGTCAGGAATGTGGGACTTTATGTATTTTTATGAGGGTGTGACAGATGAAAAGGTTGATGATCGTGTTGCCATTGTTACTTCAGAAGACTTCTTAATCGTTTATGATGATGATGTCGTTAATATTGCATGCCAAGACACTAACTGGGTAATTGATAGTGGCGCCTCCATTCATGCTACATCTTGAGAGGAATTTTTGACTTTCTATACACTTGGTGACTTTGGGACAGTAAAGATGGGAAATGATGGCTTGGCCAAAATCATTGGTATTGGAGATGTATGCTTGGAGATGAATAATGGCACAATGTTGGTTCTTAAAGATGTAAGGCATATTCCTGACATCTTCATGAACTTGATTTCTGCAGGTAAACTTGATGATCAGGGGGTATTGCAACACCTTCAATGATGGTCAATGGAAGCTCACTAGGGGTGCTATGGTTGTAGCTCGAGGCAAGAAGTTTTATACTTTATACATATTGCAAGAAAGACTCTCCAAAGGCATTATTAATGCAATGGAAGATGACTTGACAGTAGAGTTGTGGCACAAGAGGCATGCCCACATTAGTGAAAAAGGCTTGACAATATTGGCTAAAAAGAATCTTTTGTCTGGAATGAATAGTGCACACTTGAAAAGATGTACTCATTACTTGGTAAGAAAACAGAACAGAGTTTTCTTCAAAAGTTTCCCTCCTTTAAGAAAACATGATATACTTGACTTAGTATATTCAGATGTTTGTGGCCTTATGATGACGAGAACACTTGGTGGCTCCCTTTACTTTTTGACCTTCATAGATGATCATTCAAGAAAGTTGTGGGTGTATACCTTGAAAAGAAAAGATCAAGTATTGGATGTGTTTAAACAGTTTCAAGCCTTGGTTAAGAGACAAACTGGGAGGAAGCTAAAGTGCATCAGAACAAATAATCGAAGAGAATACTCAGGCCCCTTTGATCATTATTGCAGACAACAAGGTATTAGGCATCAAAAGACACCTCCAAAGACTCCACAGTTGAATGGCTTGGCTAAGAGGATAAACAGGACACTGGTTGAAAGAGTGAGATGTTTGCTTTCATAGGCACAATTACCAAGATCCTTTTGGGTTGAGGCTTTGAGTATAGTTGTACATGTTCTTAATATCACACCATATATTCCTCTTCAGCTTGTTGTACTAGACAAAGTTTGGACATGTAAGGATGTTTCCTATGATCACTTACGTGTCTTTGGATGTAAGGCATTTGTGCATATTCCAAAAGATGAGAGGTGTAAGCTCAATGCGAAGACCCGACAGTGTATCTTTCTAGGCTATGGCCTAGATGAGTTTGGCTACAAGTTATATGATCCAGTTATCAAGAAACTAGTGAGAAGCTGAGATGTTGTGTTTATTGAAGATCAAACTATACAAGATATTGAGAAAGCAGAGAAAACAATGTCTTGGTATGGTGATGGTCTAGTTGACTTGGATCCGGTTCTGTTGATAGATTTGCCTGCACAGGTTGAACATGATGTTCAAGATAACCAACAAGGTCTAGGTAAAGCAAATGACCCCTTACAAGTTGAGACAAGTGATAAGACTCTTGATCAGTTGCCAACACCAAAGATACCACCAGATGTTCTAACCAGGAGGTTTGCTAGAGACCGACATCCTTCCACTTGGTATTCTGTAGATGACTATGTGTTAATGACTGACGAGAGAGAGCCCGAGTGTTATGCAGAAGCCATGGAAGATGACCATAAGCTGGACTGGGTTGATGCGATGCAATCATTGCATGACAATCACACTTTTAAGTTGGTGAAGTTGCCTAAGGGCAAAAGAGCTTTAAAGAACAAGTGGGTGTACAGGGTGAAACATGATGAACTCACTTCACAACCACGATACAAAGCTAGACTAGTTGTTAAAAGATTTAGTCAGAGAAAAAGGCATTGATTTTGATGAAATCTTCTCACCAGTTTTGAAAATGTCTTCCATTCGTGTAGTTCTTGGCTTAGTCGCTAGTCTAGACTTAGAGATTGAGCAAATGGATGTGAAAACTACCTTACTTCATGGTGACTTGGAGGAAGAGATTTACATGGAACAAGCAGAGGGTTTCAGAGTGAAAGGAAAAGATGATTATGTGTGTCAGCTAAAGAAAAGTCTTTATGGTTTGAAGCAGGCACCCTGACAGTGGTATAAGAAGTTTGAGTCAGTTATGAGGGAGCAAGGCTACATGAAAACTATTTCTGACCATTGTGCATTTGTGTAGAAATTCTCTGATGATGATTTTATTATTTTATTGCTCTATGTTGATGACATGTTGATTATTGGCAGAAATCCTTCAAGAATTAACAAATTGAAGAAGCAACTAAGCTAGTCCTTTGCCATGAAGGACTTGGGGCCAACAAAGCAAATTCTTGGTATTAGAATTTATCGAGACAGAAAAGAGAAGAAATTGTACATGTCACAAGAGCAGTACATTAAAAAAGTGCTTGAAAAATTCAACATGAACAATGCTAAAGTGGTTAGTTCACCTCTTGCTACTCATTTTAAGTTAAGCACTAATCAAAGCCCTTCTACAAATAAAGAGAAGGAAGATATGGAAAGAGTTCCATATGCCTCAACTGTAGGAAGCTTAATGTATGCAATGGTCTCCACAAGGTCAGATATAGCTCACAAAGTTGGTGTAGTTAACCGTTTTCTTTCAAATCCAAGAAGAGAGCATTGGAATGCAGTAAAGTGGATAATGAGATATCTTAGAGGCATTTCCAGGTTGACACTTAGTTTTGGAAGTGGAAACCCAATTTTAGTTGGCTACATTGATGCAGATATGGCACGAGATGTGGATACCCGTAAGTCTACTTCAGGTTATTTGATCACTTTCTCAGGTGGAGTTGTTTCTTGGCAGTCGAGGTTGCAAAAATGTGTTGCACTTTCTACAATAGGGGTAGAGTTTATTGCAACAACAGAAGCTTGTAAAGAGTTGCTATGGATGAAAAAGTTCTTGACGGAGCTTGGTTTCAAACAACAACAATATGTGTTGTTTTGTGATAACCAAAGTGCTATTTTGCTTGGCTAAGAACTCTACATTCCATTCGAGATCAAAACACATCGACGTGAGGTGCCATTGGATAAGAGAAACTCTTAATCATAAGTTGTTAGAACTTGGAAAAATTCATACTGATGATAATGGTTTTGATATGTTAACAAAAGCTTTATCAAGAGAGAAGCTTGAGACTTGTTGTTCGATCACTGGGATGGAGATTCCCCCCTCATAGTCGAGAAGGGGGAGATTTGTTGGGTTGGGTTTCCCTCCTTTGTGGAGGATGGCCCATTTTGGTAAAGCCCATGTGAGCTACTTAAGCCCACATGGAGAGAAACTAAGCTTTTGGCCCATTTGTGAGGGAGTATATAAACTCCATTTTGTTGGGTGCCTCTATTTACACACCACATTTGGTCTCAAGGTACACCACTACTCAGTTCACACCTTTAATAATTTAAAAAAACACAATTTTTCTCAACACACACCACAACGTTCCATTTTTGCCCTTAGTCTCGCACCAATTAGTACACACCTCAAATTCAAATTCAAAAAAAAAAAAAACCTAACTGTTAGACACTTACCACCTGCGGCAACAGCCATCACTGGCAACCACCATCAACACCAACCATGGCCATTGTTGTCCACCATTCCTTCCGTCTTCGCAATTGTCGCTGCCTACTTCCAAGTTCCGTAAATCACCTCCATTTCCAGAGACCCACCACTTTGTAGATCGCCGCCACTGTCTTCAACCCTTCCCTCCTTTCTTGCATTTGCCGCTACCTCCTCAGCCCCGTCGTCGCCTCCTTTCATAGATCACCTTCACCGTTGTCAACCCCTCTTCTCACTCGCGCTCTGCCACTATCCCTTTCCTAGCCCAGCCGCATCTCCCTTCCATCACCAACTCCGCAACCCACCACCTTGCAAATCGCTAGAATACAGATAGAGAGAGAGAGAGAGAGAGAGAGAGAGAGAGAGGGAGAGACGGCGAGGGTTTGTGGTGATGGGGATTCGTCAGCGCTGGAGAGGGGCGACGAGGCAGCGGTGGTGAAATGGAGGCAACTGCAACAATGGTGGCTAGGGTTAGGGTTTGGATGTTGTATATTCAACTAAGGTGTGTATTGATATTCTTCTGTGGTCATTTTGGTCATTTTAGATAAGGTCATTATTGTAATAAAAAATAACCAATTAATGGCATGTTTTGAGACAAAATGTGGTGTGTAAATAGAGGCACCCCCATTTGTTGCCAGAAAATCTAAGTGAGAAAGAGAGAAGTTGTGGTCCAAAACAGAGAAGAAAAAAGGCTTCAAAGTGTTCTGGAAGATTCTGCCCAGATCTGATCAAAGACTACGATCGGCAAGCATCCATGGTCCGATTGAGCTGAAATTTGGTGAGTGGGTTCGTGACTCAAGGCTCTAAAATCTGAACGGTGGAGATTGGTTTTAGAGCATTCTGTAGCAGCTTTTGGGTTCTGGAACTGCCCCTTATTTTTGGTGAGATCTCTCTTTTTTTGTTGCCAAGAATGTTTATTTCTTGAGTTTGTATCTTTGTTATTTGCCTCTAGTTATAGCTAGAGAGAACTTGTTGTACACCCATTATTTGTTGATAGTGTAGATTTTGGTAGACTACGGTCCTGTGGTTTTTCATTCTCACACCGAGAAGGTTTTCCATATAAAAATTGCTCGTGTGTTTTTGTGCATGTGCCTTTGATTCCATTTTGTTTTCGTTTTTTTTTTTTTTTTTTTTTTTTTTTGTGCTCTATTGATTGCTTCCTAACAGATTCACATAAAGAGGGAGAATATTTTATTTTTGCTAATTTGTGTTTGATTTCGGTTGTTGAATCGGTGTTTGTTTCTCCCATCAATACACACATCAAAAAATAAACTACTAAGACCATCTCCAACGGTTCATCAAACCCAGTATCAAATTCAAAATTTGATGAAAAAGCTACTGTTCACTGCTCCAACGGTTGCACCAAATCGATATCAAAATGAGATTTCACAAAACATTTCATCAAACTGAGAACAGGCGAAGCATTTCACCAAATCACTGTTACTGACCGTTGGGTTATAACAACCGGTCGACCAGCCGGTTGACCAACCGGTCAACCAGTAAAAGATTCAAACAGTTCAGAAAAAAAAGTTCAAACCGTTACAAAAAAAAAAAGTTCAGAAAGTTCAAAAAAAAAGTTCAGACAATTCAAAAAAAAAAAAAAAAAAAAAATTTTTGCCTAACCGATCAACCGGCCGGTCGACCACCCGGTTGTCCCGGGACAGATTTGGTGAAAGGTGAACCGTTGGAGCATGTGATACCAGATTTGGTGAAATGAGTCATTTTTTACTCAAATTTGATGAAAAATCTGATTCACCATTGGAGATGCTCTAAATCACAAGAAGCACATCATTGTATATAACCTGTTCCAGAGGCATTTGTGACAAAACTTGATAGTACATGGCTTGTCTTTCTTCAGATTCTTGCAGGCAGCCACAAAATCTATGGTTCTATGACGACACTAAAATGTAAAATAGTTCAATTATAAGAACAAAAATGAGATCCTAAAGAATGAAAAAGAACCATAACGGTTCACTGGCTAAATAGGAACTTGAAAGGAAAATCCTTCTCTGAAATGGTTCTTGAATAGTTTGCTAGATTACAAATTCCAGACCAGATCAAACTTTTGCTGCAGTGGTTATGACATTTGGCCTGAGAGGATTTGCAAGATTTTTCAAATTGAACATATAGACTATAATGTGACATGTCAAAAGATGTTATAGATTGCCCAAGGTACTGGGAGTATGTGGCATTAGTATAATGACATCAGTTCCCTAATTGTAATTTGTTTGTTAATGGTATTCTGTAACTAATGCCTTGCGTTGAGTTTATTTCTGAGTTTCACCTCAATGTTATGGTTCTGTTTTCTTTTTCTTTCTTTTTTGCCTTTTTCTTTTATGTTTATCATTCAAAAGTTAGTCATGCCTTAAATTTAGAGTTCAATTAAGAAAGTAGGCCCTCAATGTACATTTTTCTCCATTAACAAAAATGAAATCTAAACAAGCAACAAAGTTATTATTAAAAAAATAAAGAAAAAAAGTGGATGTTGAACTTGCATTACTAGGTTGTGTGGACCTAACAATTATGGCTAAAAAATGAATGATAGACTTGCCCTAGGAAAAATCAAAACAAAAAATTCTGGTATTCAAAAATAAAAAATAAAGATCTCAAAACACATCTTGAAATAATTACATGGCTAAGAGAGCAAAATTTCTTTATACCAATATTATGTTACCAGAAACACAAGACCGTTTTAGTTATGCAGAACAAAACGGAAACATTATACACCAAATGCTCTAAAATGTGACATCATAGGAGTAGACTTTTATAGATTATACTACCAGAAATTGAGATACTTCTAGAGAAATTTCATTTTAACAATCAGGCATTTAACAAATTATAGTCTATTTTTCTTCAAATTAATCATATAAAACACATTTATAAGAGTATTATGCTCATTTTTTAAAACATTTTGGCGTACCAAACTCCACTCTCCTTAGATTTTAATTGATTACATTTGTGTTTTTTTCCTCCTAAAGAAACCTTTAAGGAAATAAAATGGAAAATTTTTTTGGATCGTTTTGACTCGCTAAATTCACCACTTTAGAACAAAATTGTGCCACTTTTAAGAATGTATGTTCCAAAGCGCAAATCACTAAGGACTAAGGTATTAGTGTTTTTTGGTAACATTGTTCCAAAACCAGATCCAAATTACATTAGTACTACTGCTAGATCAAAAAAATTATTTTGTTCCTTCATTTTCATTGATTTTCTATTAAATCCTAAAGGGTTGCTAGACTTGTACTCATGCATGCCCCTAGTACTAGGTCTTTGGCTTACAAGATTGATGCTATCAATATTAGCTAAGGCCAACACCCCCTACTAAGTTTGTTTGTTTGTTTTTTTTTTTTTTTTCTTTTTAAAAAAAATAATAATAATAACAAATGAATTTGAGAATATATAGAAAGACAGGGAGATGAGAGACTCGTTAATTGATCAAAAAAGAAGTGTATAGTTCTTTCAAAAATAAAAGGGGTACTTACGTGTGGGTCTTAATAAGTGGACTTATTGTCTAATAGGTCCTATAGAAAAAATTTGCCATAAAAAAAGTCACTAATTGTAAGTTTTAGCGATAATTTATAAAAATCATGACAGAAAAAGTCACTAATTGTTAATTTTTAGCGACATATATAAAAAATTTTCACAAAAATTATTTTTAGCGACAATTTTATCAAGACTTATTTTTAATCAGACTTGATGGGAATTAAGTCCAATTATTAGGACCTATTGGTAGTTTACCCAAAATAAAAACAATGGTTTGTAAATGAAAATAGAAATTAATGTTCAAGCGCATTGGGCAGCACCCTTCTAGCACCAGGTATAAGTTCCAATTCGAAATATTGAAAAGGCTTAGTTGGAACATAGTGAGAGTGGAAATTACTTCAATGAACCGGCAAGTATGTTATGCTACCAAAAAGGTTACAGGACTTGATTTCACACACTGGCAAAAAAAAGTCAGTGACCAAGTCGATACAAGCACATCAGTTTTTCTAAAATTAACTTTATAGATGTTGAGTTTTAACATCTGTAACTTCAGCTGTGGAGAATTGTACCTACCCTGTTACTATACGTACACTTTTGGTTGTAAAGACAACGTGCAAAAGGAAAAACGTAAATCTTGAAGCACTGAATTTTATTTTTTGAAACCGGTAAATCCAAAGTTTCAAAGTCTGCTATCTCGAAAACACCCATATGTCTCGAATCATATGAATTGTTCATTCAAAAGGCCAAACCAACCTAGACTAATGGATTCAAATTTCTGTCCTCTATTCCTCTCATTTGTCTAAATAACCAAACAAGACAATTAATGGGTTTTCTGGAATTTTCTATATAGTTCTGTTTGTATTTTCCCATCACACTCTGCTTGGTTGCCCAGAAAACGTCAAAACACAACCACAAATTAATGTAATAAGACCAATAAAATTTATACAAAAGAATCCTAACAACCTTGTTTTTTTGTTGAACAACTTAAAAGTATTAACAAAAACAAAACTTAAAACCCAAAAAAAAATAAAAAAATACTAATAATGACATGCGGACTAGCTATGTATATCTTTCCAAGGCCTTTCATTCTTCACCTCGATTTCCTTTTTGTCAACAAAATTTTTCCAGTACCAGTGCCCTCTACACACTTGTGACATTTCCTCGATGGGTATATTATTGTACGAAGAAGATGACGAAGAGGCTCAAGATTAGCACTAAACCTGCAAAGATGATGAATAGGCCGAATTTGACCATGCAAAGAGCAGCAAGGAAGACTTGGGCAACGAGGAAAGTGAATGACATATTCACAGCCACGACGATACTCTACGCGGATGACCGAATCTCAAGAGGGAAGATTTTGCTAGGCACCAACCATCCTAGAGGACCCCATGAAAATGCAAAAGCTGTGACGAAGATGCAGATGCAACATACTAGGATGCTTGAATATATAGGATTCCCAAATCAAAAGCATCTCCTGTTACTCCAAATTTAGCGCAAATAAGAACTGCTACTACACTCTGCATATATAAAAAATATATATATAAGTAAAAAATTTAGCGTGTAATAAAATAGTGCAAATACAATACTAGTGTTTTTTATAAACTTGAAAATTTGGACACAAAATCAATACATAAATAGAAAGATGATGGAGAAAAAGAATTGGTTGCAAGGATTACCTGAAACACAAGCATGATGCCACCTCCCCATAGCAACAGGGGTTTCCTTCCCCACCTATCAGTCCCAAAAACAGAGATAAATGTCGCAAGAACATTCACACCACCGGTGATCATGGCCGATGCAAGCGAAGTTTTGCTCTAGAACCCAACGGTCTTGAACAGCACAGGAGCGTAGAACATAACTACATTAATCCCAGTGAGTTGTTGAAACATCGGAATCAACATAGCTAAACAAAGTTGAGGCCTATACTTGCTCATCAATAGGTTCCTCCATGGGTGTTCCACTTCCTTTGAGGCTGCACCTGCATCCACCAGATCGTTGAACTCAGGTTGGACATGGGCAACTCCGAGGATGCGCTGGAGCTGCTTCTTGGCTTCGAAGTGGCCTCTCTCGATGAGGGAGTTTGGGGTTTCGGAGACCCAGAGAGATGAGAGGATCATGAGGACGGCTGGAACAGCCGCGCCACCTAAGCTGATGCGCCAGCCCAAGTTGCCCTTAATCATGTTGGTGAAGTAGTTGACAAGGCCGGCAATCAGAATGCCAATTGTGATGAATAGTTGGAAGCAGACGTTGAGGGTTCCGCAGTATCTGTGTGGAGCCATCTCTGATACAAACAGTGGCACTGACTGTAATTTGAAACAGACAAGTTAGAGGATGTGATGTGGCTGAAACTAATTAATTTAGAATTTATTAAATTATTAAATACAAACTGAGAGGGTAATTTATGTGTAAATTGGGCCGAGCTGGGCCGTTATGGGCCTCAGTGCGAAGAGCTGAGTAAAAAGGCCATAAAGTCACTCCGGTTTTGAAGAGGCTTAAAGTTAGTCCGGTCCTAAGCCCAGAAGTTAGTCCGGTCTGATGGAGGCTTAATGTTACTCCGGTCGAAGGATACTTTGTTGTTAGACTGGTTTAAAGGTGCTTTGAGTTTATACTGGTCATGGCGCAGTGTAACTAGCTCAGTCTAAACCGTGCTGAGAGTTAGTTCGGTTTTGGGCATGCCATGGTTTGTGGAAGAGGAACTAAGGACAGTATAGTTCGGTTCATTCTGCGGCTAAGTATAGCCATGCTTACTTCGGTCATGGTAATCCGGTCAGAATACAACCATCTCACTTGGTTTAAGCAGTGAGGGGGGTGTTGAAGGATAAGCATGATCTTTCAGGAGTATGAATCCTAGGAGGACTCTACATGTAGAAGTAAGAGTCCTACTCGGATTATGCCACACGAAACCTATAAAAGCTCACAAACATCACCTATGGAGAGGCAACGCAACTTTGATTCCCGAATACACAGAGCTTTTGTCTATTTGTCTAGTTTACTGACTTAGGCATCGGAGAGGTTTCCGGCACACACCTGCCGGCCAGCTCACGTTTGTATTTTCAGGTAGTAGAACGACGTCGTACGGAAGAGCGCAGACTTGATCAACAGGATTATACGAGAAGGTTTATTTCTTTCCTGTACAATTGGCGCCGTCTGTGGGAATACAGACAAGAACAAAGCCTCTTGATCAAGCTTTTCCTCTTAAGAATCAATGGCGCACAATGAAGATTTGCCACAGTCCGCCATTGACGGACAAACACCAGACGGGGGTGCGAGGCACGAAGGTCTACCTCTCATCCCTCCTATGGGGGATTTAGAGCCACAAAGACAGAATCCTAGGAGGGATACGAGAGGGAGAAGGCGGACTAACAGCCCTCGTCACTCCCGTTCATAGAGTCCAAAAAGACAAAGGCGGAGGATTGATCCTCAAACTTTGGAGGATCGCGTCAAAGAACAGGACGAATTGATATGACGAATGGCGGCGGACATGGAATCTCTAAAGCGCCAGGTGAAAGGAAAAGGAGTGGCGACAGGAGAGGGGCGTACAAACAAGACGCCCCCTCGCCACTCGGAAAATCATAATAGGAATACCACACCCTCACAAGCAGAGAGCAGAAGCCTCAGGGCAGGCGATACTCAATCTAGGTCTTTCAGAACTCATCACTCCAAGTCTGAGAGGACGAAATCTAAAAGGTCGTACACTGAAGGAAGCACCTATTGGCCCTCACATACGCACCAAACAAGATCCAGACAGACGGAGTTGCCTAGATCATCCGACCTACGAACCATGCTCGAAGAAAAGGCATGATGGAAGGAGGACGCCAGGGCACGCAATCCACACAGAGTTTCTGCCTTACAGCGGTTGGCTCCTCGGACGTATGGAAGCGTCGAGGTTGGAATGCCAATACCACGCCCTGCCTACGAACCAACGGACAAGGCACTTGCAAGGCTGTAGACCTCACCGTTCGTTCTGACGATTGAAAACGCGCCCCCACCATCAGGCTTCCTTCAGCCCAAATTCACTACATATGAGGGAAAGACGAACCCCTACTCACACTTGAGCCACTTTCGCCAGGTCATGGCAATATACCGGCGAAACGAGGCTTTAATGTGCATCCTCTTCCCATCTAGCCTTGGCGATCTAGGCTTGACTTGGTTCGAAAAACTTCCAAAAGGCAGCATAGCCTCCTGGGCGCAATTGGCGGAAACGTTCGTCACAAGGTTTCGAACGAACACCAAAACCCCGGTGGAGATCGATCAGCTGCTCTCCATCGACATGGGCGATAAGGAGACCTTAAGATCCTATAACAGTCGCTACTGGGAGACCTTCAACCAGATTGGAGACTGTCCCACCAATCTCGCCATTGCACAATAAAAGAGAGGCCTTCCAGTCGGGAACAGACTTAGGGACTCAATCACCATGACACCACCCCTCACCATGGAAGCCTTGATGGAGAGAATGCATCAGCACATCAGGGTGGAAGAGGATAGCGCACGTGCCAAAACAAAATCTGGCACGACCACAGTACCAGAGAAGAAGGCCTCAGCAAAGGTCAACGCGGTAGACCGCCCAAGCAAAAACGGACGAGGCAAGCGAGACAACGGAGAAGACCAAGATAAAAGATGGTTGAGAGTCCGCACTGTCATAACCACGGTCTTCAAGAAACCGATCTACCGAATTCTAAGTGAAATACGGGATGAGCCTTTCGTCAGATGGCCAGCCAAGCTTGGGGAAGCTCAGAAGGACTATGACGAAAGATCACGGTGCACCTTCCACAAAGAAAAGGGACACCGCACTGAAAATTGCACGCCATTAAGACAACACCTGGAGGAGTTGGTGGCAGCAGGTCACCTGGATAAATACATTGAAGGAGGGGCACAACCAGCCCCCCGGGACCATAATAACCCCAACGGAATGCCCATCGACGCCCCACCTCAAGGCGTTATCAATGTGATACATGGAGTTTTCGAACCTGAGCGTGTATGCGAGCTCAGAGGATCAATCAAAAGGCTGAGCATTTAAGAGAGGTACTAAGTGCCCAACCTGCCATCAAGAAGGGAAAGACAGAGGCCACGAACGTCATGTCTTTTTCGGATAAAGACTTGGCAAGGATATATTGCCCTCACAATGAAGCCTTGGTTGTCACTCTCCGAGTCAAGGATTTTGACATCAAGCAGATTTTGATAGACCAAGGCAGTTCATGTGAAATAATGTACTACGACACCTTTAAAAAGTTGAAGTTACAAGATAAAGACTTGGCACCTGCCGTATCTCCCCTGATTGGATTCAACTCCATGCCAGAATGGCCCGTCGGCAAATAATCCTCCCAGTTAAGGCAGGAAGCGTGACGAAACAAGTGGAGTTCTGGGTATTAAAAGTCCCCTCCACTTATAACATCATCTTGGACAGAACATGGCTACATGCCATGCGATCGGTGGCGTCATCCTACCACCAAGTAATGCGGTTTCCCCAACGACACCGGTGTAATGAAGAGGTCTATGGAGATCAGATTATGTCAAGCAATGCTTTGTCACGGTGAATGGCAGCCGTGCTGCCAAAGGATACGTTCATTCGGTGAAAGAACCTGAGAGCAATGAACTGTTTGCAGATGTCGGCAAAGCAGCTAATCAGAAGGCGGTGGAAAGACTTGATTAGAGGTAAGAATAGATGAAAAGAACCCGGATAAGTTCTTTTTGCTCGGTTCGTCGTTGTCCAGCACTGAGAGATTAGAGGTCTTGGAATTCTTGACCTCTAACATCGAAGTGTTCGCCTGGACACCATACGACCTGCTAGGCATTGATCCCAACTTCATCTGTCACCAACTCAATGTCACCTATCCTGCCAGACCAATCATTCAGTGCACACGTAAATCGGCACTCCACCATGCCGAGATAGTGGCGGAAGAAGTGGGAAACCTGCTGGAGGCATGGAAGCAATCAGAGAGGTACAACTACCCAAGATGGATCTCCAACACAGTCATAGTACCAAAAAAGAACGGCAAGTGGGTGTCTGCGTCGACTGACAAACCAGTCAACAAGGCATGTCCAAATGACAGCTTTCCTCTACATGGATAGATCAACTGGGTAGACCTAACGGCGGGGCACAACCGACTTAGCTTTCTGGATGCATACAGAGGCTACCATCAAATCGCCATGCATGAACCAGACCAGGAGCTCACGTCCTTTACAACTCCAAGTGGACTATATTGTTACACAGGTCATGCCCTTTGCCCTAAAGAACGTTGGGGCGACATTCCAATTGGATGGTCACCAAGATGTTGAACCATTGTTAGGCAGACACAGAACAATGGAGGCTTACATTGACGAATGGTTAGTCAAGAGCAAGGATGAGACTGACCATCTCAAGGACCTAGGTGAGATGTTTGAGATCCTGAAGAAGCAAAGTTGCGCCTCAATGTGTCCAAGTGTGCGTTTAGAGTAGGATCTGGCAAATTCCTAGGCTTCCTGGTGACCAACCGGGTATCGAAGCAGACCCCTCCAGATTAAAGCAATCCAGTATTTGGAAAGACCAAACTCAGTAAAAGAAGTGCAGCATCTCACCAGCATGGCAGCTGCGCTCAATCGGTTCATAAGCCGGTCGTCAGACAGATGCGACCATTCTTTCATGCTCTAAAAGCCAAATTTGAGTGGGACGACGAATGCGACTGCGCTCTAGAAGCTACATTAAAGAATATTGTCTTCT